>JAVSBU010000112.1:3918871-3935176 GCA_033118015.1 Loricariichthys derbyi | reverse complement strand
CCCAGACCATCACACTACCACCACCATATTTTACTGTAGGTATGATGTTCTTTTTCTGAAATGTGGTGTTACTTTTATGCCAGATGTAATGGGACACACATGTCCTGATATGGGGGTGAGGTGAAAAGGAGGACAGACAGACAGCTTCATAAATAAGGGTAGATTTTATTTAATGTAAATAAGGAAACTGAAAAGAACAGAAGCAAAGTAACAAATAAAAGCCTAAAAAGGAAACCAAAAATGCCAAAATGGCAAACCCCCAAAGGCCGACGAGGCTAGGATGCGTGGGGATGGCTGAGGACACGTCCAAGGTGAAGTGGACCTGGTTTTATGGCTGGCGGACCGGTCCGGCCAACCACGCCTATGTGAAGACCGTTTTTTTATGGCTGGATGTCCCGAACCGGCCACCCACTGGGATGAAGGAAGATCCAGAAGAGGTCCAGCAGGGTGCACTGCAGGGACAGGCCCTCATCAATGACCCACCTATGGCAGCAGCGAACCTGCGCTATCCTCGTGTGGATCCTTTAGGTCCGGCACTGCCTGGAGGACCACATGGAGCGCAGGGTATGCCAAGGGGGTCCAGGCAGCACAGAGATACAGCTAACTGTTCCTACACTCAAAAGCTAAACCCTGTCAGTTACCTCCAGTCTCCTGACCGTACTCCACCCTTCCTCTATGAAGGACCTTCGTCCCTCATCTTCTCTGGTGCCTAGAGCGAGACTGGTGCATGCACCCCCGAGCGCAACCAGTGATTGTGCATATAAGTGCGGGGTATATGCACCAGCCTCAGGACGTTGCTGGATTCAACCATGACATCAGGCTCATGCCAAGTTGCCAGATGGTAAACAAACGCACGCCTGTCGTGACACCTGACAACACACCTTCCAAAAAGTTCAACTTTTGTCTTGTCAGTCCACAGAGTATTTTCCCAAAAGTTTTGGAGATCATCAAGATGTTTTCTGTTAAAATTGAGATGAGCCTTTATGTTCTTTTTGTTCAGCAGTGGTTTTTGTCTTGGGACTCTGTCATGAGGTCATTTTTGCCCAGTCTCTTTCTTATGGTGGAGTCTTGAACACTGACCTTAACTGAGGCAAGTGAGGCCTGCATTTCTTGGGATGTTGTTGTGGGATCTTTTGTGATCTCTTGGATGAGTCTTTGTTGAGCTCTTAGCCACTCCTGGGAAGATTCACCACTGTTCACCCTCTCACTGTGGTTCACTGGAGTCCCAAAACTTTAGAAATGGCTTTATAACCTTTTCCAGACTGACAGATCTCAATTACTTTCTTTCTCATTTGTTCCTGAATTTCTTTTGGATCTTGGCATGATGTCTAGCATTTGAGCATCTTTTGTCTATAATTCACTTTGTCAGGCAGGTCCTAGTTAAGTGATTTTTTGATTGAGAACAGATGTGGCAGAAATCAGGCCTGCGTGTGGCTAGAAAATTGAACTCAGGTGTGATAAACCACAGTTATATTTTATGTGGGGGCAAACACTTTTTCACACAGGGCCATGTAGGTTTGGATTTTTAATAATCCCTTAATACTAAAAAAAACTTCATTTAAAAACTGCATTTTATGTTTACTTGTGTTAATATTTAAGAGTGACAAACAAGCAAAAAAAAAAAAAAAAGAAGAAATCATGAAGGAGCAAACACTTTTTCACACCACGGTATGTCTTGAAAACAGGAAATGCACAACAAAACAAATGAGAACGCTGTGTCTAAAGAAAAGAAATCATGGCCTGTTGGTGACTTGATGGAAGTGATCTTCAGTGATGAATCGCAAATGTTCAATGGGCAAAAGTGATGATGTTGGAACTTTTGTTTGGTGGTAAAAATGAAATTTTTGAAGATAACTGCCTAAAGAGAAAATGTAAATTTCTACAGTTGTTGTTGATGATATGTTTTTTATGTTGATGTGTTTTCCCATGATCCCATAATCTCTCCTCTACCTTGTCTAAAAAAAAAAAACAACAACAATTTTGACTGACCACAACAATTATATTTATTTCTGTTTTATTATTTCTTAATGTCAGAAGGATGGAATTTTGAAACATTATAGTTTTGTGGGGTGTCTGTGATTTTTTTTTTTCTACAAAGCTAACCAATTGAAAGAAGATCCTCCAGTAGTGGTGATTCCATAATTTTTGCCGTGGGTTAACCTGTGTCATGGAAGAACACCTATTACCCTCAGTGAAAGTTGAAATGAAAAGGAATTTAAAGAAATACTTTTAGTTTTTGTGGTTCAAGTAAATTTAGTAGCATATTGTATATTTCTGAGTTTATAGATTTGAGTAAAATATATAAACCATACTTCAACTTTTACTTGAGTATTTTTTTTATCAGATTATTAGTATCTTTACTTAAGTAAAGAACTTGTGCACTTTGCCACATATGTTCATAATGCATGTTGGTTTTGTATTAGACAGTTAACATTTATAAGATATATAACATAAAAATTATACACAGAAGCACCAGGAAAAAATAAAGCAAACATGTAATTTAGTATTTATAGTATGCATTGCATAGTATAGTAATATTAGTGGTACATATGTATGTTGCATTTATATAGGAAGTTTCCATAATAGTTTTCTTTAGAATGTGCTGGAGCAATTCCGAATTCAGAATTCATTATTTCAGCAGTGATGGCAAGCTGTGCTTTCCTAGGTGCACTAAAACAGGCCCAACCCATGATACTACCGAATCATTTCGCTGAAGGGATGGAATTTGCATGTTGTGAGTCTTATGATTAAACTTCAATTTCTACATTTTTTTCAACACTGAATCTAACAACACAATTAACTATTCATAATGTGTCGTGGTCAATCAGGCAACTTTATTTTATTTTTACATGGTTTCTTACTGTTAGTGCTATTACTCCATAGGAGTGACAGATATGAGTTTTCAGAGCAGAATTAACAAATACATGAAATCACATCACATGTCCATATTCATAGCATGAGCACTGGTGATTTACCAAAAGTTTGTATTTTTACAAACAACTTCTAAAATATTATACACTACTGCTCAAAAGTTTGGGATCACTTGGAAATTTTCATGTTTTCCATGGAAACACACATGAAATTAGTCTGAATAGGAAATATAACAAATTAACAGAACATGTTGACATTGTCAGAGTTAGAAATAATGATTTTAAAGGAAGTGATGAATGTGTACTTCAAAAAGAGATGACAGATTTTGATAATAGGCTGCTTTGAAAAAATGTAGAAAATTATTTAAAAATCATCTGAATCATTTTAATTGTTGAAATGTTGTTGTGAATTGTTGTGAACTGCATTAAATGTTTATTATTTGGAAAACAAAGACATTTCCAGTGATACCAAACTTTTGAGCGGTAGTGTAGGTAACAGGATGGTAAGTTGAGACTTCAGTCATTGTTACAGTATCATCAAATACACAGTTAACAATAGAGAACTTACTTCTGGTCTTTCCATGGTCTTCAGGAGATCCAGATGATCCACATTCTGTTGAACATGTGACTTGTTTATGTTCCATAACAGCATACCAGGACTGACTGAAAACATGGAGACAGGACCACATTTTATTTACAGCATTACAGTAAACCATTATGGATTTCTTATGGAAGGAATATAAGTATGATGCCTAATGCTTGAGATCAGGGACTCTGCTAACAAATGTTATTTTAGTAATATAAAAGTATATACCTTAAATTTGCAATGGCATCAATGTACAGGGCACTTGGTTTAATAATAATTATTTCTGCAGTTAATTAAACTAATCATCGATACATGTAACTGGTACCCGTTCAGTTTTAGAAGATCTGCCAGTTAAACTGTAATGCTGTTTTAATCTTACTCAAATGTGACGGGTTTAAATTCGCTGGAATGACACAGCGACACCTGTCTTTCCAACGACGAACACTATCACTTTTTGAATAGGTTATTTGTTTTATGAAAGAAAGCTACCTTCCTCTATTTCTGCAATAACTTTAAAAATTATATTAGCTACAGCTAATACTTTTAATACTTATGTTTTATTTTTTAAACATAGTATGTGGTAAAACAAGTTATCTTTTTGTTTTCCGTATGCCACGAGGGCGCAGCCGCACTCGGAGGGCGTTATACGGACTTGATTGACGTAAACGACATCCAATCACATTGAACGCTGTCAGAGTCTCCAACCAATCAAATTCCTAAGTCGAACACCGCCAGGATCTAGACAAGATGGCCTAAGCGGTTGTTTTGCAGCTACAGTGTTGAGCGGAATACAGTATTTTGTCTCCTAACTTACGCTAGTGTAATAGCATAGTAGCTTTGCAACTGTTAGTTTGACGCTACACGAAATTTTCACCATGAAAGGTAAAGAGCGGTCGCCTGTGAAAAAGCGTTCAAGGGCCGTGGACGATGTGCGAGACAGAGGAGGAAGCCATCCGAGCAGCAAGAAAATGGGGGTTGTGGCGATTTCGGGCGGAAGTAACAATGGTAACAGCTCCTCGAAAAGTGAAGGTTCGGCACGAAGGAGTTTACTCGGGGACAAAAGGGACAGCCGTGATTTTGACGGACACGCTTCTAGTCGCACGAACAGTCACAACTACGCTAGCCCGGTTGCTAGCGCTAGCAGTAAGAACCATAACTCGAGTCTGTCTCTGGAAGTGGCCGCCAGGAGCAACTCTCGCTCAGAGCAACGCAGTCAGCTCACTGCTCCCGAGAGTGAGTACAAAACCCTCAAAATCAGCGAACTGGGCTCCCAACTCAGCGACGAAGAGATCGAGGATGGACTCTTCCACGAGTTTAAGAAATTCGGCGACGTAAGTGTGAAAATTAGCCGCGTTAACGATGAACGAATCGCTTTTGTGAACTTCAGAAGGCCCGACGATGCCAGGGCTGCGAAACATGCACGAGGGCGCCTGGTGCTTTATGACCGGCCTTTAAAAATTGAGGCGGTGTACATGAACAGGAGGAGAAGCCGATCTCCAGTGGAGAAAGACCACTTTTCTGCCGTGGCTGGCCACAGACACTTGCACACTCAGAGACCACTGTCCCCTACTGGACTAGGTTATAGAGACTACAGACTCCAGCAGTTGGCACTTGGTCGACTTCCTCCACCCCCACCGCCTCCCTTACCCAGAGAACTGGAGAGAGAAAGAGAATTTGCCTTTTATGAAGCCAGAGCAAGGCCTGCCTACATTGCTGAACGGACTGCTGCCTTCCGAGAGGAGGACTTTATATCTCCTGAGGATGACCAAAGAGCCAACCGAACATTGTTTTTGGGTAATTTGGACATCACAGTGACAGAGAACGATTTGAGGAGGGCTTTTGACCGATTTGGGGCCATCACTGAGGTGGACATTAAAAGACCCACAAGGGGCCAAAACAGCACATATGGCTTCCTTAAGTTTGAGAACCTAGATATGGCCCACAGAGCGAAAATCAGTATGTCTGGAAAAATGGTTGGGCGAAATGCCATTAAAATTGGTTATGGCAAAGCAACTCCAACTACTCGCCTTTGGGTAGGTGGCCTCGGCCCTTGGGTTCCCTTAGCTGCTTTAGCGAGGGAATTTGATCGCTTTGGAACTATTCGGACTATTGACTATAGAAAAGGTGACACATGGGCCTACATTCAGTATGAAAGCTTGGACGCAGCTCAGGCAGCTTGCACCCACATGCGAGGCTTTCCTCTGGGAGGCCCAGACCGACGACTGAGAGTGGACTTTGCCGACACTGAACACCGATACCAACAGCAGTTCCTCCAGCCATTACCAATTCCCCACTATGAGGTTGTGGCTGAGTCCTTTGTTCACCGTGCCACTCCAGAAGCAATCCGGGTCAGGGAAAGGACTCCTCCACCTCTCCATTTTAGAGAGAGGGAGCTCTATGCCGGTGCAGAGTGGCCAGCTCCTGCCATACGCGAAAGAGTAAGGACTCCTGCTTTTGAACCTCTGGAGCACTTGGAACGTGATCGCCGACCCAGAGAGCCCTGGTCCCTGGAGCGGGAACTACCAAACAGAGATGTACCGAGAAAACGGCGCCTCATGGAGGATGGACGCCACCTAGAATGCTCACCAGACAGCAGCAGTGAGTGGGCGAACCGGCGTCGGAGAGCACCATCCACTGAGGGCAGCCCAGGAGGTAGCAGTCGTGATGGTCGTTTTAGTGACTCAGAGCGGCCCTCACGAGCAGAACGACCTTCACCGGCACGAGAACGCAGAAGCAGCCTGGAGAGGGCTCCTGGAGAGAAACGTCTTAAGAGCAGCAGCAGTCTGACAGAGTCCAGTGCTGTTCTGTGCCCCTCAGACAGAAAACGTAAAGCAGGTGAAGCAAGCAAAGGCTCTTCAAAGAGGGAGCGAGCAGAGGGGAGCTCCAAGACCAGCCATTCCTCTAAGCAAGATGCTGGTGGAAAGCTGAGCATGGCCTGGAATGGAATGCTGCTCCTGAAGAACAGCAATTTCCCAGCAAGCATGCACATCTTGGAGGGAGACCCAAGCGTGGCCAGCAGCCTCTTGGTTGATGGCAGCACAGGTGGTAAAGTGACACAGCTCCGCATCACTCAACGTCTCCGACTTGACCAGCCTAAGATGGATGAGGTGTCACGGCGCATCAAAGTGGCAGGTCCAAGCGGGTACGCCATTCTCCTTGCAGTTCCTGGCAGCTCTGAGGATGCATCGTCGGCAGACCCTGCAGCATCAACCCAGCGTCCTCTGCGCAACCTCGTCTCCTATCTGAAGCAAAAGCAGGCAGCCGGGGTTATCAGCTTACCAGTCGGGGGCACTCGTGATAAGGACAATGCGGGGGTGCTCCATGCATTTCCTCCTTGTGATTTCTCTCAACAGTTCTTAGATTCCTCTGCGAAAGCTCTTGCCAAAACAGAAGAGGACTACTTGGTCATGATCATTGTCCGTGGAGCATCCTAATAATTAGAACGCACAACCACCGTTGTTTAAAAAAGAAATGTCATTTGCATGTTCTGTTGAGCCTGGTGCAGCAGCTATAGTTAAAGTGATTATTAAAGGGGTATGTGTCATCTGATTCGGTAAATGCGATGCATGAATAACACAATACATAGAGCAAAATTGGTATTCATGATGCAATATTTGATTACCATGCAAGTTGAGTATCCAGACTAAATCATTGTACAACTGTATGAAAGAGTAGAGGTACAAAGCAGTTAGGAAACGGAGTAGTTACATTATACTGTTGGGGATCTTAAAATCTTGCTTAGCTATTTGGTTGAAAGTTACCCATAAACATAACATAAATGTTGTTGTGTAGGAATATATTTTTAATTTAGAGGGTTATTGACATTGTGGTTTAATGCTTTGAACAATCGGTTAATAATGTTCAGTGATAAAATGTAACCTAGTTCTAGGTGTGTTCTGTACTTCATCTATTCCAGTCAAGATAGTTCCCACTCAGGACAGCATGTTGGTGCACTTGTCCTGTTCTGAAACCATTATGGGGGTATTTCACATTCAAAATTCATCTGTACACAGAACTGTACATTAGTATTAATGTGATGGACGAGCAGGTAATGAGCGTACAGATTACTCCTTCTATAACAACTCGTTTATTATTTTGGTCATTTAACTCCAAGTTTTAAAAACAGCATCAGTCCAATGCACAGAGCTTACATTTGAGATATTGTCTTTTTTTTGTATGTTTTACAAAATCACGCTACAGGAAGTGCGTGTGGTGAAATGTCTATTTTCCAATTTGCTTTTTCTTGTTTCCTTTTCAGTACGTAATAATCAGCCACTAGTTTATAATAGTTCCAGTGCTTTTATTTATTTATTTTTTTTTAGTAATCTCACCCTTGGAAGACAGTAAAATCAGAGACATTCATTAGGCTTAGCAATATATAATGCATGTGGCTTTTTCATTTGTCAGCATCAGCCTCAATTCTGTTTTGTATGCCACATTAAAGGAATTTTTCAATTAACAAGCAGGTACAAAACGTGAGTGATAACAATTACTTCTGATTTGGACAGTGTATCCAATTGTAGATGTTCTGCAGTAACATTATCAGCCTTTATCATATTTATAGTAGGACTGCACAATTAAGTTTTAAAATGATTTAGTATATTTTAATACATCAAGGCTGTTCTGCATAAAAACAGCTTTTTTGTGGTAAAAACATTGAGAAGCTTTGAAATCAATCAACACACAGAATTTGCAGTTACATTGCCACTAAAGGGCATGTGTAAATTGTAGATACATTTTTCTTGTTATACAAACGAGCTTTTTATTTACACTTAATTGTGCAGCCCTATGTTTAAGTATCTTTCACGTTGAATTCGTTATGTTGGAGGAATCTGTATTTCTTGCAGGTTCAAAACAGTAGCTTATAGCATATTTTTCTAAGCCCCAAGTTGAAAGTTATTTGGCTTACTTTCAATGTTGTATTTGTAGTGTCTGAGGTCTGGTTATTAACAAATGTTTGTCTTCTGTATAATTCATCTGTCATTTTAAGTTCACACTAAATGGCAATTTTAAACTGCTTGATTTGTGAATTAAGATAATTTGAAAACTGTTTATGTATGGATGATTGAAGATACTGTACTTTCAGTAGCCATCTCACAGGATGAAATAAGGACCGTTGCAACAGAGGACTTCCCATGGAGCCCTTTGGATGCAGAAGGGCAAGAGCTTTCCATTTAGTGATTGTGTATTCTACCTGAGAGAGCAGCATCACACTTGTGTAATTGTTTTTGTGCTTACACTTCCCATATTTAAACGGAAATATGAACATCTTGCTTTGTGATGTGTTTACCTGATTTCTTGATGGAGAGGAAAAAGGAATCGGTCATTCACACCTTGCACAGCTAAGAAGTAGCTGTCTGCATATACACAAAGTGCACTGGCACTTAACATGATTTGTCTTGCTATGAATAAATTGTTTCATTTAAGGATAAATATTCATTCGTTGGAAATGAATTGAAGACCATCTTCAAATGCTTTGCGGTTGTGTTTCGATGGAATTGTTGCTCGCTGTTTCTGCTAAGGAAAAGAAATTCCCAGTGTACCCAGGGATCAGTGATGACAGTTCGAGAGCGAGATCGCTTTTATTGCCGTGGTGTTGATCAGTGCTTTCCAGCTTCATGTCCTGGAGTTGCCCAGCTAATTAATGACCCTGTTTGTGCACACGCCTGCCCCAGAGCCTGTCCCTGTTGCTGAGGGGAGTGGCATCATATGTCTGCTCTGAAAGTAGCAGGCTTCTGCTGTGCTGTTGACCTGAGTCAGAGAAGAGCTGTTGATGTCACAGACCTTCAGATAAGAAGAAGTATTTGTTCCAGCATTACTTCTGGTGTCCTAGAGCTCCAAGAGTCTACCCTGCACTCTTCAGCGGGAGGCGGTCAGGCCTGCAGTAACTCCATCGCTGCTTTGCCTTTCCACCGCATCCATGTGTGTTTAAAAGTCAAAGTTAAGAATGCTTTGTTTCAGTGGAGCAGGCATCTGTTTACAAGATCACTTTGGTTTCTGCACGTTTTGATTTTGTTTGTCCACTTCTTTGACAAGTGAGGAAGAGGAGTTCCGTGATGAAGAAAAAAAGGAGAGCAAACTAGAAATGTATAAGCCAGTTTAGGCTGTGACGCTGTTTTGACCTTCATAGTTTTGTCACCCTCCTTTTGCATGTGACAGAAGTTTTAAATGCTCGCCTGTTCACTCTTAAACTGACCGTCCGTTAATGAAGAAACGCCGAAATTCAAGTCTCAGCTACACTGCCAGTTCCCTCCAAATGCACAGAAGTAACAAATGGAGGAGTTTGCTTAAAAGGAGCTACTTTGAGAGAAAGAACAGGCCTCCTTCATTCCCTAGTAAGATGCTTTCATCTTCATCAGCTCTCCATCAGGTCATCCAGAAGTGAATACCAGCCAGGTGGTGGTGAGTAGGGGTAGTGTACTTTATACCAGGGCCTTTTCCTAGTCTGCTTCTAAAGGTGAGTATCAGTTTAGAACAGAATGTGTCTTGTAGGATTCAAATGTTTATTTGTGTCTGTAGTTACAGTTGTTTCAGCATCACTGTGATTCATAGGACTGTGTGCAGCTTGAGTATCCTATAGTATCTATGATCAGAGAAACAAATTGGAGAGCTTATATTCCTATCCTGTATACCAGTTTTACACTCATTCCAGGGTTATAACAGGTACCTTATACATGCCATCATGATTCAGTGTGGCTGGATTTGTATATGATTGCAGTGTTACTTAAATTCTCAAAATGACAGTATGGTTTGCTGTCTATAGGTTTAGTTGTGATATACTTTGGTATAGAAACACACACATCCCCTTCATCAGTTTAAAAATTAGACTTAATAATTTATTGAATAGTGGGCCTGATAAAGTAAACAAAAATAGAAAATGTCTCATTCTAAAACTCAATTCTGGTTGATGTAGACTAAAATATTCATGACAATTTTTAATCAAGTTTAAACCTTTAGGCTATTGTAATTTGTTTTCAAATTAATAAAAAGGTGTATTTCACAGTAAAATACTGTTCTTTTAGATGTACTGGGATCTAAATTGGTCATGTATTACGTAAAAATGTTATCTAACATCGAGTGAACTAACTTTTAAGCCATTCTGAGTTTGTGTTTAATTGAAGCAAAAAGAAGTAACCATGATTAAGCTACAGAATAATAGAAGTAGCAGTGGATAGAGGTCATTGAAGCACTTTCTATATAAATAGCACATTATTATACAAATATGAATAATAGTGTAAAATGTTTTTAGTTTTTTAAATTTCTCCCAATCTCATACTTTACCCTTGGTTGCTAAACGACATCCTGGATTCCCATACCAAAAGATTCCCTTCATTCACTTTGAGTTAACTTGTGTAGGAATTGTGCTATATAAATAAATTTGACTTGACTTGATTAGTGCAACCTACTTTGCAATAGTATGTATACTGTGAGCAAACAACTCACTCCAAAAAAAAAAAAGAAGAAAAAAAAAAGAAAGAAATATGCTCCTTAAAAATGTGATGGAATCTTCATTAGAGAGGTTTCTCTAGAGGCACAATTGGGGAAAACACTGCTCTTTTATTTAATCAGTGGAAACTTGATCTGTATGTAAAGCACCACGCTCAACATATTTAATAAAACATAAAACTAACTTGTAAAGTATAAATATTTAGAGCAGACTGGTAATCCTTTGTGAAAATGTATGCGTATCTGCAGAAGAGTTGATTAGTTTAAAAAAAAATACCCTTGGTAAATAATAATAACTAATAATTTAACAGTCATACAAATCAAGTGATTACTTGAATCATATTTTTTCTAGCCTCTGAATCCTCATTGTACATGAGGGTCATGGGAAGTTGGGGCCAGTCCTGACCAGTATGCCAGTCTAGCGCAGTGCATTGAGACCCCTTTTGACTTAATGCTTGTCTTTGGAATATGGGAGAAAATGCAAATCCCACACAGGCTGAGTTCAGGCCAGGCACTGAACTGAGGATTTCTGGAGCTGTAAACCAACAGTGTAAATCATAGCTGTTGTATTTAATGTTATTTCATACTGGTGTTATATGAACTTAACATCTCACATTTTGAGCACAGTAGACCATGATATCAGCCATTGTAAGGGTTTACGATGGAACTTTTCTATTACAAGTAGTGCACTGAAATTAAGCGGATTAAGAACATTTAAAGTACACAAAATTCACAGGCTAGTATTAGTTACATAAACTTCAGAATCGAGGACTGGTTACAATATTCATGATTATACAGACAATACAAATGTTTTTGGCACCCTTGATTTTGATGTAAATTGTTCTAATTTCTGTCAGTAGAATAGAGCACAGTTTAGATTTCCAAGTGTTTATACACACACTCGCCAATCATTTTATGATCATACCTAATACCTTCTTGTTTCTATTTTCTTTGTCCTTTTTTTCAGTTCCACTTACCACATAGAAGAACTATTCGACAATTACAGACTGTAGTCCATCCTTTTCTCCGTTATCTAATGTTCAGGAGCCCACAAAGCAGGTACTATTTGGGTGGTGGATGAGTCTTAGCATTGTTTTGCTGGTATGAGTGGATCAGACACATCAGTGTTGTGCTGAACTGAAAATACCCCACCAAACTATCCAGCTGTCAGCATCCTGTGAGCACTGATCACTGATTAGAGGCTGAATAACACAAATGATGCAGCGACAGATGAGCTGCCGTCTCTAACTTTATAAGGTTGAGAAATGTGGTAAATGTGTCTGAGTGCACAGTGAGTTAACATGGTGTTTAAAATACTAGTAGAACTGCTGTTTTATCTACTTATACTAGCAAAACACACCACTACCACATCAGTGTCACAGCGGTGCTGAGAATGAATGACAACCTAAATATTATCTAATCTGTGGTGGTCCTGTTGGGATCCTGACCATAAGAAAACAGAGTAAAAGGGACAAAGTAGGTAGATGAACAGATACTACAATGCACATGCATCTACAGTCATGTGGAAAAAAAGGGCACTCCATGAAAACCTTTGTGCTTTATATTTAAACATGAATACTTGAGCTTCATTTGAATAGTATTTAGAGAGTTTACATACAACCCAAATTCCAATGAAATGGGGACATTATTTAAAACAGAATATGATTTGCAAATCCTTTTTAACCCATATTCAATTGAGTACACTACGAACAAGACATGTAATGTTCAAACGGATAAATTTTATTTATTTCTTTTTCAAATTTATTTCTTTTTTGCAAACATTCACTCAATTTGAATTTGATACCTGCACCACGGTCCAAAAAAGGAAATGTGTGATAAAATTATTGAAATGTTTAAAAACAATGTTCCTCAAAGAAAAATTGTAAGGAATTTGCACATTCCTCCCTCCACAGTGCGTAATAACATTAAACAATCAAAGGAAACTTAAGGAATTAAAGTGCATAAAGGCCAAAGGTGCAAACTTAATCTGAACGCTGTGATCTTCGATCTCTCAGAAAGCTCTGCATCAAGAACCACCATTAAACAAAAGCTGACATAACCACATGGGTAAGGGATTAGTTTGGCAAACCTCACAAATGTCACTTAAAACTTTACTGTGCAAAAACGAAGCCTTGTGTTAATCATATCCAGAAGACATGTTGACCTCTCTGGACTCAGAGGCATCTAGGATGGACCTTCACACAGTGGAAATGTGGATTGTGGCCAGATGAATCAGTACCCAGATCTTTTTTGGAAACAATGGACACCATGTGCTCCAGACCAAAGATGAAAAGGACCATCCAGACTGTTATCAGCAACAAGTCCAAATGAACAGAGTCTATTATGGTATGGGGTTTTGTCAGTGCCCTTGGGAAAGGTCATTTACACTTATGTGATGGTATCTTTAATGCAGAAAAGCACATTGAGATTTTAGAGCAACGTATGCATTCATGATGAGATCTTTCCAGGGACATCCATGCCTTTTTCAAGAAGATAATGCAAAACAAACTAAATCACCAAAAGTTATGACTGACATGTATGTAAAAATATGGTAGTGCTACCCCTTATGATGACCATTATGTTTCTACCATAGTTATAACAAAGTACATTTTCTCCTAAATGGCTGGAGCAAGTACATTTTTTTCAAGCATTATTTATGTAGATGAATTACTTTGAAATACTCAAAATATTAAAAGAAAATAAAAACAAAAAACATTCAAACCCCTTGTCACGCTTCTTGTGCCACTAGCATATTTTTACATATAAAAATCACATCAATCTTTATTTGAGGAACATTGTTTTTAAACATTTCAATAATTTGCTTACACATTTCTTTTGCCATCTTCTGCTCTTCAAAGTCTCAGCCTGTCTTGGATGCTGCTTTTGTACCAAATCATGATCATTAATCACCTGTTAGAAATCACATCATTATATCTTTTTTTTTTTTTTTTTTTTTTTTTTTTTAAACCTTATTACTAGCCCTAAATTGCCACTGTCCCAACTTTTTGAGTGAATATTTGAAAAAAAAAAGTTTGTTTGAACATTATCTTGTCTTTATAGTGTATTCAATTGAACGTGTGTGGAAAAGGATTTGCAAATCATCCCATTCTGTTTTTATTTATGCTTAACACAATGTCCTAACTTCAGTGGAATTGGGGTTGTCACTAAACAAATAAAGCTGTAGAAATTACATTTAAGTATAATTTGCAAAATGTAATGAACAAAATATTTTTGTGCGGGAAATGTTAGGACATTAGCACATTTACTATTTCTTAAACTGTCTAAAATTAGAGTCAGGTGAAGCACATCAGCAGCAAATGATTAGACCACCATTAGAGAGCACATTAGAGGAGGCTGTCTTATTTAAACCTTAGACTTTAGTTTCTTCTTAATTGTTTAGTGAGCAGCATCACAATGGCGAGATCCAGAGACCTCTCTGAGACCTTCAGAAAGAAGGTTGTAGATGCATGTGAGTCGAGGAAATGTAAAATCAGAAAATAATTTACAAATGGAGAACATTTAAAAGAACTGCCAACATGGCCAGGTCAGGCCCTTTTAGCTAGTTCAGCCCATGAGCAGTCCACAACATGTAAAGAAGTCTTCAACAATCCTAAAAGGTCATCACAGGAGCTACAGGTAGCTCTTGGCACAGTTCATGTCAAAGGGCATCCATCTATCACAGCAAGAGACTGTAAGGAATAAACCCTTGCTGTCAACAAAAAACATTAGGGCAAGACCAACTTTTTCCAGAGAACACCTAGACAAAGATCAGGACTCCTGGAACAGTGTGCTTATATGTTAGTGTATTACATTTTATCACTGATGCTTAAAAGTAATTTATTTAATGGTAGTTGTTCAGGTATATAAGCTGATCAATCTCTTCTTACTGTTTAAATGACACTCCGATGTCCATATGTTTGAGCATTTTTAAAACGGAAGAGATTTTCATGGCGTGTCCTAATATTTTCACTTGACTGTATGTGTAGAATCAGACTGTGGTGGTCCAGTGGTTAAGGTACAGCACTGTCCAGGGTTCAAATCCCATCTCTGCCAATCAGCCACTGTTGGGTCCTTGAACCATGACCCAAAATTGCTTGGATTGTAAGTCGCTCTGGATAAGGGCGTTTGCTAAATGATATAAATGTCTGCTAAATGAATATACTAAATGAACATAGAAACTGGGTGTACCTAATAAAGTGAACGGCAAGTGTATATATTCGTTTTCTCTTGTTAAGAAGGTAACAAAAATATAGTAAATAAATAATAAAATGTGTAGAGCTGAAGCTCACTGTAAAATTAATCCAGGATTACACTGGCTATAGAGAATGTAATTTTTCGAACAAATCATTAGTTAGTAATTTCAATAATGTTGAACCCTGGTCAGGGTTACAGAGTCAAATAAACACAGAGTGCATGCTTAAGCTGGCTCTGGATCATTGTAGTGTCGGTAGGGGAAGCTATTAGAGTCCTGGGGGTTGATCCCTGACTGCACT
The DNA here is from genome assembly GCA_033118015.1 of Loricariichthys derbyi. Taxonomy (NCBI): domain Eukaryota; kingdom Metazoa; phylum Chordata; class Actinopteri; order Siluriformes; family Loricariidae; genus Loricariichthys; species Loricariichthys derbyi. Next base: position 3,919,781 of record JAVSBU010000112.1, on the reverse strand, counting down.
CTCCACCTTTAGGACCAGGCCAGAAGGCATTGCCAGGTCTCGATCATGGGTCTCTGTTATGGTGGAATATAGCATATTAGACTGCTGTGCCACTGAAGTGCCTTTATTTCAGTAATAATAATGCAAAGTCCTAATATGTAAATTATATTTTAGAGCACAACTAAAAAGTCTACACAGAAGTACAAACATTTGTAGCAATTAAGAATACACTAGTCACACACAGACTTGGTGTCCATAGACTTAATACTGATTTTGGATTCATTATCAAAAACACATCTCATCTTCAGGCTATTGCTGCTACTCTGATCTAAATTTGGGATTTCATATTGTCTTTTGTCGTGAGTGGTCAAGTCTGTATCAATAATGAAAAATATTTGTGTCAATGTATAGTTTTATTTTTTATCCATGTAGTATCACCTCTGTGCAGCACAGTGGTGCAATGGTTAGCCCTGTGATGTCATAGCGCTCAGATGCCCCGGTTTGATCCCGACCCAGGGCACTGCCTGTGTGGAGTGGGTCCTCCCCATATCTGCGTGGGTTTTCTCTGGGTTCCTCCCACATTCCAAAGACATGCATGTTAGGTTAGTTGGTCCAAAGTGCCCTTTGTGTGCGTGCGTGTGTGTGTGTGTCAGGGTTCCAGGGTTCAACATTAACTTTTTCCCCAACTTGCCCGGTCGGGCAAGTTACTGGAAAGTTTACTGTACCGTAGCAAATTTTTACTGTCCCAAAATATTTGGATTTTAAAATGTTATTCACATATAAATAAGCACATAAAAGCTAATGTGTTTAGTGATGGTTATAATTTATTAATATAAGTAAACATTCTCACATCTTACCTTCTGCTATTACTATATTAGCTTATGTTATATTAGCTACTGTGTTACAGCTTACATTATATTATTATAGTAGC
>JAVSBU010000112.1:3874389-3885342 GCA_033118015.1 Loricariichthys derbyi | reverse complement strand
ACTTGGTGTATCAGCTGGACAGAGAAAAGATGATAAGGAAACCTGGTGGTGGAATAGTGAAGTGCAGGAAGCTATTCCGAGGAAGAGGTTAGACAAGAAGGAATGGGACAGTGACAGGATTGACAAAAGTAGACAAATATAAGGATATGTAACATAAGATGAAAAGAGAGGTAGAAAAGCAAAGAAGGTTTATGAGGAGCTGCATGGGAGGCTGTAAAGTAGATGAAAAGGACTTTTACAGACTGGCCAAAGAGAGGAATCAGGCTGGAGAGGATGTGCAGCAGGTTATTCTTGTTAAAAATAGGAATGATAATGATCTAACAAGTGAAGAGAGTGTGATGGGAAGATGGAAGAGGAGTTACTTTGTCTTTAGGGTCTTATAAATTTCAGAAAAGCTGCAGTGGGTGTGAAACACCAGCCCCATGGTTTCTGGCAGTAGCCCCTGCAGTATATTTTGCTTTTTTTTGGAGCCGATTTTCTCACTCATTTCCCTTAAGACTCAAAAGACATCACTCTGAGATACATCACTTCTAATTCTGAGAGCTTGTTTTCAGGCTTGTAATGGGCTGCATCAAGTGTGTCAGATTATCTAATGACTAATCTTTTAAGGGGGGAATAAGACAAAATATTTTTGAAGATGTTGAACAAGCATGTATGTTCGGTTTTTTTGGCCTGCTCTGGGCTTTGCCTGCCCTGCAGCAAAAATCCTGACAACACAAGGGGAAAACATGGAATCACAGTCCAATTTGCATTTCTAAAACAAATATTGGCAACCGTCTAAAAATGCAAATTAGTCTGCCATTTAAAAGGGAATGTTTACAGAGCTTACAAAGGGAAAAAAAACTGTCTAATGGTGATAGTATGAACAAAATTTGAAGTCATGAAAAAAGTCAAAGCATTAGGACTGAAAACTCAAAACAACATGCCTTGAAATAGAAAATGTATCACAAACAGATGTGAGATGTGTTTGGTGTCATGACTTGTGTATTCGCTACGACGTTTAAAAATGTGTGTGAACATCATCTAAGTGTAGTGATTCCCTAAGTTTTGCAAAATGATTCACAAAGCCTCAAAGCAAAATAAAGACAGAGGTATTACTAAATAAACAGTAATTTAAACAAACAAAGCCACATAAGCATAAACATACTCTCAACCTGAAATTCACATCAGTAAAAAATCCAAACTACAGTTACACCATGAAACATAAAACCTCAGTTTACATCTACTATATCAAATAATATTCATAACATTCTCTTTTGTCTCACCTCTATTGCACTGTGTAGCGCTGCTGTTAGTGCTGGGCTGTATGATTTATCCTGATGGATGGGATGCGCCTGAGGTAAAGCGGCTGTGCGGTGAGAGAACGAGCAAATACAAGCTGGGGAACTGCACGGTGCGCTGGGCCTACATCTTGGCCATCATCTGTATCCTAGATGCACTCATGCTCGCACTTGTGGCCTTCACTCTGGGAAACCGACAAGACAAACTGCTGCCTGAAGACTTTGCTGTTGAGGGAGGCGAAGGTGAGACAGAAGTATTTCTGACAGTGCAGTATAGTATTTATTGATGTAGTTATGGATTTAAAGGGATGCTCCAGTTTTTCAATTCAATCTCAATCACATCTGAATAAAATTCTTTCTACAGAAAAGTTTCTCTAAGAAGAAAAGAACAATGTTTATTCAAAGAATGTTAGTGATTTCTTTAGTCAAAACTGGTTTATAGTTTACACGTTTATAATCAGTCAAGCTTAGTGTCATGGTAAAGGCTCCAGATGGTCCAAAACCTACCAAACACGAGGAGCCAGTCCATGACAGGCCACCCCTAACAGGGGTGTGGGACCCAAGTTCACACAAACAACAACAAAACCGAAATCTTCCTGCTGTACCAGTACTACTGTATCACAAGGAAGAAGTGGTAATGCATTATTAGTCACATTTTTCCTGTATAAAGGGGATAAGCTAATACATCCATTTTATGCTGTATTGCTCCAGCATGAAAAACATAATATTTTAGTAAGACAACCTCATGTCTCATCCTACAACATTTAAGTAAGATGCAAGAAAGAGGTTTTGATTTCACAATAAGTTGCCATCTACCCTACCCTTAAGTTTCAAGAATTCACTTATTTGTCAATGATATTACACATACAGATGTGTTATAGCCACCATATACACGATCAGTCAGAAAATTAAAACCACTGACTGGTGAAGTGAATAACTGACAGATAGATGGTCAGGGCAATTCTGTGTTAATAAACTGTTGGTCCTGGCATTAATGTGGATGTTATTCTGAAACATACCATCTACCTAATCATCAGAACATAATGCAGCCAGCCACATTCCACATAAGAAATGTTTAGGAGTGGTTCAGAGAACATTACAAACAGTTTAATCTATTGACTAAAAAATTTTACACAGTCCCACACAATGATGGCCCCACCTTACAACCTGCAGGACGTAAGATACCACGGAACACCTACAGATGTCTTGCGGAGTCCTTAGTTCGAGAGGTCAGAGCTTTGATGGCAAAACAGGGTTTTAAGGTTATGGCTGATCCAGGTGCCTGAAAGTATTTTAGACACACGCACTCCAAACACTTAGATTTGCGTTTACAAGAACACCATTACCAAGTGTACAAAGCAAACTTGGTAGAAAAGAAGCATATATTTAACATAATGCTTCAAAGATAAATGAAGATCTGTTCACTAATAATGCACCTTGTCCTTACAGGAAAAGCCTGAATGCAGAAGCAGTTCTGACAATGAAGCCACTGAAAAGAAGGCAGCTGGATGATTTATTTATTTAATGTCACATCAGCATCAAGCACCCGAGGTGGTGATACTTACCACTAATTGTCAAACATACTTGTGCTGGGGTAAAAGAAGAGTAACACAAATTTGGAATGTGAGAGAAAACTGGACTACCCAAAGAAAACCTCACACAAAGGCAGGGAAGCAGCTGGCTGAAACCACAAATATAAACATTAAAAACAGCAGTACATTCGAGAACAGTTGTCTATTCCTTTAAAACTCATCGGAATTAACCTTATCGCAAACATAACCGAAAAGCATCATAGTTCCATCCAAGGACAGATTCCAAATTGCACCCATCTTCCAAATATTTTATTAAAATGTTTCTGACTAGCTAAATAACCTTAGTTAACAATAGTAGGATTTCTTAAAAACTGTACATGGCTGTAATATACAGATCAAGGCAAACTCTTTGGTACACATATATACACACAGACAAGACATACATGCGCGCACACACAAAATTCCTTTTTTAATTTTTAGGTGTTTAAATGACTACTTACTGCATGGAAGCTTCTTGAGCAAAATACTAACAGAAATAATTTTAGTTAAATATGAACAAAATGACTACCACAGTGAAATTAATAGAAAACCTGACACTTGTAGATACTCAATTACACAGTGATATGGCATTTTCTGAAATCAACTACAAGTAGGTTTTTACATTTCTAACGTAAACCTAATGGTTCCCTACACACAGCTTTCTATCTCTGGAGTGAATATTATCAAATCTAGAAGTAGTAACAATCTGATCCATCGGATATGGTCTTTCAATAACCAAAAGATCAATGAAAGCCTCTTGTAGCAAAATACAGGTTTCTGGTCTTGCAGCACACTGCTGAAATACTACAAAAGATGTGCCCTCAAACTGCTGTGCAAATCAAAGAGGGAAAATCAGAGCGAGGAAGACCCCATCTCAAAAACTAGTCTCAAGACAAGAAACAACTGGAAAAACAAAAGTACCTCCAGGTGAAACTCACAAGAAACCACAGACATAAATTACATTCAGGTAAGCACTCAAAGAGGAAAGTGATTAGTTGCAGTCTGGGTGTGGATGGGAAGGAAAACAGGGGTGTAGTGGTCTGGCTGAACCACTAGTGGCTGAGCCAGGGGTGGCGCAGGCATTCAGCAGCTGTGGCTCGTTTTTCAGGGATGAGGTCTAGCATGGGGATGAGGAAGTCAGTGAAGGTCTCAGCATCCTCTCGTGGCCACTCGTACTTGTCCAGCAATACCTCCAGTAAACCCCACGGTTTCAGCTTGGTGATATGCTTCAAGTCACCTGCACAGAACACAAACTTAGAGCAGCTGCACAACAAAAAGACTGTTCAAGATGTCTAAAAGCTCACTTTGGATCGAGTGATTGAGGATACTACCTTAATATAACAGGTATATGCAGCCCAGCAATATACAATAGTGTTTAAAATAATAGCAGTCCAATATGACTAACCAGATTAATCACTGTTTTTGATATAAATTATACTACAACATAAGAAAGAATTTACCAGTTGGTGCAGTAGATTCTTAGAAAACCAACAGACACAGCATTTATGACATGCATGCTCTTGAATCTGTGTATTTGAATAATTAATTGAAAGAAGTGTGTTCAAAATAGCAGTGTGGATTCAATTTGTGAGGCCAATCATTCTGTGTAGAAACAGGTGTGAATCAGGTGGCCCTTATTTAAGGGTGAAGCCAGCACATGTACATGCATTTTTCATTGAAAGCCTGAGAAATATGGGTCCTTCGAGACACTGTTCAGAAGAACAGCCTACTTTGATTAAAAAGTTGACTGGAGAGGGTAAAACTTATAAAGATGTGCAGACAATAATAGGCTGTACAGCTATCGAAGAATCGCCAGAATAGCAAATGATCAGCTCCAGGATAATCAAAGACAGTCTCAAGTTTCCTGTGAGTATTGTGACAGTGAGAAGACACCTGTGCGAAGCTAATCTATTAGCAAGAAGTCCCCGCAAAGTCCCACTATTAATAATGATAATTAAAAAAAGAAAGAAAGAAACACGACATGTACTGAAGCAGATACAGTTTGCCAAAGAACACATCAACTAGCATTAAGAGAAATGGAGAAACATTGTGGACTGATGAAAGTAAAATTGTTCTTTTTGGGTCTAAGGATAAAAGAAAATTCGTGAGACGAACCCCAAACTCACAGTATACTCTGAAGACAGTGAAGTTTGGTGGTGAAGCATGGGGGTACATCATGATATGGGCATGTTTCTCTTACGATGGTGCCGGGCCTATTTACCGCATACCAGAGATCATGGACCAGTTTGCATTTATCAAAATAATTGGAGGTCATATTGCCTTAGGCTGAAGAGGAAATGCCATTGAAATGGATATTTCAACAAAACAACGACACACCAATAAACGAGCAAAATCATGGTTCCAGTCCAACAAAATTGAGGTTATGGAGTGGCCAGCCCAACTCCCCGATTTTAATCCAATAGAAAATGTGTGGAGTGACATCAATAATGTTGTTTGAGTGAAAACCAATAAATGCAAATTGACCATGGGATGTAGTCAAAGCCAGAAGTTGGCTGACTTCACATTAACAGACGTCAAGCAGCTCTAAAAAACTGTGATCATACAACTAAATTTTATGGGGTTTTTTTTAACTTTAAATTAATTTTAGTGATTCAAAGAAATGCTAAATCCTTAAAAAATACATTGAGATTGTAAAGACAAATGCAGACTCCTATTATTTTGAACAGCCCAATGTTCATTTTTATTTTCTGTAAAGTATTATAAAGAATTTATATTATAATATAATTTAATATAATTATTACAATTATATTATAATTTATATTATAAAGTAATATAAAGAATTATATACATTTATCTTCATGCTTTGATTTAGAAAACTATTATTTAAATACTAATTATTAACTATTATATAAACTATTCTAAATATTTTGTGCTTAACTCACATTTTTAAACACACTGCTATTATTCTGAACACAACTGTAAATGCATATAGACTGCCAAAATCATCTGAAGACAAAACCTTGTTTTGGAAAACTAAGAGTGGAACCTGGGTTTTTCCAAAAAAAAATTTTTCCAGTACGGACCAAATTTTAAAAAATAAGGAATTATGTAAATGGAATGAATCCATTCCAGTCTCTCAGAAAATACACACACAAACATGTCGCTCAACAAGAAAAACATGAGAATACAAAACTAAAAAAGGGACGTGTTGATTTTCACAGTTTTGTTTTTACTTAAAAAAAATGTGCGTGTGCACGCATGCACGCACGCACATACATACAAAAACACCCACATCTATTGTTCAAGAGAATAATCAAGAAATTTAAAATATCCAGCATTGTAATGAAGCCAAGCCAGCATAATATTTGGAATTTGTGCCAGTGAAAAGTCTTTTCCCTTCATGATCAAATTCTCATTATTCCGGGATAAAAGTATATACAAGATCAATATTGATAAAGAACAAATAAATAATCAGTTTGAAGTTAAAATAAACATCTTTCAGGTATGTCAAGATTTGTCATTGACCACTTCAGCAGGAAACTGATCCAAACACCTATACCACACAAAAATAGTTTCATAACCACATAATCAAGCTTTTAACATGACCAGACCATGTATATGCTGTACTGATGAGTGTGTTCAGCTTCTCCACTTTCATGAAGCACTACAGGAGAAGACTCAATGCAGTTTTGCTGACAGGAAGGGATTTTCTTAGAACAAATGTACTCATGTTAAAAGTTAGATTAAGCTTGCATTTCAGACAAGTTGCCAATAATTTTAGAGTTAACTTTACAGCTGTAATCCAGTGTTTTTCAAGCCAATATCTACCACATTTGCAGTGCAAGCATACTTGCAACAATAATTTCAATGTTTCCCTGTACAAAAAAGGAAAAATTTGTTTTCTCAGCTTTCGCATTTAGGGTAAAATTATAAATAATTCAAATCAACAAGTCTTGCTCTTTTTAAAAGTACAGAGGAAAATGCTAAAATTACTGTCCAAATAAATGGAGATAACGTCAAAAAAGTGGTGATATTCCTTTGTTTATTTTTCCCCATTCATCATAGAATTGAATGGTCTTAGATTTCCCTCTACTAGCATAACGCCATTAAAAAAACAACATAAATATGTGTTACCTTTCTTGGTGAAGAAGTCCTTGGAGTATTTTCCAGCAACTATCATTTTTCGTGGGACCATTCCCAGCAGCTCAATGATCAAAGCAATGTGGTCTGCCATTTTCAGGGTCACAAAAAAAAGAGAAGCGCAAAGAGAGTGGAATTAAAAGACTGATCAAATACAGTTAATGGTAATTTATCCACCCTGGGAGAATAGGTGCAGCTCAATTCTGACAGCATAAAACAGTTGGCCATCTGCATGACTTGGTTCCTTCAATAACTCAGTTTCAAGAAGAGAAAAAACATTTTTGGAAGATATATGAAATAAGGCTAAATTCTGGTGTACAGTTTGAGGTTTCTATTAAAGGCAGCTCCTGATATATTTAACTGTTTTGATCCTGCTTAACCTGGTCAATGTCTGTTTAAAAAAAGCTGCAAAACTTTCATACTCACCCTTGAGACCAAGGAGTTATTGCTAGTACAGAATGCAAATATTTGGCTAAAGTATTCCTGTGAGAATTTACCACTCGGAGCATAATTACAAGGACATTCTACTCAACAGCTCAATGATCAGAGCAAGGTGGTTTGGTGAAAAACCATGAGCAGAAATGGAGTAGGAAAAGAAAGGGAGAAAGACTATCAGCAGCAAGGACAAAAGCAAGATGACAACAAATAGATATGACATCTGATTTTTAAAGCAGTATAAAGAGTTCCAAGCTAGATAAAGGGAAAATGACACGACAAAATGACCAAACCAATGTCTTGCTCTCCACTACTGCCATACAATAAACCTCAATTTGCAAATAAAGCTCTGCCTAATAAATAGCGGATTTCATAGATCAATTCACAGTACCCACTAGAGGTACCCATGGAAAATTAAAAAGGCATGCATTAGGTTGGTTAGTTTTATGTGGAAGTACTTGGTGTAAACCCAAGGAGGAAGAGTCTGAAGTCTCTGATAATGTCAGGCAAGTGTTAACCACTTGCACCACCATGCCACCAAACTCAATGTTGCTTTGATATAATAATCATTTGCCTGCCAGATACTAAGTTCAAGAAGATACAGGTCTTGGTTTATACCTAAAGCGATAACCTGTATCATCTAACACAAAAACACTATGTGGTGCAGCTGCTAATGTGGTACAAGTTCTTCATACATTCACAATTTGAAACAGAGGACTGTAGTAGGAATTAGCTTCATGAATATTTTTGGTAAAAGCAAGCTGCTTTGAGTCACATCAAAATACATTTTCCAAGATATAAAATTCACAATTATATAAAGTAATGCTGATCGTACTGGCAGCCTGGTTCCAACTATATTATTACTGTGAATTCATGTGAGGTTAAAAGACATTATATCTTATCTCCGTGCCACTTTCACACACTGCGCACTGCTTGCTGGCAGAGTCTCAGCGCAATTATTAACAGCAAGTCGGTACGGGCATTTACAGTCAGTTCAGTACAGTCAGTAAAGAGAGTGTTCAATATCATCACATCCCTACCAATATGTTTCCAACAGCAACAGTAGTTCACATGCCCATGTACTGAATTCTAAAACTGGAGAATAATCAGCTGATCCAATTTTCCTCTACCACTTTATAATTCATTTGGTTGTGAACAGAATACTTTTCATAAATGTGGTTTGTTTGTGGAAAACTAACCAAAGTCTTATAACACCCCTACCTTTTTTCCATGACTCTTGCTTACATTCATACTAAAATTCTTAGTTCTGCATTAAGTGTGTTGCTTGTTGCTAGATATAATATTTAAACTACTTGTATTCTGATGTAAATCAGAGAAGCTTAAATTGGTAGGTAATTAACCCCCACCCCACTCCCCCACAGAGAACATTTGAGCAAGCCATGTGACACTGTCTTGATGTTACATAAATGCAGGATAACACAAACAGAAAAAGAGCCACGTCGCACATGAAAGTTACAGTTCTTGAATGACAAAAGCAGCAAGTTAAGTGGAAAGAACAGAACATACTTGCGGAAGTTCTCATTGAAAGCCACAATTAAATATACAGCCAGATAACCATTTACAACTCAATATTAAAAGCTACACATTTATATAATCAGGCATTAATGAAATCAGAACACAGTGAGAATGATAAAAATAAGAGAATAGAACAATGAGGGGGGACAAAATGAGGTCAAAGGAGATTTCAAGTTTCATTCTAATTCAAGTAGCTCTCTGTTGGCAGGGAAAACACGGGAATATTAACATCTAAATGAATCTCTTTTTGTACTTATAACAATTAATTCCTGAAACTATTAACCCATGGTACTTTCCTATAAAATTGTGCTATATTGCAGCCCAGTAGCTCAGTTGTAAATGCCCCAGAGTGTGCTAAAAAGAACAAAGGCTCCTAAAGACGAAATAAAATTGACATGGTTGGGGAAGTGGTAGCAACCACTTCCTGTAAAAAACAAACTTTGTAAACATACTGAAAAAAAAAGTGTGCGTGTCAAGGACTAGATTAACTGATTATGGTACATGGTATAATTTCACAAGTTGAGCTAACAGTAAAATATTTTGTCAGAATATTTACCTTTAGAGGCTACTCATCTGAATTAGATTAAATGACGTTTAGTTTTAACATAAGCTATAAAATATGCAATAAAAATGGATGTTCTGATAGCTTTTAAACTTTTTTTTTGCTCTGCAGCACAAATCTGCCAAATACTCCAAGTATAGATGTAGTTTTGATATTAAATAAATTCATGAGAATATATAAAGAAGATAAGCAAAACCTGATACTGAAATCCCATGTGTGTCCACCCAACAAATGTAAGCCAGTGTGTCAATATTCAGAACACAGAGGTTCCCACTACAAAACATAATTTAGCATTTTGATTATTTTTATTAATCCAAACAATGCCATCCATGAAAGATTAACTAGTGGACAATCTCCTCTCACATGGGTCTACTGACAATTATATATGCTCTGTAGAGAAACAGAGAGACATTCTCTAGTATGACGTTAGAAGACACAGACATGGTGGACATTTTACAACAAAGGCCCAAGTAAATTCAGTTTCTCCTCATTGTGTGATTTTTCTCCAACTTTGGAAGTAGCTTCGAACTACATGAAAGAAATAAAAAACTATGCTATGTTACTAGCTACAAGACTCAACTGCAAACTGCGAGAAAGATTTAATGAACAATGCAAGTGAATTTTCTCTTTCTTTCAGCATAAAGCATATTCAGCATTTGATTTGTGTAGAGTTAATTTAAGATAAGATATGCCTTTATTAGTCCCACAATGGGGAAATTCACATGTATGAATAGCAACCCCCACTGAAGACTGATGCTTTAGCAGTAATCTGGGTGAAAACTAGCAGAAATCGTTTACAGACCACCTGCTCTGGTGTGGATGTGATTTGGTGGGAAATGCGATTTAAACAAGTTTTATAAATGTTAATAAAGTATATATAAATAAACTCGTCTTTGATTGGCCTATCCAATGGTGTAAACAAAATTTGCATATGACGTCTATAACTATAGAAAATAGTTCCCAAAATGTATGCTATTTTTTTCCATTAATCACTAATATTATTAGTAATATGGTTATATTTATTTAAAGCAGAAGGTTTCAGAGAATTAAATTAAACCAATGGTACGTGTCTTAAGGCAGGTTTGGATACTCGCATTTACAATGAAATAGTACCACCCGCAGGTTTGACCTTGAAATTGACAGGCGGAGCCGCCATGTTTCAAAAGCAGCAGCAGCAGCATTGTGGAAAACTTGTTATTATTATGAATATTATTAACTGAGCTCATGCATGAAACTTGGATGTTTTGTATATTTTATGCTTATTTCTGTGTTATTTAATTTTTAATTTCCTTACTCGTTCAAGAAAATCTATTTTTATAACGATCGTATCCGGAATGAAACCGATGTAAACTGAGAGGTTCAATTTTGGTTCAAAACACTTATTATTTGTATAAATACCCCATTCTCACATAGCAGTATTTTGACCTGGGCTGTCATGGCAAGGCCTTTTCCCGTGCTTACTTGAGTT
>JAVSBU010000112.1:3806372-3816559 GCA_033118015.1 Loricariichthys derbyi | reverse complement strand
CCCTGCTGTGTGTGATTAATATTATATAAACATACACGTGTAACTCAGCCCTTTGATTCTGCGCTCGGTGTGGACAGCTTTTATTTATGTTTTACACAATGTCCCAACTTCATTGGAATTGGGGTAGTAGGTACACCATAGTAGTAGTGGGCTGGTCCCACATTTGCCTTCAGAACTGCTTTAATCCTTTGTAGCATGGATTTAACAAGGTGTTTAAAACATTCCTCTAAGATTTTGGGCCATGTTGACGTGATAGCATCAAACAGTTGCTTCAGATTTGGTGGCTGTGCATCCACAATGAGAATCTTCCATTCCACCACATCCCAAATGTGCTCTATTGGATTGAGATCTGGTGACATTGCAGGTTTTGACCACATTTGACCACAATGAACTCACTGTCATGTCCAAAAAAAAAAATTAAGTAGTTTGAGATTACTTTAGCATTGTGACATACATAGAAGATGGCTACAGTGTGGTAGATAAAGAGATAGACAGCCAAATACTCAGGTAGGCGGTGGCATTTAAATGATGCCCAGGTGATATTAAGGGGCCCAAAGTGTGCTAAGAAAATGTCTCCCACACCATTACACCACCGCCAGCTTGGACCACTGATAGGATCTATGCTTCCATGTTGTTTATGCCAAATTCTAACTGTACCATCTGAATGACACAGAAGAAATCAAAACTCAGGCAACATTTTTCAAATCTTCTGTTGTCCAACTTTGTAAGGCTGTGCAAAATGTAGTCTCAGTTGCATGGATATTTGCATTGTTTCAGATCATTCTCTGTAAACTCCAGAGATGGCCATATGTGAAAATCGCAGATGTATAATAGCTAATGTATTATTCAGTGTGCTACCTTTAAATCATATGTATCACAACTATACTCAGCTCACTGATTCTAACATTTATTACATTGTTGATTTCAGAATTGAGAGAACAGCCTTAATTAAGACAACAAACATTTTAGACTTAGCATTTCACCAGTAAACTGTCTCTGCTAATAATAAAATGTGTTCTGTAACTGTGAATAGTTCAGCAAACTCACTGCTTCTTCTGTCAACACAGATGCCCTGGGTCCTCCATCTCGAACTCTCCCCCCAGTCCCAGGTGCTCCCCCTGCTGCTCCTCCACCTCGAGGAGACCGGAATATTCCATCTGTTCCCAGCCAGCCCCCTCGAGCTCCTCCTCCCCGTACTCAGAAAACTCCAGGGCGTGGATCCGCACCACCACTTCCACCAACTGGAAGAACTGGACCTCCACCTCCTCCACACCCAGCTGGTTACACAGCTGCTCCTCCACCACCACCCAGTATGGCTCCTATGGGGGGAGGCGGAGCTCCTCCACCACCTCCTCCCCCTCCACCCCCTCCTCCACCTGTTCCTGTTGCAAGCTTCAGTAGTAACAACCCTGTCAGTCCCACACAACCAGCAGGAAACAGCAGAGGAGCCTTATTGGACCAGATCCGTTTGGGCACCAAATTAAAGACAGTAAGAAAGAGTACTTTTCTGAAATGTAATGATATAGACTACATAGTCTGAAACCACAAAAATATGTTTAAGATCAATTGTAAAATGCGATAATATCATATTAATTAATGAACAAATGAAATGATCTCTACCTACATCAGGGTACATTAGTTAAGTAATATACAGTTGCAGTCAGAAATATTCAACCCTCTCAACTCCAAAGACATTATAGAGATGTGGATGTAAGATGATGACAATAAATGACAAAAAAACTCAAAAAACTAAACAACAAACAGTGTTTATTAATACATATGTGAATTATTTTATGGAAATATTCTTATAGCCAACACCCTTTAGATGTGATGAAATAATCTCCTCTCTCAGCTTTTGTGGGAGCTCCTTTGACTTTTCCATGATTGCAACTCACCTTGAGTTCCTTCATAGGTGGGGTTTTTATATGTATGTATGTATGTGTGTATGTATGTATGTATGTATGTATGTGTGTGTGTGTGTGTGTGTGTGTGTGTGTGTGTGACAGTTTAAATAAATTAAGTATCATTATAGAGTTCGCAAAGGCTTAATTATGTTTCAACTTCACTTTAGTCCTTAAAACCTGGCAGAAAGCTTTAAAAACAGCAATATTATATAAGAGTTGAATAATTTTGGCATGGCTGTCTTAACAAAATATACTGTTACATACAAATACTATGTCATGCATTTTCTTATTTTATGTATCTATCAACTCATAAAGAAGTCATCCAAAGCAGAATCTTGCTATTTGGAAAAAAAACCAAACCAAAACAAAACAAAACAAAAAAACCCTTAAATTTATAAATCCTTAAAATGTTTGAGGGGTTGAATATTTTTGACTGCAACTATAATTTACTCTAAGAATAGTTCAGAAAATGTTTTTAAAAGGAACATTTTAAAAAGAAATTGCCGCTTTTAACTTTTTGGCACATGGTTTATTTGTTCTATTTTATATTTTCAGGTCTCAGAAAGCTCTGATCCTCCTCCTCCATTGCAAGATCAGAGTGGAGAGGGCATAGTTGGAGCACTGATGATGGTGATGCAGAAAAGAAGCAAAGTCATTCATTCCTCAGGTAAAGAGGAGTCTATATTACCTTAATGCCTTGGTAACTTCATCCTACAGTAACAGTGCTTATAGAAAATTCTCATACCCTGTCAAAATACCTTACCTTTGACCCCTGTAGAGTAACCATTATAAACTACATCAGGTACATACAGTCACATTTGCGATCACAAATGAGACTTATTGACCACCACCTGACATCAATTATAGTAGTTTTACAAGCAGAATAAAACTGGCTTTTTCACAAAGATTCCAATACTAATCAATCATTTTAAGGTGTGGAGAGGTAGGCTACTTACAGAAGGGCTATGGTACAAAGCTGTGGAAAGGCACATGATAAGAGAAAGGAGGTGCTATCCTTCAGATTGGCACAAGCAGCACATTGTCTACATTGGACTGTACCCCCAAAGTGGATGAGTGAGCAAGAGTATATTAACCAAGAAAGCTACTAATTACAAGTAAAGTTTCAATCAGAAATATTCAACCCCTCAAATGCAAAGATATTATACAGATGTAGATGAAAGATAATGACAATAAAAGACAAAAAAACTTATTTAAACAACAGACAGTATTTATTAACACATATGTGAGTTATTTTGACAACAGAAGTTGATTTTACTTTGACGTTCAAATGAAAAATGTTACATGAGTTGGGGGTGGGGTGGAAAAAGAGAACCCAAACGCAGACAACTTCATGAATACTGGTAGATTTATTAACTCCAAAAGCCTTACCGGCTAACCCGTGTGACTGGTGGCAGCTAGAACGCACGGGACGATGAGGTCATGTCTTGAGGGGGGCAGTGATCCCCGCTGATCGCCCATCTAGGGACAGAGGGGGCACAGAGAGCGCAGTCACCTCACCTCCTGAAGTCCGTGGGGGTGTTGTTCATTTATGTCCATACACAGTGCCAGATGGTCACCTACGGAGGATTCTCCTCACCACTGCCCTGTGGCCCTTTCTGTCAGGTCATGGGCCAGATGACCACACGAGGGCACAGGAGGGGCCTGGAGGGGGGAGGCGAATAGCACAGAGGGAAGCACGCTTTCCCTGACCTGCCCATCTAAGCCCTGACGTACCTCGGTCCTCCAAGCTCTACTCCCCCCTCTCTACAAAGAGGAGGTGTTACCTCTGTCCCTAACTCCCTTGACAGCGTTATGGGTGAAACTGGTGTGCACACCCCGCTATCACTGTAAAGTGGGTGCAGTGCCGCAAAACAGGTGACATATCAACTCACCAAGTGATGCCTCAAAATAGGTGGAACACATCAGCTCAGAACATGTCTCGTGTCTGAAAATGGCTTGTATCTGAAAAAGAGCAAAAAATACAAAAGTGCGTCACTAGCCCTGCTTCTACATACCACAAGCACCCAGCCATGGGACTCTTTGAACACATGTGCATATGCACTTATTCAACCCCCTGCTTTAATGCTTTGTGGAGCATTATTTACCTTTTAGAACTTCCAGTAAATGTTTTTTTTTTATTGAACAAAAAAAAATCAATGAAGAATGGAATCTTGGCCCATTCTTCATGTGCAAAAGCCTCTAGTTCAGTGATGTTTGATGGCTTCCGTGCTGCAACTGCCTTCATTAAAATCCCACCAAAGATTTTCAATCGGCTTTAGATCTGGTGATGGAAAAGGTCACTCCAGGATATTCCAGGACCTTTTTCTCAACCAAGCTTTGGTTGACTTGGAGGTTTGCTTAGGATCATTGTCTTGCTGGAAGGTCCAATGATTGCCAAGGTTTAATTTGTCAATAGATGGCATCACATTCCCCGTTAAAATGGCCTGGTATTTCTGAGAATCCGTGATTCCAGGTACACACTCAAGATTGTCAGGTCATAAGTCTGGCCTTTCACAGTTCCAATTCCAGTTTCATCAGTCTATAGAACTGTCTCTTAAAAGGATCATTGTCTTGCTGGAAGGTCCAACGATTACCAAGGTTTACATTTTCAACAGATGGCGTCTGCATTTTAATGTTCCTCTTTAAAATTGCCTGGTAATTCTGAGAATCCATGATGCCAGGTACACAATCAAGACCGGCAGTTCCTGCCGCAGATAAACAGACCCACATCATCAATTACCCACCTCCATGCTTGACTATGGGGATGGTATTCTTCTGCTCATAAGCCTGGCCTTTCCCAGTTCCAGCTCCAGTTTGGTTTCATCAGTCCATAGAACTGTCTCCCAAAACTCTGTACCCTTATCCAAATTCCTCCTCACATATTCTAGTCAACTTTTGATGTTTCTTGTGGTTAAGAGTGGAGTGTATCTTGTAGTCCTCGTTTATTCAGTGCACGTCTTATAGTTGCTGTTGAAGCACTTGTTCCAGCCTTCATCAGGTCATCCTGTAGGTGTCTTGCACTCACACAGAGGTTTTTCTTAGTTCTCCTAAATAAGTTTCTAAGGGCTCTTGATGAAATTTTGAGCTTTCTCCCATGGCCAAGCAGGTTTGCAGCTGTTCCATGTTTTAAACTGCCTTATTGTCACGGTCGGGGGATTTAACATAAAGGACCCACAAGCAGGACAGCTTAAAATAAATAATAATATTTATTGACAAACATGAAAACCAACAGAACACAAGAACGGGAACAAACCAAAACCAGCCAAGCCGGCTGATCCCCGGGGATCGGTGGAAGGTAGGATGTACTGGACCCACAAGCACACGTCCCAGTTGCTGGCTACACCAGCCAGGCGAGCCGAGGTAAATAGGTAGACAGGCACTTCAGGAATAGACATCTCCACCCTAAACACTCACGCCACTGGACTCGCTTTTACAGGTGCGGAGATTGCACCCAACCAGCCCAGTGAGACGCGGAGATTATCTGCAGGAATAACCATAGAACCAGGGAAACCTTTCTTTCCTTACTCTGTCTAAAAACCTAAACATACCTCCGGGCTCCAACCCGTACCCCACCTACCCTCTACAAAGGGCAGGTGGTACCTACTTCCCTGTAAAAACACCAGAGGGGACTGGGACGTGCCTCGGTCAGAACCACCTCAATACTGAAACAGAGAAACATATCAGATTAACCACAGCACATCACTAACTTCACCATAGCATGCCACTGCATACAGATTTGGAGCTTGAGTGGCGCGCGATCCCTCGTGAAGGGCGTAAAGCCACAATACCAGCTCGAGGCTCCAGATCTGCTACATCCGATTTATAGTCCTTATGACAGGTGGATCTAATTAGGCCGTGCTACAGCGCCATGCCACCAGATGGTGCTAAGTACTTACTAAATGCGGCACGGCCGCCGAACACGAGGAAGACTGTCTCTAAATGCCACATAGACAGCTTCCACGTTACACTTATAATGCCACATTGGTGTCTCTTGGGATATTTATTTTGGAATCAAAAAGCAAAAGAAGGATCATTATAGAGTTCTCAAAGGCTTAATTATGTTTTAACTCCATTTAGTCCATAAGAACTGACAGAAAGCTTTAAAAACAACAATATTATATAGGAGTTGAATAATTGTGAAAACTCTATCTTAACAAAATATGCTGTTACACACAAATACTACATCATGCATTTTCTGTTCTGATTTTATATATCATTCAACTCATAAAGAAGTCATCCAAAGCAGAATCTTGCTATTTGAAAAAACTTAAATTGATAAATCCTTAAAATCTTTGGGGGGTTGAATATTTTTGACTGCAACTATATGTATGGCCAATATGTGCATGTGAGTTCACTCCCAAAAATATATCACTCTTCTGAAAAGGTGCCCACACCGTTCTGATTTGATTATTGATATTGGATGATGCCAAGTATGCTCAAATTGCACAAAATGCACAAAATGTGACTTATCATAAATAATTCTTCTAGGAAGAATGATGTATAAATATTCCCAAGTCTACCACAATCATATCCAAATAGGCTGACAGAGGTAATTAAAGCAAAAGATGACTATACAAAAGTATTAAACCAGGAGCCTGATCAATTTTTCAAATTGACAATCTACGCTTTATTTATTTATTTTTTTCATTATCAGAACTGTTTCCTCTTTCTATATACTTCAGTAAGGCTGGAAAAGATATTTCATAAACTGGTTTCACTTCAGGCTGTAAGGGAGAAATATCACTATTTCAAAGGGCTATGATAATCTTATATAAGCACTGCAGGATAAATTTCACTTTTTGCTATATAATAAAGTCTAATTTAAAATGTTCTTTTCTCAGATGATGATGATGATGAGGGAGTTGAGGACGATGATGACGATGAATGGGATGACTAATACCAATATGTCTCACACACACACACACACACACACACACACACACACACACACACACACACACACACACACACACAGTACTGTACTGGAGCTAAAGCCTACACCTTATAGCACTTAAAGTAAAAATTTTAACTCTTTTGGTTTTGGAAAAGAAAACTTTAAAGTAGTTTTATTAAAAATAATTTTCCTCATGAAGACTGGCAAAATATGCCCACAAGGTACAAAATTCCAGGCTTTCTATCCTTTTGGACATTTAGTTATGAAAATGATAGATAAATATAAATTTCACATTTAACATATACATTTCACACACACATGCACATATACAGTCACTGCATTTCAGTATTTAATAGGATAATAATAATTAAGTGATAACACATTGAGCAACATTTTGTAATTAACTACAACCACAAATCAAAAAGGTTGGTGCAGTATGGAAATTGAAATAAAATAAAAACATTGTGCTCATTACAATGACTTTGACATTTATTTCATTGCAGACAGTATGAACCCAAAATATGGCATCCAATTTTTCTAAAAGAAAGATCTGGAATACGGATTTATCTGGCCACAATATACATTTCCACTGTGTGATGGTCCTCAAAGATGCCTTTGAGCCCAGAGAAGTCAACAGAGCTTCTGGATATGGTTAACATGAGGCTTCTTTTTTGCACAGTAAAGTTTTAAGTGGCTTTTGTGAATGTAACTCCATATTGAAGTGCTTGACAAAGGTTTTCCAAAGTTATCTCACACCCATGTGAATGGCAGTTCTTGAGTGAGAGATCGAAGATTGTGGGTGTTCATCAAGCATGCACCCTTGGCATATATGCACTGAAATTCTTCCTGATTTTTTGAATCATGTAACAATATTATGCACTATAGAGGGAGAAATATGCAAAACCTTTGCAGTTTTTCTTTATTTTTATACATGTCAATAATTTTTTAGATGCATAGTTGACAAACTGGAGATCCTCTGGCCATCTTTGCTCATCAAAGATTCAGCCTTTCTCGGATGTTGCTTTTGTATCAAATCATGATTATAATCACCTGTTAAAATCACCTGTTTGAAATCACATAATTACTTTGTTTTTTAATTCATTACTAGCTCTAAATTGCCCCTGCTCCAACATTTTTTTAATGTTAAATGCTGGCATTTGTTTGTTTCATTTATTATCATTTATTAACAAATGAAATGAAACTGAGCAGAAAAACATCAAATATTTCAGGTTCATGCTGTCTGCAATGAAATAAAAGTCAAAGTAAAGGTATAAAACGCTGTGTTATAATTATATTCATTCATTCCATACTGTCCCAGCATACTGTTTTTGTGATTTGGGGTTGTATTTTCCGTGATTTGTCTAATAGACGTTACAAATAAATTTAATGAAATAAATTAAAAATAAATTTAATGTGGTATTTTGCTACTGGCAAATTGCACAAAATTTTTGTTGGCTGAATAGTACAGTGGTTAGTGGGGGTAGGAGCTAGCAATGGGAAATGTGATGTTCACAGGAACACAAGATAATGAGGATTTGGTGTCTCAAGCTGTGCTTTTAAGTTTTAAAGTGATACAAAATTTACTGTAGGAAGTCACATTGCTTTGTTTTTCATTGTAGGACCAATTATATGCAGCATATAGATACTAGTCAGACAACCTTGCATTGAAGGTAATTTATATTTACCAGTCAAACACATGTATGTCTTTGAAATGTGGGAGGAAACCAGAGTACCCAGAGCAAACCAATGCTGATATCAGGAAGACATGCAAACTTCACATAGGTGGAGTCTGAGGTTGGTATCCACCCGAAAATCGTTGGAGCTGTGCGACAATTGCGCCAAACATTTGTGCCACCTTGCCCTCTGTAAATAGTCATATACCAATAACAATAAGTATTATTTCAGCCTAGCAAAGTGAACATCATTCAGTCTTTAAGAACATTTAATAGCAAGGCTACATTTTTATATGAAGTATTGTTATTTAGTCTACTTACATGTTCAGTGACTGACTAATGTGTGAGACTTCGAGAACAAAGCTGTAGTATGTTATGTAGTACGTTAATAAATCATTCCTAAATCAGACCTCCCATTCAAAATTGTTTCCATCTTTAGTTTAATCAGTTATGAGTCCAATAAAATCTTTAATCATGTAAAAATATATTTTCTGAAATATTTATTCAGAAGTTTTTGTGTGTGTAAATTTGTGAGATGTGGAGTGTAATATATAAATATAAAAAATATATAAATGGCAAGATGTAAATCAACTATAGTTTTTTTCTGTTAAGGGTATGGATAAATGTACATTTAAAAACTGATCAGATCCTAAGTAATTTGGAAAAACCCTATTTGCTGGAAGGAACTCAAGCAATAATATAACATTGTGTGTCCTACATGGCTATGTTGTTTAATTTGGATATTTCAAGGTAATGATCTGAGAATTATGCAAGATGCATGTGCAAGAATCATATTTGAAACATAATCGCTGATTTACAGGATATATACAAAGGATAGTCAAAGTCAAATTTATTTGTATAGTGCTTTTTACAATAGAGCATTGTCTCAAACCAGCTTTACAACTTGTGTAATTCCCAATTTGAGCAACAGTGGCAAGGAAAAACTCCCTATATATACAGGGTGTCTCAAAAGTAAGGAAAACCCAACTTATATTTCAGTGCAAAGCAGTTTTACAGAGAACGATCCCATTTTGGACACGTGATGCAGGGGGACAGTGTGGGACTGTAGTGGCCAAGTGGTTGGCCTATGGACTAGAAGGTCCAGGGTTCAAATCCCACCTCTACCAAGACTACTGTTGGGTCTTTGAGCAAGGCCCTTAATCCACTACTGCTTGGATTATAAGATTCTTTGAGCTGTAAGTCAATCTATACAAGGGTGTCTGCTAAATGACATAAACGTAAATGTAACTTAAACAGAAACTTGTAAGGCCATGCCATCAACATGGTAGCCACCTTAGATTTCACTTCAATTTTTGATATAGGACACATCAACTTGGTAGAGAATTTCAGCAATAAAAAACAATGGTGTGCTTCATGTTCACAGAACTTTGTTCTCATGTTCAAACTGATTTTTCTTTTGTTCAGCAGAAGATCTTGAGTCCATCCTCATAAGTCATCAATAATAGGAACTGTTGTTCTGGCCTCATTCAGGCCCACATCACATCACTCTCATCATCTGTGTTATGAAACTGGGGGCGAGGTGTAAAACAGAGGACCCAAACGCAGACAGCCTCATGAATAAGGGTAGGCTTTATTTAAACATAAAAAGGGAACCAAAAAACCACAAAAAACAAAGTAGCAAATAAAGCCCCAAACGCAAAACAAAAGGGAAACCCCCAGAGGCCAACGAGGCTAGGACACGTGGGATCAGTCTAG
>JAVSBU010000112.1:3780110-3795730 GCA_033118015.1 Loricariichthys derbyi | reverse complement strand
TCAGATTTTGTTTTAGAAAAATCACTTGCCTTCAAATAAACAGCATGGTAATGTTGAACAGCAGATACAATGTCAAAAAAGTCCTTTTTTCCCTCGTTATTCCCTCTGGTGTTTGTTCAATATGTAAACTTACAATATTTATAAGCCGATATTGTCCACAAAGCGAGTTTTCTCGTAGGTTTTGTACATGATGGCAGCTAAGGATGTCCTTATTTAAATTTCTTACAGATAATTGGCTTTCTTTCCTTATGGTTTTATCTGACCTATGGTGTGAGTTCTGAGTGATGATGCTGGTTGGGGAATGTACTTACAAAACATTTCACAGCTTCGATTGGAAGTCCCGGAATTGACTGACACCTCTTCCAGCGAATAGCGGGCATTCTAAGCTAAAACTTGACATACCAAACAGGTGGCTATTGGATGGTTTGGAGTCCAAACCATAAAGAATAAGCCGCGCTTTTGTCATTTTGGCTCAGAATGACGGCATCGTAAACCAATGGGCCTTTGATTAAGTATTTAGAGATAAGTGATTTGTGGTTTTAACGCAGAGCGGAGCTGTTTAAGATATAGTGGTTTATCGTGAGGTAGAGCACCCCGCTTTTGCAAAACCCCTCGTGGAGAAGCCTGGATTATTATTATATTATAGTTGTAGTCAGACTAAGACTGTGTAACATTTGAAAGCAAATTATGTGATGATTCTGTTTCCCCTTCTTCTCTCTAACTTAATCAGTTTTAATAAAACATGTAATAAAGTTTTTATTAAATATTTATATCCTAAAACATATTATTATTATTTAAATCTGTCCTCAAACAAAAACTGCCTTAAACTATACTAACTGAATAAAAGAAGCAGGTGAAAATGCACACTTAATATCATAAAGTCAGACTATTCCAAATAAAATGTGTTGATTTGATGCTGAACAGGAAGAGCAGTAATTTGTTTTTAGTCAATCAGAGTGCAGAGTTTATTTAGGCCTTTAGAGAAAGGACTTATTTATTCTATTTGATTGGATTGCTGATATTCAGTAATGATAGAATAACAAAGATCAGTTTATAATTAACCTTACCTTAGACCGGTCTGGATAAACAATTTTCGAGTCCACATTACCCCTAGGCCGAGTCCAAATGAAGCTTGTTTATTGTTTCAAGTGGTGCAGCACTACATTATACTTTTGCTCCTTTTTTATTCTTTCTATTTTCCACTATCACTCCAGTGTTGTGAGCAGCTTTATGAGAGGTTAAAATGTGTATGGTTTTTGTGAGATGCCGTATGACCCTGATGTGCACAGCTACTTTTGTGTGTTTTCTCTGCACGCATGCTTTTCTGAAGCTGAATGATCATTGGTTTCTCCATATGTTCTCACTGCACGAGTGTGTGTGTGTGTGTGTGTGTGTGTGTGTGTGTGTGTGTGTGTGTGTGTGTGTGTGTGTGTGTTTGCACTGCCTGATTAGACAGTTTTATTAGCTCTGGATTGGTGTGCAAACAAAGTGAAGATAGGCTCAGCCCGCTTAAATACATCACTCTCGACTGCGATTTGTAACTCAGCCGCTGTGTGAAAACCCGTCATAAAGAGAGGTGCTGCTGGAGTACTGCTTCCTCTCTCTGTCTAACTCCTGCTGCTGTGTGGTGTGTGAATGTCATGATAGCTAACATTAAATAGTAGAAACCTACAGTTTCAGATTAGACAGTCACAAATTTGAAATGTTTAAACTTGAACAACAGAAGATCTAATAATGATGGACTTTCTTGTGTTATATTTAATTTTTTTTTTTTCGCTCCACAGTAATTTATATATCTGTGCATAAGTGGTTGTGTTTGTACTGTCAACTCTTATCTCATGAACAGTCCAATGATGTGCATTAGGTAAACTGGTGTCTCTAAATTAATGCAGGTTGTGTGAGCGCATGTGAGACGGATTGGTGCTGTCTGCGTTGCTCTCATCTTGCACCCTGTGTTGCTAGTTGCATTATGAATGAATAACTGAAAGAGTGAAAGCCTGAGCGCAGTTTAGACAGGGTTTAATTTGGATTGAACCGGCAGGTGGCAGTGTTTGCATAGCGTTAGCTGATCATGTTATTTCATTTCAATCCTGCTCTGAGCTGATCAGTATTTTCTTCTTTATCTACAGGATTAAAACTAAATAAATCAAAACAACTCATTTTATAACTGATTCCTTCTATCATTTACACATTTCAGTTACAAAGCGTCACCTCAATGTCTTTATTTTCTCAAAAAGCTTACAGAAAGATTTGTGACTGATCAGCTAAAACATATTAAACACTGATGAAAAAGTCTCAGTTACATGATGCAGCTCATGCAAATGTAGGCAGACCAACTTCCTGTTTTACACACGGAGAGCAGAGTTTTGAGGGGCAGATACACTCGGTTAATCCTGGCTGAATCATGGTGTGAATGGAGAAGAGCTCCGGGGTGAAGCGTCCGTACCTGTGTGAGTGCTGCTGATAAACTCGCTTTCACAAAATACTGAGGCATTTCTGTTCAAGTAAAGGGTCATAGCCAGTTTACAGCTGCTGTCTGTGTGTGTGTGTGTGTGTGTGTGTGTGTGTGTGTGTGTGTGTGTGTGTGTGTGTGTGTGTGTGTGTGGGATATTCCGTGTGTTGTTCTTGTAAAATAGCAGCTGCTTCGGCCTTTCCTGTATAAGGCCGTCCGATAATTCTGACTCATTAATGAAGTTCTAAAAATACAGTGAAAGGTTACAATCATAAAACCACAGTGTTTGATATGGTTTCAGTTGATCATAAGCCTGGGTCAAAGTTCTCCAGCTTTGTGTTTTTACAAGGGTTAGTGTGAGCAGAAGCTCTAAACAGTCATCAGAATAGATTTATTTATAGGCAGAGTTTGATACAAACCGAGTGTCTCCTCTCCTCAGGACCTCAGTGATAATAAAGAACGGTGATGGAGACTTCAGAGAAACGACCTGCAGGATTCATCGCACGATGCCAGAGCTCGTCAGTCTGACTTTTTTGTATTGACTTTCTTAATTCCTCCCTGAAGTGTTATGGGGAGGTGAACAACCATGAAAACATTAAACCAGGATGAGGATCCCAGACCACAAACGGACATGATGTCCTGATCACAAATTCTTTCTCTAAGTCTGTTTTCTGTTGTTTCTTCACAACTCGAGTCCACAGTCATGGCTAAATCTATTCCGATTCCAAAGCTAACTGTCCTTCCTCCGTCCTCGGAAAATGAGTCCTGCTCTTCCTCCTGTAGCCCAGTCCCTCAGAGGCACCGGATTTGGGCCTCATCCAGCAAGAAACAGGGAAACAGTGTGGAATCCAGAGACTGGACAGAAGGGACATCCCGAGGTAGAAACAAGTACAGGAGGAGCAGCAAGCAGGATCGGGAGGCTAGTGACATAGAAGGGGAGGCAGAAATAGAGGAGCAAAGTAATTCTGCCCCCTTCCTATTGCCCCCCAGTCGCTCGTCCTCTCTGAGCAGCAGGCGCTCACGTTGGTCCCTGCGAAGTCTGTTCTCCAGGGAGTCAGACAGCGAAAGCTGCAGGTTAGTGACCCTCCGAAAAGGAAACACATAGTATAACACTGCTTTATCTGGATTAACTTAGCGGGCTAAACTAATACTAACCAGGTGGCATGGTGCCCAGCATGGCTCTAAGTCAGTGGGTGGACCGATTCTCAATTAGTGTGGTTCCCTTCTAATGACTGGTATATAATACAGCCATAACTGCTCATGCTGATGGGATGTTACATAAATAAAAAACCTTCCATAACACTTTTTTCTGCCGATCGTCAGCAGAACATTACTAGGTGAGTGTTTCGTGTTTTGAGGGAGTTCCTGGGCATTTTAGCCCCCATTTATTAACTAATGTAGAGTTGGAGACTGCTGTTGGTGTTCGAACAGTTTTTTCACTGTTCTGTGATGTCTTTGCCTGCAAATCTTATAGTTTTATTAATGATAGTCATAAGCATACCTGATATAACAGTACAGTATGAGATAAAATAACAATAAGAGGATTAAAATGCAGTAAAATGGATGATTAGATCTTATGTATCAGAGGTAAGACTTAGCTCCTGGATCTGGTCCTGTGTTCGAACCAGAAGTTAAGTTTGCAATGTGACGTTCAGTTGTTGCGGTTGTATGGCTTTGATGAAGGAACCGGACCTCTAAATGATCCTGCCCTGCTGTGGGTTCAAAACAAAATATATATGGACCAAAGCTAACAGACAACCTGCCAGTCAGACAGTAGGAGAGGAGGGATTTCTGCTCTGCTGACAATTAGTCATGAGATCTGAATGTTATTATGGGCACTTTAATAGAAGACTTTTATTAATGGGCAGTGTTTGTGCTCCTATAAAATGAGAACTATGTCTTAAATAAATTAAAATTTAAACAGTGATATACGATGTGAATGGGGGCTGGAACAGCCGATGAGATGGAGAACGTGCTGAGCCTCTCTGCATGACTGCAATGATGTCATCACGGGCCAATCAGAGGGAGTGACGGAAAAAGCTGAACAGAGGCACCCAGCGTCCTTGTCCTTCCTGTTTGTCTTTCCCTTTGTGACCCTGCATGCGTTTCTCAGTGAGAGAAGCCCTGCTTCAGTGATGTCAGACCCCTGTGCGTGTGCGTGTGTGTGTGTGTGTGTGTGTGTGTGTGTGTGTGTGTGTGTGTGTGTGTGTGTGTGCGCGCGCGCGTGCATGCGTGCGTGCGTGTGTGTGTGTACTGCCTGCCAAAAAAGGTCACCACCTATGGGGGCAGTGCTATTATTATCTGGGGCTGCTGTAGTTTAGGTTTAGGTTCAGCAATGTTATGTGTCCTAAGAATTAGGCCAGCTGATACCTGAATATATAGAACGACCAGGTTATTCCATCAATGGATTTTTTTCCTCCTTGATGGCACGAGTATATTCCAAGATGACAATGCCAGTATTCAGTGGGCTTAAATTGTGCAAAAGTGGTTCAGGGAGTATGATACATAATTTTCACAAATAGATTGGCCACCACAGACTCCAGACCTGAACCTCATTGAGAATCTTTGGGATGTGCTGGAGAAGACTTTGCGCAGTGGTCCAAATCTTCCGTCGTCAATACAAAATCGTGTGGAAAAATCAATGCAACTCTGAACAGAAATAAATTTTGTGACATTGCAGAAGCTTGTTGAAATGATGTGTCATAATCAAAGCTAAAGACAGTCTAACAAACTATAAGTGTTACCTTTTTTGGACAGGCAGTGTATTTATATATTATATTCTTCTTCGTTCACAGGTGTGAGGGTCAGAAGAGGAAGCAGTGTTGAAAAGACATCCCAGATAAAGCTGTGCAAAATGAGGCAATGCAGAACCAGCTTCTCCTGTTACATGTGAGACGACATATAGAGGCAACCACGAGGACGAAAGACAACTCAGGCGGAGGAGGTGGAGGAGGAGGAGGAGGAGGTGGAGGTGGAGGTGGTAGCGGTGGAGGAGAAGATAGAAAAGGAGCTGCTGGCTGTAGAAGAAAGAAAGAATCTCGGCAAGCGTTATGGCCAACGGAAATGAGAGTAGTGATGGGCCCAGCAATCCACTGGCAGCAGTTGTGGCTACTACTGGTGGAATGGTGGGTGGAGGGCCTTCATCAGTTGTGTCAACCTATGTTAAGCTTGTCCTTCTAGGGCTGATAATATGCATCAGTCTGGTGGGTAACCTTGTGGTCTCGCTGCTAGTGTTAAGAGACAGAGCCCTCCACAAGGCCCCATACTATTTCTTGTTGGATCTATGCTTGGCTGACACTATTCGATCAGCAGTCTGTTTCCCCTTTGTGCTGGTGTCCATAAAGAATGGTTCAGCTTGGACCTACAGTGTACTCAGCTGCAAGGTGGTGGCTTTTATGGCTGTGCTTTTTTGCTTCCATGCTGCCTTTATGCTGTTTTGCATTAGCGTCACGAGGTACATGGCTATTGCCCACCACAGGTTCTACTCTAAGCGCATGACCTTCTGGACCTGCGTTGCTGTGGTGTGTATGGTGTGGACACTGTCAGTCGCCATGGCATTTCCGCCAGTTTTTGATGTGGGTACCTATAAGTTCATCCGTGAAGAAGATCAATGCATTTTTGAACATCGTTACTTCAAGGCCAATGATACACTTGGGTTCATGCTCATGCTGGCCGTGCTGATCCTGGCCACTCATGTGGTCTACATGAAGCTCTTGCTCTTTGAGTATAAGCACCGCAAGATGAAACCCGTCCAGATGGTTCCAGCCATCAGCCAAAACTGGACATTTCATGGGCCTGGAGCCACTGGCCAGGCAGCCGCCAATTGGATTGCAGGATTCGGCCGGGGCCCAATGCCACCAACTCTGTTGGGTATCAGGCAGAACTTGCATAACCAGAACCGACGGCTGCTGGGAATGGAAGAGTTCAAGGCAGAGAAGCAGCTTGGCAGGATGTTTTATGTAATTACCCTGTTTTTTCTGGTGCTGTGGTCACCATACATTGTGGCCTGTTACTGGCGGGTCTTTGTGAAGGCATGCACTATTCCACATCGGTACCTCTCTACTACAGTGTGGATGAGCTTCGCCCAGGCAGGGGTAAACCCCATTATCTGCTTTTTCCTGAATAAAGACCTAAAGAAGGGTCTCCTGGCCCACTTGCCTACCTGTTGTAGAACTAAACCTCAACTACCCCGTGAGCCTTATTGTGTCATGTAAAGACAAGTATGATTAATTTTATTTTTGTTTACTGTTCTCTCTCTCTCTTTAATGGGTTACAACTGGACAGTGAGTAGGGGCTAAAAGAATTTTGAAGGTGGAAGCATGAGGGATTATTTCTTTTCTCAGTTGATAATGGAAGAAAAACATCTGCTGTCACCTAAATGCTGTATATTTATTTTCCTGCAGTTGTTACAATTAGGGGTCAAAAGTGAGGCACTAAATAAAATGCAAATGTTTTGACCAGCAGTGCTATTTACCATAGGCCTATGGGTGCTAACATTATGATAACAAAGGTACAATTATATTATAGAAACATCTCATATCAAAACATGTCTAAAGAGTTTGGACTCCACCAATCCACAGTCAGACAGATTGTGTACAAATGGAGGAAATACAAGACCATCGTTAGCGTCCCCAAGGAGTGGTCAACCAACAAAGATCACTCCAGGAGCAAGGCATGTAATAGTTGGTGAGGTCACAAAGGACTCCAGGGTAACACGCTTGGGTGAAGAATATATTACGACCAGCTCATAAATGATTATAGGTTTATGATCAGCTGAAAATAGTTTGAAAACATGATTATAAAGATCATTATCTTGGTAAACCAGTAAATCCTGGTGAAAGTTATTTTCCAGAACATAATTGATGTGCTATAGAAATCATCCCAGTTTTCACAATTTCAGTTAGATTGATCACACAGTCTTGTGCATGTAGTCTTAACTAAGAAGGAAACACATGAGAGCTATGAGGGGAAAAAAACAGATAAAACAGAACCAACCATTGAGATCTGCAATGCAAATTAGTTATGTTTATGCTAGGTCTGGGAGTGAGTGACCAGTCACAATATTACCTGTGGGTCCCTATCCTTCTTATGGCACTACAGAGTATAGAACTGAACAGATCATGGCTTTGTCTGTCCCTTGTACCAAAGACAGCAATTAAATCAAGAGAAGTTAAATTTCCAGTTTAGGTCTGTCAAATAGTGTGTAATCAAATGTATTATTTTTTTCAATTATTGTTTATTGTAATGTACACTGCTCAAAAAAATAAAGGGAACACTAAAATAACACATCCTAAATCTGAATGAATGAAATATTCTCATTGAATACTTTGTTCTGTACAAAGTTTATTGTGCTGACAACAAAATCACACAAAATCATCAATGGCAATCAAATTTAAAATTAAATTAAAATTAAATAAAAAATAAAATTTATGTGGAAAAACACTACAGGCTGATCCAACTTTGATGTAATGTAATGTAATGTTCTTAAAACAAGTCAAAATGAGGCTCAGTATTGTGTGTGGCCTCCACGTGAAGTCTGATTTACTGAGTTACATTGTGTTGTTTGTGTTCCCTTTAGTTTTTTGAGCAGTATATATTCAATCATATTTACATGACTATTCATTTACAGTTATGAAAGTATTAATATTTCACTAAATTGTTTTATAAAGAATAATGCCCTTAGGGCTTCAATATTCAAATGTAGGAACTTTAACATAGCGTGTGATATTAAAGCAGTTACTGTTAAAACAGCTAAATTAAGAACTATTCAACTTACCACAGCTTTTAAACCATTTAGAAATTTGTCTGCTTTTGTTCTAGATAAATCAATTGCCTGAATTAATGTACTGAATGAAAGGATACTACAACCCCAAATCCAATGAAGCTGGGACATTGTGTAAAACATAAATAAAAACAATACGATGATTTGCAAATCCATTCCAACCCAAATGTAATTGAATACAGTACAAAGACAAGATATGTAATGTACAAACAAATAAACTTTATTGAAAAGTTTATAAACAAAATATCCTCAAAGAAATATTGTAAGTTGTATCAAACTGTTATCAGTAACAGTAACAGTAACAAGGTCTGTTATGGTATGGGGTTTTGTTAGTGCCCAACTTTGTCAAAGGGCATTTACACATAAGTGATGGCAGCATTAATGCAGAAAAGCACATTGAGATCTAAGAACAACATTAACTGCATTCAGGATGAGCTCTTTCCAGGGACATTCTCTCCTTTTTCAACAAAACAATGCAAAACAAACCAAATCAGCAAACGTTATGACTGAAATATGCAAATCCCTTCAATCTTTCATTGAGGAAGATTGTTTTTAAACATTTCATTAATTTTCTTACACATTTCCTTTGCCATTGCCGTCTTCTGCTCTTCAAAGTCTCAGCCTTTTTTGGATGCTGCTTTTGTACCAAATCATGATCATAATCACCTGTTGACATCACCTTTTTGAAATCACATCATTATATAGTTTTTAATCTTATTACTATAGTCCTAAATTGCCACCGTCCCAACTTTTTTGGAATGTGTTGCAGGCATAAAATTAGAAATGAATATTTGAAATGAATATTTGTGGTGTATTCAATTGAATATGGATTGAAAAGCGAAATGATCGTATTCTATTTTTATATTTTATTTTTTACACAACTTCCCAACTTTATTGGAATTGGGGTTGTACATTCTTACAAAAAGAAAAATACTGAAACAAACAAAAACAAATCTCCAAAAACATTTATAGTGATACCCAGGAGAAAATAAATACAGGCTGGAAGAATGGAGAGACATTACAAGTAAGCAGAAGGTATGCATAATTCATATGATGCATGATTAGGGTTTATGACTCCTGCCACAGGAGTGATCTGTATCACATCCAACACAAGATCCTAGCTTAAAAACAAACCTTAATTTATTAAATGACATTTAAAAAGAAGTCTTATTAAAAGTGCTGGGAAAAACTGAGGAAATATTTCAGATATTTTGCCCTCTTTTACATAAACCTGCAGAAATAGCTGATTATTGACAGTTATTTGGGATATTGTTAACATGAAAGGCAATGCTGAACATAGTAGATAGAGACACAGAGATTGTAAAATTTAAATGAATGTTACAGATTACAAATATTTGTGATCTTTTATGCGAGGTATTTAACTTAAGAGATGATCCCACTCCATTCTGCCCAAGTTTTTGCAAGAACAAACATCATAGAATAATGGGAAATTGAATGACATCTAAACCAACAACTAAGTCTAAGCATCTTTTCCTGAGAAAGGGGAAATAATTCTTTTTGTTACCTGAACTTATTGCCTTATTCTATTATGAAGGTTTAGTGTTACCAGTGTAAGGAGGATATGACGGCTGTATGCCTCTACAGACATTGGAGGGAAAAAAGGCTGAGGAAAACAACACTGTGTCTTTGTTGCTTAATGGAGGATTCTTCACTCACCTTCACAACCAGACAAACTGAGGTTGAGAAGAAAAAAAGCATCAGAAGGGTGCTAAATAAAAGCTGGAAACAAATTGCCAAATTGTGACACTCTTGTGTACAATTTTGCACAGTTCAGTGGAAAGACTTGAACTTAAACACAATTTTCTTGTGGAATTAAAATGAACTTTCCTCATCCTTGTGGATTTATTTGAGACGTTTGTTTTTTTGCTTCTTCGTATCTTTGAAGGGTAGGTAAAAAGGATTCATGTGGTGGAGTTCATATGTGGAAAGGATTGAACAAAGACGAACAAGTGCTCATTGTGTTGGGGAGGGAGGGATTGTGGGTGGTTGAAAAGTAAGTGATTTCTTTTGTAACGAGCATAAATGCCTGGTAGAACATTTTTAGTTGCTTCAGGCATACTATCTTTTGTAAAATAACTGTGACCTCTGTGTGATTTCCTGTGTATTATATGGACAATGGACTAACATCAGAATGGGGGGAGGGGGGACTCTAGTTCATCATCTTTTTACCACGCATGTGTGAGTGATTGTTTATGCCAAGTATGAATGGTGGAGAGGACTTGATGGTAAGAGCAGTTGATTGTGGATGAAGCATGGTATGGTCAGAGATGAAAAGCCTGATGAAAAACATCACTCCTGCAATTGATCACATTCATTTTCCCATCCCATTACAATACTATAAAGTTTAGAATTGATTATGCAGTAAACAAATGAAAAAAAAAAAACACATATAACGTAAATGTAGCGACTTCTTACTAATGGTAGTGGAGTTTAAAACTACCAAAAGCTACTAGGAGATGTAATTAAAGTAATATATTACTGACCCTCTTATACAGTATATCTACTGTAATGCAGGTCACTGTTGAGTTGGGATAATGAATCTGGATCCATGATGTTTCCTGCCTTAAAGCACTACTCTACAGTTTTCCCACAACTGTTGTCTAACAATTGTAATTAAAGTGAAAAAGTTATTGAAAGCAAATAATTAGACAAAGATTATGCACAAACAAATGTGAAGATTTTGGTTCAGCATTCAAATGTAGTAACAGTTAACAGTTTGTTTAGGGTGAGGTTTATACGCATATAAAAATCTTTTCTGTGGTAATAATGATTGAAATATGATTGAAGCTGTCAGTTTAGGATTATATTTAGCTTCAGCATGTGACTTAAAGATCACAACCCTAGTCATTCAAATGAAAATGATCTTTATTTTCATTTGATGGTTAGATGTTTGGACAATATGAGAAAACATTATTAAATTGTTTATATATTCCGATTTAATTTAACCATCAATCTTAAATTGGTATGAAGACAGTATAAATAAAGTGCCTGTTTTGGTCAGTTTACTCATTTTTTAGTTTTGTTATTTTACAGAGTTTTACTTTCCCCATCAAATTCCCACTGAACTCTCATGTTTTCCCATGAATGATGGACACTTCAGAAGTGCTTCAAAAGACATTTTACCAGCTCTTGGCTGAAAAGATGAAACAATTAACCAGAGGCATGGCAAATAAACCTCATCTGTTTGTACTGATTTATTTATTTATTTATTGAACAATTCAGGAGTCACATTTTTCATGAGCGCATGATATTTGAAAAAAGTCAGAATGTCAAGTTGGATTTCAGATTCAGTTATATTGTTCTGTAAATTAAAGGTTTTTTCCCCCCAATAACAATAAAAAATAATTTTGTTGCATTTTTTGACTGTTAATGTGGTGTAAGTTTTGTCGAGGTCTATGTGTTCTTACTAGGAAGGAATCCTTTCCTGAATTTTTATGCAAGACTAACTTGTGGAATGTTCTTCATTTAACTTGTTTGAATTATCGTGTTGTGCTTAACCTCACTCAGACCACATACGTATTAGTATTGTTCATGTTTTTATCTGGCATGCTGATTAAACAGGTACAGTTAAGGCTTTAAGTGAACAATTTGAGGAAGATATAACCACTTTTATAGCACCACTATCATCAACTATGTTAGCTGACCTGACTTGTAAAATGGAATAGAAGAATTTTAGACCATTCTTACATGAACAGCCCTTCTGAGTTAATGCCACAGCATTTAACACCAGTTATCACTTTTACTCTGACTTTGTCAATTCTGAACAAAATATCTTTTTTAACAGTTCTGTTTTGCCTTGTTGCTTTAACCATTTTTAAACGAACCACTGGTGATTTTAACCATTCTGTTGATTTATTTTTATATTTTGGGTAATTACCTTTTGCATCATCCAAATTCTAGTAAGCTGGCATTGCTTATAAAATAGCTTGATACTTTGTGTATCAAAATCAGGCCTGGAATTATTTAATTATGTATCAAAATATACAATATACAGGGAAAAAAGACAACTCCAGATTTTCTTAAAAATCAACATATCTACATACAGTGGTGAGAAAAATTGTTTGCCCCTTTATGACTTCTCTTTTTTTTTCTTTTTTCTTTTTTGGCATATTTGTCACTCTTAAATGCTTCAGATCATCCAAAAAAATGTAATATTAGTCAAAGACAACACAAGTAAACACAAAATGCAGTTTTTAAAGGAAGGTTTTTATTATTAAGGGAGAAAAATACAAACCTACATGGTCCTGTATGAAAAAGTGTTTGCCCATCCGAGTTAAAACATAACTGTAGTTTATCACACCTGAGTTTATTTTCTCTAACCACACCCAGTCCTGATTACTGCCACACCTGTTCTTAATCAATAAATCACTTAACTAGGACCTGCCTGACAAAGGGAAGTAGACCATAAGATCCTCCAAAGCTAAACATCCTACCAAGATCCAAAGAAATTCAGGAACAAATGAAAAAGAAAGTAATTGTGGTCTATCAGTCTGGAAAAGGTTATAAAGCCATTTCTAAAGTTTTTGGACTCTAGTGAACCACAGTGAGAGCCATTATCTACAAATGATGAAAACGTGGAACAGTGGTGAACCTTCCCAGGAGTGGCCAGCCAACCAAAATTACCACAAAAACACAGCAAAGACTCATCCAAGAGGTCACAAAAGATCCCATAACAACATCCCAAGAACTGCAGGCCTCACTTACCTCAGTTAAGGTCAGTGTTCAGGACTCCACTATAAGGAAGAGAATGAGCAAAAATCACCTGCATGGCAGAGTGCAAAGAAGAAAATCACTGCTGAGCAAAAAGGCTCATCTCAATTTTGCCAGAAAACATCTTGATGATCCCCAAAACTTTTAGGAAAATACTCTGTGAACTGATGAGACAAAATTAAACTTTTTGGAAGGAAAGTGAAGACTTTGGGGTGGCCTAATCAAAGTCCTGGCCTGAATCCTATTGAGATGATGTGCCATAACCATAAAAAGGCATGCTCATGTTCATGTGGCTGAATTACAATTCTGCAAAGATAAGTGGGCCAAAATTCATCCACAGTGCTGTGAAAGACTCATTGTAAGTTACTGCAAATTCTTGATTGCAGTTATTACTACTAAGTGTGGCCCAACCAGTTATTAGGTTTAGGGGCAAACACTTTTTCACTCAGGGCCTTGTAGGTTTGGATTTTTTTCTCCCTTAATAATAAAAACCGTCCTTTAAAAACCGTATTTTATGTTTCCTTGTGTTGTCTTTGACTAATATTTATATTTGTTTGATGATCTGAAACATTTAAGAATGACAAATATGCAAAAAATTAAGAAATCATGAAGGGGCAAACACTTTTTCACACCACTGTATATGGCAGCAATTCCATTCCAGTATCTGAAGAACACAGACACAACTCATTCTAATTAGTGAGTTACTGATTAGGTGATCAACTGAACCAAATCGTATTTATTGAGGAAACATACAATACATATGAATATTGATTTATCAGATTGATTTCTGAACTTTCCTAAGTTTTGTTAAAAGCTTTGTTAAAAATGAAGGCAAACTTTGTATTATTAATCAAGGTCTGAAAACACTGCATCATCTTTATTTTGGTCAGTTGTCATTGACACTGAATAAGTGCTCTTTTCATTGCTGCCAATACATTTTTTTTTCATTTGGAATTTGTCAGTAGTTTACAGAGTACAACAAAAATGTTCCATTGTTACTTTCTGTATTAACTTCTCAGTTTTACATTCTTAACAAGTACAATTAACCTTTAGTTTTAGCAAAAGTGACTTGCTGAAAATCTTACAAGGTACAATACACGCAGTTGTGGATTAAGGGCCTTTCTCAAGCACCCAACAGTGGCAAATTGGCAATGTCAAGTCTTAAACCCAGGACCTTCTGATGAATTGTCAAGTACACTATATAGCCAAAAAAAAAGGTCACCACCTGTAGGGGCAGTGTTATGATCTGGGGCTGCTGCAGTTGGTCAGTTGAAGGTTCAGCAACATTATGTGCCCAAAGAATGAGGTCAGCTGATACCTGAATATAATGATTTTTTCTTCCCTGATGGCACGAGTGTATTCCAAGATAACAATGCCAGGATTTATTGGCTCAAATTGTGAAAGCGTGATTCAGGGAGCATGAGACATCATTTTCACACATGGATTGGTCCCCACAGAGTCCAGACCAGACCTGAGAATCTTTGGGATGAGCTGGAGAAGACTTTGCACAGTAGTCTAAATCTCCCATCATCAATACAAGATCTTGAGGAAAAATTAATGCAACTCTGGACAGAAATAAATGTTGTGTCTTTGCAGAAGCTTGTGGAAATGATGCCATAGCGAATGTATGCTATAATCAAAGATAAAGGCAGTTCAACTAAATATTGTATGACCATTTTTTTGGCCGGGCAGTGTATTCCTCAGCCCTACTGCTTGTATAAGATAAACTTTGGCCAATAAATTCTGCTTTGCTTGTTTGAGAAATAAATTGCAACAGTTCATAAGAAATAAAAGTTCCCACTGCGTTTTCAGGTTTGACCCACCTTATTAGATTCATAACATCATTATCCTCCTCTCCTCTCAAATGTCAATTTATGTGGTGGTACCCTGAAAAGATGGATTTGTGTATGCATGGTGATGATAAAGCTCTGTGACCATATAAGTGAACTCAGCTTCTAGAACAACACAGTCTGTGCTTAGCAAAGCCTGATCCACTATAAATCCTCCCAATCCAATAAAGGCTAGATGGAGGTCTGCACTCAGGAAAAACACATCATAGAAGTGCTGCAGAGAGAAAAGCTAAAGACTGAGAGGTATTGATTGGGGACAGAGGATAGAGGAAGGTAGGGATAGATAAAGATGAAACAGCAGGGATAAATGACAAGAGAATGATGGGTGGAGGTTAAAGAAAGCCCTCCTAGGTGGAACCTAAGCCTGAGGAAGAGCTGACTCCCTCTGCAACTCAAAGGAACCTGAGTCTGTCATGTTATGCTTTTGGGTTTTCAATTTAAAGAGGTCACACAGTCTGATAGTTTGATCCATTCCTTTCTAATTGTAGAAGATTGTATTCCTAATATTCTTAAACTACCTTTGTGGCTGAAAAACCATGTATTTCAGAGCTTAAACTGCTACACTGATTATTTTAAGTTCAGTTCTACCCCTGCTTAATGGAAACACAAGTGATCAGTACTCTCTGGCCTTTTGACTGAATTATTGTTTTATACCTCCGAGTTTGTATTTTAAATTAAAATAGCAAAGGATGAGAAATATAATAAAGCTCCCTATACACTGGTCCTTCAATTAGCATATTGTGATAAAGTGCATTATTTTTCATAATGTAATGATAAAAATTCAACTTTCACATATTTTAGATTC
>JAVSBU010000112.1:3755205-3766388 GCA_033118015.1 Loricariichthys derbyi | reverse complement strand
TTCCTTTGTCTTTCCCATGTTGAAGAGAAATGGCCTCTGTGTCACGTCATATTTATACCCCAGGGAAACAGGAAGTTCTGAATTACTAATTAAATGTTCCTACATACTCTGATCAACTTCATAAACTGATGTAGAAGTGACAGAGATACTTTAATTACATTTATTTCCTAAGAATTGTCTGGGGTGCCAATAATTGTGGAACAGGTGATTTTATGGAGAATAATTATTTCTTAGTCAGGGAGTTTTTTTCCACCTTAAAATTCACTTAAGTTGAAGGTTACAGTTTTCTACAATTTTCAGTGTGAGAGTAGGCTTCCGCAATAAAAACTGAATTTATTTTAAGGCTTTTAACATATCTTAACCAGGGGTGACAGTAATTATGGAGGGCACTGTATAGTACATATTATAGATTTACTGTCTTCTGAAAAGACCACAAGAAAAGACTTTAATGTCTAAATAGCTGGCAACAAAGATGAGTACACCCCTCAATGAACATGTGCAAATTGTGTCCAAAGTGTTAATATTTTTTGTGACCACCATTATTATCTAGCGCTGCCTTAACCCTTGTGAGAATGGAATTGACCAGAGCTGCACAGGTTACTACTTGAATCCTCTTCCACTCCTCTATGATGTCTTCATGGAGCTGGTGGATGTTAGACACCTTATGCTCCTCTACCTTCCATTTGAGGATGCCCCACAGGTGCTCAATTGGGTTTAGGTCTGGAGACATACTTGGCCAGTCCATCACCTTTACCTTTCTCATCAAGGTGGTTGTCATCCTGGAGGTATGTTTGGGTTCGTTATCATGTTAGAAAACTGCCATATGTCCCAGTTTTCAAAGGGAGGGGATCATGCTCTGCTTCAAAATGTCACAGCATATGTATACTGCAGCTTACCAGTGTTGGCATCATTCATGAAGCCCCAGACTATGATGCTACTACCATGATGCTTGACTATAGGGAAGGGACAGTTTTCTTGGTACTCCTCATCAGGGCACTGCCACACAAGCTGGACACCATCTGAGCCAAACAAGTTTATGTTGGTCTCATCAGAACACAGGACATGGTTCCAGTAATTCACATTCTTGGACTGCTTGTCTTCAGCAAACTGTTTGCAAGCTTAATGGTGTGTCAGCTTCAGAAGAGGCTTCCTTATAGGATGACGGCCATGGAAACCAAGTTGATGCCACGTTGGGATATGGTCTGAGCACTGACAGGCTGAACTCCTACTTCTACAACCTCTGCAGCAATGCTGGCAACACTCATGCATCTATTTTTTTAGCCAACCTCTGGATTTGATGCTAAACACATGGGCTAAACTTCTTTGTTCGACCCTGGCAAAGCTTGTTCCCAGTGAAACATGTACTGGAAAACTGCTGTATACTCTTGGACACTGTGCTGTAGCTAAGTTTCAGGGTGTTAGTAATCTAGGCCATCTTTGTGGAGTGGAACACTTCTCTCTCACATCCTTAAAGAGTTCTTTGCCAAGTTGAATATCCAGTGGCAAGTATGAAAAAACTGTACCCAAAACACCAAACCTAACAGCCCTGTTCCCCTCCCTTAACACCTGAGGCATGACACCAGGGAGGGACAGTGACACAATTGGGCACAATTTGGACATGTTCACTGTGGGGTGTACTCAGTTTTCTTTCCATCTATTTAGACACTAATAGCTGTGTTGATTTATTTTCAATAGAGAGTAAATCTATACTGCTATACAAGCTGTACACTGACTACTTTAAGTTATTTCCAAGTTTAATTTCTATAGTGTTGTTCAATGAAAATATATAATAAAACATTTGCAGAAAGGCGAGGGGTGTACTCACTTTTGTGAGTCAATGTAACTATTAATACGTTCTTCTTCATATGTTGAACTTTTTTTTTTTCAAAAATTAAAAAAATAAAATAAAATAAAAATTGCAAAACTAGTGGATGACTAGTCGTTTCAGATCCGACCTTCTCCACTGTATCTTTAAATGATTTAACTCATAACCAGTGACTAAAATTTAAATACGTTTTAACCATACTTGCCTTTAAAAGCTAAAAAAAAGCTATGATAAACTGGGTGGGATATAGTTAGTATGAAAATGTTCAAATACTGATATAAACATGCCCAAGAACTAAAATTATAACAGAGGCAATAGAGCATGTCACCTATACAGCACGGGTATGATGACCCAGTGTTCATCAGGGTTGATAAAAAATGGTAGGTTATAATAACATGACTAGGAGTCTTGGTTATAGAAAATGCTGACTGACTGCTAAATTCAAAAAACAGGCAACCACAGTGGCTGTTAAGATACATTAATCTCAAGTCCTACCTATACAGTTGCATAAGCAGCTTTCTGAAAGTTGCAATGGTTGACTTTAAGAGTCTCAGACGAAGCATATGCTATCCTTGGTCTCCTCCAAATAACAAATAAAAGAAGACTAGGAAATGGAAATTTTGTAAAGATAAAAATATATAGGTCATGAGTATTAGCCTATTCACTGGTACACTGCAACACATATGGACTGTGTAATAGCCTGTATAGTGATGGCTCCCATACCTTTATGCACTGATGAACTGCAAGTAATGTCACAAATATTGCCATGTCAGACCTTGTCTACAGTGAAAAGACATGAATGAATCCATTTAGAGTTTCCTTTCCTAAAGCTACAGGTCAGCTCTGCTTAACTAATTGTACTCTAAAATGTCTGAAATCACTGCGTGTATGGCTTACTTGGTGTCTGCTTCTTCCTCTCATTTCTCACAGGCATTGTATTAGCAATAGTGAGCTCTGAGGATGAATCCTCATCGGTTGATTCCTCCAATTGGTCTATATCCCCAGTCTTCAATGCCTGTGTTTTAAAAGGGGACAAATTTACACAACACAGTACATGCACATCAGTGTTGTCAAGTCAGCAGGGGTTTTCACTATTATCTGCAAAGAGGTCATGCTGGCTTCTTTATTAAACTTAACCCTCTCAAGGCAGGAGTTGCAGATTTGCAACAGCTACGGGTTGCAAATCTGCAACGCCTGCCTTGAGAGGGTTTAATCTTCAAACTATTTGGCATGGCACCTCTTTGGCTAAACAAAAATCTGCATCAACAGTGTCCTTTCAAGAGTGAAGACTCTAATATAGTAAGAGCATTCCCGATGAAAGACAACATTTTCAAATTAAATTTGATTTAACCAACTGCTTTTACATTCATTATAATTACATATTCATGTAGCAGTAATAGGGGTATAATGATGCATCATGATGTAAAAGTCTCCCAATGTGCATCTTGGAGACTGATGATGTCACGTTGGGTATAATCTAATGCAATTGCATTTTTGAATAAACAAGGTCATACAAAGAACGCACATTTAAAATTAATTTATTTTAATTGCAGCAGATCAATTTTTCATATTTAATTTCTATACAAACACAGTGTTTTAAACTGCTATTCTTCATTAATAAAAAAAGGCATGTTTTCACGTGGTAATTTAATATATGATGAAGGTGAAATAGAGTACTTTACTTACAATTTTAAACCTCTGTAATCAAATTCTGAGTCGTCTAGTTCATTTATGCTCAGTTTAGAACCAAGTGACCACATAAGGGCACTGGGGAGACGAGTCCTGAGCCGCGCAGACCGCTCGAGGGCGTAGGTAAAGAGGAACTGCCCGAGGAGAGTAGTGCAGAGGAAGATACATTTTGACCCTAACACTGCCCAACTGTTATCTCGGGCCCAAGCCCTACCGTCATCCCTCTTCAAAGGCATGGCGTTAACTGCTGACCCTCCTTCCTAACACCTGGGCGGAATTGTGCTGCGTACCGGAAAACCGATACTTCGTGTCTCTTGCACTAGAGGATATCCAGCGCCTTGGCACCAACCAGTATGCACCGCAAAGACTCGTCCCCTTTGCCAGTGGAAGCAGATCAGTCCACACGCTGCAGCGCAGGGCACGAATGTCCCAGGGAAGCGCAACTCACATGCTACCGGGCCCCCAAAAGCCAGTGCCCTGTCCAAACTATAAATAAGCCCAGAAGCAGGTATGGCTGATTTAACCCACATCGGCCCTCCACAGTCAGGCGAACACCCCGCCCTCAAGTGTTGCACCATGGAGTGGCAGGCGCCTAGCAGAGTTAAAGTGTTGTTGTTTTTTTTAATTAATATTTAAATTATTCTCCATTGTTTTCCATTGTATACACTACAGAAATAAATCATAAGAAAATTGAATCACAAACTCAGTACCATGAATAGAATTAAACCGTGAGCAGAGCAAATTGTTACACACCTAATCAATAATATTCATATTAAAGTCATACATAGCAGGTATACTGTATGTATAACACAAAACACAGACACATTCAAATTTTCATTTCACCCCTCTACATACCTGAGCAAAGACTTTCTCAGCTTCAAGTGGTGGACAGGGCAAAGCCAAAAGACTAAGGATAAGTTTCCTGAATACAGATGCTGGTCCAGTGGTTTTCAGGATGTAGCTCCAATGATGTTCTAAAGAGCCAAGAAAGGAATCTGCACTGTCTTTATTGTCCTTTTTCTCCTCGTCACCTTCTTCAATGAGTTGGTACTCCAAGAACTCATCTGTAAGTTGGGCAGAAACATTTGCGGTGGCAGAGAGGCCAAACATAGTACCAATGTCTAACACGGCCTTAGTTGTGACCTTTAGCCTTCCCTCTGGGTTTAGAAGCTGGGACATACTCCTCAGCATACCATCACTCAAGGGGAGAACCCTAGCAATTGAAGCTGTAAGTGCCTTATAAAATGCCATACACTCCTCCTGAAAAGCCTTCAGTGTGCCAGCCAGCTCCACTTTATTTTCAGACATAAAGTCCTCCACTGCTGCTCCACCAAAGTTCAGCTCAGTCATAGAAAGATGCATCTGTGTGTTTTCAAGTATGTCCAAGTCTTGTTCCTTCAGGAAATGTATCACAGCCTGAGGATGGAGAAAAGCAGAGGCATAGGAGCGTAATAGACCACTGGACTCCTGTAGGATCGCAACAAGATCTGCACGTGTAGTACCCTCACAGCTTTCCACATGTTCAGTAAATGCTTTTAGTTGTCCAAGGCTATGATCCAGGAACATGAAGGTAAGTCTCAGTTTGGGATTCCCCAGTTGACAGCGTATGTGTTTAGCCTTGTCATCACTTTTACTGCATGAAGTAAAGTATGAAACCAAGTTTGTCCACATCCCAAGCATCCTTTGGATTAGGACACAGAAATTCTTGCAGTCACGCGAGATAAAATGGATGGAGCTATCAAGGCCACAAACACCTGCAAATAATTCCTTAAGACTGGTATTTGTCGTGGAGAAAGTACAATAGTGTTCATAAATGTTAACAAGAAGTTGTTGAACGTTTTCAGTCAAGGCCATTACTCCAGAATGGCAGGCTGTATCTGCCAAGCCATAAAGGCCACCAAGAGCTACGGCTTTGGGATTGAGCTCTTTCATCTTAAAGAAAAGTCTCTCAGATATCTTGTCCTGGGCATCAACATAAAAAGCTGCCATGTTGCTGGCAGGCAGCTCAAACGTTTTCAAAATATCCATCAAATTCCCAAAAATACTATCAACAGAGTCCACACATCTAAAAACATCAACAAGGCGTATGGTATGTTTCGCACCCTTTTCATCAAAAAACCCTAGAAGTAGTACACAGGAAAAATGCCCATCATCACCCTCATCACCTAGTGGCACCTGTGCATATAGGTAGAGACAGTAAGGCACCTTTTTGGCAGTGGAAGAAATGTCTTTTGGGTATTGTAATCCAAGAATACGTCTGGCAATATGCTGAGAGACCATATTAGCATTTGAAGGCAAACAGTGGGTTTGAATGAAACGCAGCAGGAGTTCAGTACATGTGAAGGAGTCATCAACCTGGTTCCCCTTTTGTTCAAGTTTCTTGTGCTTCTTACACTGCTGGTGGTACATTAAATCAAGCAATCCTGAGTTGCGCACGTTGATATTCGTGTCACAGAATGTGCAGTATGCATAGATATTTCCCAGACTGCTGGGCTTGACCCATTTGAAGGTTTCTTGCCACTGAGGGTCATAATTAAAAGGCTTTGTTTGATCCTCATCCTCATCTCTGTCAGAATCCTCCTTTTCTTCTCCTGAGACACAACAGTGAAGATTAATTATACACATTTTCATTTCATAAAACAATACTGTTATCACACCAACAAATTTTCAACGATACTATTATCATTTTACTGACTATGATAAATAAAAGTCTTACCAGAAGTACTTTTACTTATTAGCACTTCTGATCTCTTCAGAGGCACAAGATGTTGTGTTGTTTGTGTAATTTCTTGTCCATTGCATGCATCATCTGGGTTATACTCCTGTTCAACCTGGTTAGCTTGGAAAAATGCCTTGAACCACTTAAGAAAGGCAAAAATAGCCTTGAAATTTCCTCCAATAAGCTCGTCCACTGGAATAGCCTGCAATAAGGGAAAACAAAATGTATTTATTCATATAATATAGAGTGCCTTGTCAAAGTATTCATAATCCTTGAAATTGTCTTATTTTTTTCATATTATGCCCACAAACTTAAATGTATTTTATTGGGATTTTATGTGATAGACAAAAACAAAGTAGCAAGTTTGTGTGAAGTGTAAAGAAAATGACACATGGTTTTCAAAATATTTAATAAATAAAAATGTGGAAAGTGTGG
Organism: Loricariichthys derbyi; assembly: GCA_033118015.1. Classification (NCBI taxonomy): domain Eukaryota; kingdom Metazoa; phylum Chordata; class Actinopteri; order Siluriformes; family Loricariidae; genus Loricariichthys; species Loricariichthys derbyi. Next base: position 3,759,720 of record JAVSBU010000112.1, on the reverse strand, counting down.
CTTGCATTTGTAATCACCCACACTTAATCAATACTTTGTAGGACCACCTCTTGCTGCAGTTACAGCTGCAAGTCTTTTAGGCTATGTCTCTACCAGCTTTGCACATTTAGAAATTGAAATTTCTGCCCATTCTTCTTGGTAAAATAGCTCAAGCTCAGTCAGACTGGATGGAGAGTGTCTGTGAACAGCAATTTTCAAGTCTTCCCATAGATTCTAAATGGGATTTAAGTCTGAACTTTGACTGGGCCATTTTAACACATGAATATGCTTTGATCCAAACCATTCTATTGTCGCTCTGGCTATATGTTTTGGGTCGTTGTCCTGCTGGAAGGTGAACCTTCACCCCAGTCTTAATTCTCTAACAAGATTTCTTCCAGGATTGCCCTGTATTTAGCTCCATTCATCTTCCCATCAATTCTGACCAGCTTCCCTGTTGAAGAAAAGCATCCCCACAGCATGATACTGCCACCACGTTTCATGGTGGAGATGATGTTTTTCGCCACATATAGCGTTTTGCATTTAGGCCAAAAAGTTCAGCTTTGGTCTCATCTGACCAGAGAACCTTCTTCCACATTTGCTGTGTCCCCTACATAGCTTGTGGCCAACTGGTAGCAGGACTTCTTATGGCATACTTTCTTCAAGCCACTCTTTCATAAAGGCCAGATTTGTGAAGTACACGACTAATAGTTGTCCTGTGGACAGATGCTCCCACCTGAGCTGTGGCTCTCTTCAGCTCCTCCAGAGTGAACATGGGCCCCTTGGCTGCTGCTCTAATTAGTGCTCTCATAGCCTGGGCTGTCAGTTTACGTGGACGGCCATGTCTTGGTAGGTTTGCAGTTATGCCATACTCCTCCCATTTTCTGATGATGGCTTGAACAGTCCTCCCTTAGAAATTCAGAGCTTGGGATATTTTTTATAATCTAACACTGATTTACAATTATCCACAACTTTATCTTTGACCTATCTGGTGTGTTCCTTGGTTTTCATAATGCTGTTTGATCATTAATGTTATTTAACAAAACTCTGAGGCCTTTGAGGGGGAAGAATACTTTTGCAAGGCACTGTGGACCTCAAATATGGTTTGACTTGCAAGTCTTGACTGGTCACTACATAATTCACTTCTGTTTTCTTGCTATAGGTTGTTGACAAACTAACAATGTACAAATGAAAAATAAGATGATAAGATATGAAGCCTCACCTTTTTTATGCCATTTTTATTAAAGCTTATCTGCAGAAGACAATAGTTGTGGAGAAAATCTGTCTTTTCCTTGCACTGAAATTTGACTTTGCACATGTCAATGGATCCTGGAAAATGCCAATCCATTAACTGGCAAAAAGGTGCCCCTGAAAAAAAATACAACAGCACAAATAAGTTGTTTATGTGCTTCACTTCCAGCTGAATATGCTATTAAGTAAAAATGACTTCTTATCACTGCAAAACAGGACAATTTAAACGCACCTGTACATAACTGTTCCATATCAGTAAACTTAGTTCTCAGTAATTTGTTAACCCAGGATAGAAGGGTAAAATTGTTAGTATTTTCGTCAAGGGCATCTGTATCCAGGTTGGTGTCCATTTTTGGTTTTCCTGTAAAAATTGTAAATCATTTAAGCCTTTAATACACTTTAATTTATATAATAAGCCATATAAAGCATCATAATAACTAGGAGTTTATTTGGTTGTACAGTTATGCATTTATATTATTTAGCATATAGTCTGACCCAGAGCACCTTAAATTGATATAACCTTATAATTCAAGCAGTTGTGGGTTAAGAGTCTTGCTCAGGGACCCAGCAGTGTCAGACATGGAACTTGAACCCTGGACGGTCTAGTCCATAGTCCAGTACCTTAAGCACTAGGCAACCACACCACAGTTTAAGGTCCACCCGGTCAACAATCAACAAACGTCTTAAGAATTATAATAGGAAATAAAAATCTGTCTTACATACATTTGAATCCATGTTTGAATAACAGAAAACTAGTAAGAGCAAACCTTTGCAACACTTGCTGACACAAAAGAGAATCATAGGTTTGAAATGCCTAAAAAATAGTGTTGTATTCTGTACCATTTTCAGTAAGTTTCACAAGAATCATGAAATCGGAGAATTATCAAGAGATTTTAGAGAGAAATGTCCTAACCAGTATAGAAAAAACTTGGTTTGATGCGAAGATCATGGGTCCATCAGCCAGACAACGACCCAAAGCACACATTCAAAAATACACAGGAATGGTTGAAAAGGAAAAAATGGACTGTTCTAAAATGGCCAGCAATAAGAACTGATTTCAATCCCATCTTTGGGGTGAGCTGATATCTGCCATTGGGGAAAAGATCCGTGCAAAGATTCAAGAGCTTGAAGGGGATAAAAACATTCAGGAGCTTGAAACTGCATATGAAGAGTGGGAGAAAATACCAGCTGATAAGTGCAAGAAGCTTATGGATGGTTACAAAAAATATTTGGTGGTTGTCATCACTGCCAAATATTGTGCAACCAAATATTAAGGAGAGTGCCTTTATTGCTGCACATGCTGTTAATTCTTTTTAAGGCCATGGGAATGAAGTTATTAGATTACTGTCCAGTGCCTGCATATGCCACTAACCGCCGTAAAAAAATTCATTATTTCCAAAAAGTTTCATTATTTTCATAAAATCAAAGCTGCAACCCAAGTATGTGCCACATTCATCAAAGAAACGATGAAAATCTGCTTTTTCTTTACCCCTATCCCACCAAGCCGATAAATCCTGAACATTTACGAAGTTCTGCGTTTTCCAAGTCATTGACCAATCACAGCACTCGTTCCATTTTTCAGGACTTTATGCTCTTCTTTCATTTCATAGGTATCTTGTTTGCCAGAGAGTCTCTGCCTTCTCAATCTCGTCTGCACATTCGTGATATGTAGTGATTTTGTGCTTGATACTTTGATATTTTCATTGTGTTTAAATGTCTCATCGGTTTCTGTTGGGTATGATGTAGCATATTGCTCCAACTTACATGTATTTTAGGCATTCCTGAAAATAAGGAATAATGAATTTTTTTTTAAAAGCCTCATGTATTTTCTGAATTTTTTGGACGTAATCTAATACCTTCATTCCCATGGCCTAATTATTTTTCCTCTTTGAAATTGCAACATGTAAGTTAAAAAAATGCTTTGATGTATGACTTCGGACCTCTAATTTAAAAAAAAAAAAACATGAATATATAACTTTGGTATAATTCCATTTATTTCTGCAGATATTGTGCAGGTTATGCAAAAAATTAAGTGGTGCCAATTTGGTGAGCAGGACTGTATATATATTCTCCTGAGACGCCGCCCATTCATTTATGTCCTTTATAATGGATATTCTGTTCACCTCTATCTGTATGTAAAACACTTTTTCCCTTGGTTTTCAGGGCTGTATGTTAAAGAGAGGGAGTATAGACAGTAAAGCACTAAATAGGAGCCCCATCTGTTTCAACAGAGGCACTTGGAGTATCGCTAAACACAAATACCGCTTCCTCCTTGCTTCGTTGCTTCCGATTTATTCACCTCCCCTTTTAATTCAGAGAGATGCAGAGAGGAAAAAAAATCTAGCGGGTGTTTCGCCGCTAACATCTCGCGTTGTGATAGGTTACAGAGATTTACTGACTGTAAAACACAACTGAATTCTAGTTAATGGGAGAAATAAAGCAGAGGATTTGAATGAACGCACATCTAATTAATGAATACACTATGAAACCCAAAGAGACATTTTACTAGCCTACACGCTTCATATAAACGCTGACAATAGAATAGTTCATATTAATACATTTACTTGAACATACGGTCTTTGTCCTGTTCCGTGTATCGTTTAATACATAATAGACTGCGGTAGTACCTTATGTTATCTCTTTTGTTTCGACTTCATGTTAAAACGTAACGATGGGAGCCATAATTCCCCATTAAAGCGCCCCAGCAAAAAGACAGTATAACAATAAATGAAGTAAGCCAAGACAAAGACTGTAGGTAGATAGTTTATTTTGGTGACCGTTAATAACCACGGATTAACTGCCTTTGTGTAAGGACTGCCTTTGGGATGCATAAACCAATATTATCCTATTACCCCTACATAAGTCTGACATTTAGTAAATGTTCTGGCTTCCACTACTAGAACACAAATTATCTGCAAAAGAAGAACTGACCATTGCTTTTTAAAACGAAATCGCACCTACCTATGCTTGCTCCTGCTCCAAAAGCCCTCTGTTCCCGCTCTATGAGCTACTAGCTGTCCGAGCATGCGCTGTACGCTACCACGTGACTACGACTACTATGTTACCGACTGTATTGTCCTGTAAGAACCTACTGTAAATCTATCGCAACAAGTACGCATAAAAATACAAAATATCGTTTGAGTCTATAAATATAACCACTAGGTCTTCTTCTTCTTCTTTTGGCTTTTCTCTTTTCAGGGGTCACCACTACGGGCGTCGTTAGACCACTTTTACTGGGGCACGTGCCCCAGTGTGAATCTGCTGTGCCCCAGTATAAAAAATCTCAGC
>JAVSBU010000112.1:3718066-3730779 GCA_033118015.1 Loricariichthys derbyi | reverse complement strand
TCAACATCCTTTTTTGAATGTATAATGTATAAAACTCCCTGACTGTACTATGACTACATACAGAGCTGTTCCTCTGTGAATATTTTCTGGGCTCTGACTTGCAATCCTGTGTGTGAAAGCAGGTGTCAGCTTTCAGCCCCCATCAAGGTCTTTGCTAATCATCTAATTAAAGCTATTAGCTAACTGATAGGTTTGAGTCTGACATTTGGCACACAGAGTCCCAACACTAACCTGCTTGACTGTCCATCATTAACACTAGACACTCGCTTATTGCCCTTAGCTCTCATTGATTGGCTGTGACTTTTAAAATTAGGTGTGACTGACAGAGATGCTCTGTGATTGGTGTGATTTGCTGTGGTTGGACAGGCTTTGATTGGCTGTAATCAGCCGTGACTAACACTGATAGGTTGTTTACCAAACTCCACCTCTAGCTGGAGACTTTGAAGGAAAAGGTTTACTGTTACCCAACCTATAACCAGCATTGCTGTAAAACAGTTTATATTTCTAAGTTTCAACATAGTGTCATTGGCTGAAGTTTAATGTGTGTAATCTGAGTCATATTTCAGGTTTAATTTTGAGCTGTAACAGATAAGAATACACTGGTTAAGTATCAATATGTTTGTACAGCTCCTATTCTGTTTGTCCAGAGCACATTTTGGTGATCAAATTTTCTCTGATCAAACACCTGATTCTATTCACCAGTTAATTGTCACATTTAGCAGCAGGTGTGTTCGAGCAAGGAACTAATTAAACTATGCAGGAGTGCTTTGGGTAGGAGTTGACAAAACAAAACACTTAAACATTTCATGAAATCAAGAGATGTCCTGCCTGAGTTCACTTGGAGTCAGTTTTGTCAGAGATGTTTGCAGTTTTGCAGTGAACTATGCCCTCCTGTGGTGCAGAAGTGCAATGTTTCTTAACCTTTTTTTTTTTTTTTTTAAAGGCTGTGCTATGTTAAAAAACTGCACATAATCTTTCACTGCTTTCACTGCTAGCATTAATCAGAACTGCTTTAGATGACTGTGAGGGAATTATTAATACCTGTCACCACAAATAACAGGAGAGAAATCATTCTGGAATATGGTTTCAAAGGAGAGGATTGAGTAGGGAGCATAATGAACGTGTGTTTTGGGATTTGGATTGTGCTCGTATCCTCTCTTCTGCCCTGGAGAGAGGTGCTGTCAGGTCTTATAGCACTGCCGCCCCTGTGAGTCCAACACAGCCATGCCAGGAGGGGAGGTCTTTCTGTAGCTGTGGTATTCAGGGAGGTGCATGTGTTTTTTTCCATGGGTGGCCTTTTCCCTCTGCACACCCTGAGGTGGGACCAGGGGAACCAGGCATCCCTGATGGGGCTGCTGCTTTTGCTTCCTTTTTGTTCTCCTCTTTGTGTATGAAGGTCGCACACAAAACAGCTGCAGCAGGACAGTGAGAGAGGGTGAAAAAGGTCTCCCATAATATGAGATGAAAACATTGTAAATGTTCTAAAACTGCAATCTAACAGAAAAGCAAGACATAAGCTTATGTCAGCTGCATGTCTTAAAACACATCTTTATCCTCCTTTGCCATCTTCTGATTCGTTATCCCTATTCGTCTAACCTTCTGTGGTTGATTGCCAGATTGCAGAGACATATGCTTTTCTGCCCCGCGAGGCTGTGACCCGCTTCCTGATGAGCTGTGGGGAATGTCAGAAGAGGATGCACATCAACCCAAGCACAGCAGAGTTCAAAGGTCAGACTTTTTTCCTCTTTTTCACCTCTGAGCAGACAATAGCTTCATGTTAATAACAGTAAACATTTTAAATTATTTTAAAACAGAAATTTTACAGGGAAGCACCGAAAATGAAAGGCAATACTTTGACTTTGCTAGTTTTGGCACATGAGAAATCGTTCAAATGTTGAAAACTAAAAACTGGCAGAATAGTCGTATGTTCTCAGGACAATTTTTTTAGAATGATTGGCAATAACGCTATTGTTATCCAAAAGTCTTATTATTGTTCTTCCTTTTTCTTCCTTCTTCTTCTTCTTATTATTATTATACTGACTTTTTAATCTCGCTATCATCGCCGGCAATTTTCGAGCTATTGACACTGTTCCAGCGCTTTCACGTCCAGTCTGGTCAGGAATGGTGTGCTTGTGTAGAGCTCTATGACTGACCTGTCAGGGGCCACACAAGGGCCCCTCAATTCCAAAATTTACCCATAGGAAATGAATGGGCACAAAGTTAAAGGATGGGAAATAAATGTAATTTTGATCAGGAGACAAAAAATTCTGCAGAACGATTCATCTGATAATGGAATAGGGGGCTTATGCTTTGGAAGCAGGAGGGACCTTGGGGGCCCTGCAGGTGTCCCTATCCTTCTAATGTTAATGAATGAAAATAAAATTTGACCAAGGGCGCCCAAACCTTTGCATAACACGTTATAGTCGTTGAGTCGACTACGAAGACGAATAGTCGAGTTTTGGGGACCCCTTATCAAATTATGTTTTGTGGATATTGTAAATGAAAAGAATTTAATGCAACCTCTTCAGGACCCAACAAATCTAAAATATTTCGGCTATTTTGAGGAGCAAATTTTAAAACAAAAACCTGTAACATTAAAATTTTGTTTGTGCAAAAGTTTAAGTAACATAATATTTAATGTGACCTTGGGTGTCCTCAGTCTTTTGCATAAGACCAGATTATTATACAAATGTTGATTATTATAAAATTAATATTAAAAAAGAAATCACTTTCTGATAACTCCTTATGAAAGTATTTAGGATTTTGAAAAAAGTCCTTTGAGATGCAAGATCATTTTGAATCTGCAACGACACCTTTATAGAATATATATTTGATGATTTGTGAAGAAGTGGTTCTACAACTGTTAACAATGAAAATAATCCTTGAAGAATAAGTTTATAATTTTGTCTATGCATGTTTAGTAATGCACGTTGCTTATTCAGTGGTAATGCTCTCAATCACATTATACATGCTTATGTGTTATTATTTCTGTTTAAACTAGTTCCAATGCTAAGAGACTAAAGCAGATTTAATCCCTACAGAAAATGACCGGCCCACCTCTTTGGTCCCAGACCTCATTGATTACAATATGCCTCTGACTGCCACCTACCTGAAACAAATGAAACTGCAGTGCATGAACACCAATGAACAGGTGAGAACATGAGCCATGTACCCTGAATACCCGAAAAGAGGAATAATTAATTTATAGCAAAGCAAAAACCTCCTTAAGGACATTTAACCAAATCTACAGTTGTGCTTAAAAGTTTGTGAACCCTTTAGAATTTTTTGCATAAATACCTAAAACATCATGACATTTTTAAACAAAGAATTAGACTAGTTAAACAAATGAGACAAGGATATTATACGTGGTCATTTATTTATTGAGGAAAATGATCCAATATTACATATTAGTGAGTGGCAAAAGTATGTGAACCTCTAGGATTAGCAGTCATCATGCAAGTGAAATTAGAGTCAGGTGTTTTCAATCAATGGGATGATAATCAGGTGTGAGTGGTAACCCTGATTTATTTAAAACATGGTGGTGGTAACATCGTGGTTTGGGTATGTTTTGCTGCATCTGGGCCAGGACGGCTTGCCATCATTAAGAAAATTCCTCCAACCCGGTGTGCGGGACTGATCAACTGTTTCGTTGAAATTATTGCTGTACAAGGAGGTCACACCAGATACTGAAAGCAAAGATTAACATACTTCTGTCACTCACTAGTATGTAGTGTTGGATCATTTCCCTCAATAATTAAACGATCAAATATAATATTTTTGTCTCATTTGTTTAGCTAGGTTCTCTTTATCTACTTTTAGGATGTGTGTGAAAATCTGATGGTGGTTTAGGTCATATTTATGCAGAAATGTAGACAATTTTAAAGGGTTCACAAACTTTCAAGCACCATTATACATACTGTAGAGTTAAGAAAATGCATGTGTTGGCTACACTTTTGGAGGTGGACACAAAATGTAAATTGTTAGAATTAGGATATTCATATGCATTTTATAAGGCTAATAAACTCTAATTTGTGTTGCAAGTTGTCTTCAAATGTAACCCATTTCATTACACACATTTGGCCTAAATGTTCTTAATAAACTGTGGCATGAATTCCACTAGATGTTGAAAACATTCCTTTGAGATTCTGTTTCATGTTGAGATGATTGCATGATGAATTTCCTGAAGGTTTAGCATCACTTTATTGCTGTGACTCTTCCGCTCTACTAAATCCCAATTTGTTCATTGGATTCAGATCCAGTAACTGAGCATGCCACTGAAGAACACTGAATTCATTGTCATGTTCCAGATTGACACAACTTTTGCATTGTGACGTGGTGCATTATCATGTTTGGATGTAGCCATATGGATTTGGGCATTAGAATATTAGAATGGGATTAGAATATGGGTAAATAGTGGCCATGGAGGGATGCACATGGTCACCAACAGTGCTAATAGGCTGTGGCATTTAAATGATGATTGATTAATAGGCTCAAAGTGTGCCACAAAAACATTCCCCCACGTTATTACATCCCCTCAGCCTGTATTGTTTACAAAAGGCATGAGGGTGCATAGGTTCATGCTGTTACCACAAAATTCTGACCCTAACATCCATGTAGCTTGGTAGAAACTGAGATTTGAGTGTTTTTCCAGTCTTCAACAGTATAGTACTTGTGAGCCTGTGTCCACTGCAGCCTCAGCTTTCTGTACTTGGCTGACAGAACTGGACCCTGGCATGGTCTTCAGGGTTGAAAGTCATCCACCTCATGGTACAACATAGTGTGTAGTCTGAGATGCTTTTCTACTCACCACAATTATACAGAGTGGCTATGTCAAGTGTACCGTAGCTTTTCTGTCAACATGAATCAGTCTGGCCACTCTCCACTTTTTTCTTTCATCAGCAAGGTGTTTCCATCCACAGATCTGCCACTCACTTGGTGTTTTTTCCTTTATTGCGCCAGTTTGAGTAAACTCTAAAGACTGCTGAGCGTGAAAATACCAGGACATTGAGTTACAGAAATACTGAAACGGTCACCTTAAAAATCACAGAGATCACATTTTTCCCCACTATAATGGTTGATATAACCTTGACATTACCTTGTTACCTTGATATAAACAGAACCTTGTAAAGTGCTTGATGAATGTACTCATCAAAATGTTAACATTCATAAATGTAGTCATAAAATTTTTCAAACTGAAATGGCTAGGCCACAAGATATGAATTTAACCTGGACAAAAGTATAGTGATTCTGGGAATAAATGATCACAGGCAATCATTTTCATGTATTAATTGTAGAACAATATGTGAAAAATACTGCATTTAAATAATTATACATGTACATTTTTACATAGTGTAGGGCCTATAACAATGTCTAACATTGTTGTAAAACAGAGGATTAAAATATTACTGAATGTAAAAACTATTCATTTCAGTACATTATATCACAGGGACATTATCAGCTGGACCCATATTTGCCATTCGTAGTTGTCAAGGTAAACCCTTATAGCTTCGGTTGCCTTAGCAACAGTATATACATAGTACCTGGAACAGCAATATATTACAAATAGACCTGTCTGTGCGTCATATCAAAGGAAAGTAGGAAAAATAGCCTTTCATGGACAGACTGCCCCATTAGTTAATTGATAACTATTAGATTGATCAAGGATCAAAGAAAAATTCAGTGTGATCAGAGTTTTGGTAATTTCAGAGATAATATTTTGTCACTACTCATTACTACATTCAATATGTTGTGCACCCTGTGCATTGAAGTAAAACTAGCAGACATATTTTGGTGAATTATGCTACTGTACTAATACAACTCAAAAAATTAGAATATCATGGAAAAGTTCAATATTTTTTGTCACTCGTTGCAGAAAGCGAAACCCATATATAGATTCATTACACAGAGAATGAAAAAGTTCAAGTTTTTCAGAAAATTAGAATATTGCATAAGATCAAGTACCACTACACACAGACGAATCGTAGACATGGACTACAAATGTCACATTTATCTGAATGAATTTTGGGTTTTCATTATCTGTAAGCCACAGTCATCAAAATTTCAAGAAATAAAGGCTTGAAATGTTTCACTTTATGTGTGATGAATCTACATAATATATGAGTTTCACTTTCTGCAATGAGTAACAAAAATATTGAACTTTTTCATTATATTCTAATTTTTTGAGCTGTACTAGTGCAGAACAGTATATTGTCTTAGATTGCTGCTCTAACAGTTTACCCTCATTAAAGGACTATTCCATGATTTTAACGACAGGGGGTGGTGTCCACCTACTTTATTTACTGACTCTGAATTTGCGCGTGCTCATTTCGTACGGTATTAAAATCCTTGTGTAGTTTTTTTAGATATGTTTGAATGACAGAATTATATTAACCTTTGGTGTTTTGAAGTCAGTGTTACAACAATAACTGCAGTTGAATGGTTCTGGTACCATCTGATAAGTCCTTCACATTGGCCTGGAAGAATTTTAGCCCGTTTCTCCATACAGAATAGCTTCAACTGTGGGATGTTGGTTTGTTTCCTCACATGAAGTGCTCACTTTGGTTCCTTCCACAATGTTTCTAGTAGCCTACAGAATTAAGGTCAGGCTTTTGAGTTGGCCATTCCAAAACATTCACTTTTTTATCATTTAACCCAATCTTTAGTAGAATGACTTGTGTGCTCTTGTGTGATCTTGCTACATGACGCACTTTCTCTTTACGTTCAGTTTACAGACAGATGACCTCATGTTTTCATTTAGAATTTGGTGGTATAATTCAGAATTCATTGTTCCATCAAAGATGGCATTCTGTCCTGGCCAGATTCAACAATACAGGCCCAAAGCATAGATACTTCTCCGTTTCACAGATTGGAAAAGGTCCTTATGCTGGAATGCATGTATTCCTTTTTTCGGAAATAACATTTCACATTTAAACTTAAAGATTTATTTTGATTTATTTTGACAGATTTGTCACATCTGGCCCCAAGACGTTTTTCTTGTTGCCCTGTGTCTTAGTCAAATGATGCTTTGAAAACTCCAGGTGGACAGTTCTTTTGGAAAGCAGTGGCTTTCTCCTTGCTATCCTGCATTCCACACCACTGTTCTTCTGTATTGACCTGCTGGTGGACTCAGGAGCATTAAAATTAACCAATGTGAGAGAGAACTTTAGTTGCTTAGAAGTTACTATGAGTACAAGTTGTGAAGATGAGTTTGATAGGACAATGTTCTTGAAATTCAACAGGGATCCTGCTCAGTCAGTGTTATCCCATTGATTGAAACGGCCTGACTCTTTCATCTTAAAAATAACTGCTAGTCCTAGAGATTCACAGACTTTTCCCACATGCAGATATGAAATATGAGATCATTTCACTTAATAAATAAATAACAAAGTGTACTATATTTGTTTAACTGGGGTTATCATTATCAACCATAGGGATTTCTGGGAAAATCCGATGATGTTTTATTTTTGCTGAAATGCAGAAAATTATATGTACATTAACAGACATATTTCTGTTTTACAACAATTATGTGTGGGATAGCCAGACAGTCATAGGTAGTGAGAACCCCTGGATCATGTGACTGGGGTGTAATGTACTGAAAAATATTCTGGCCTTGAACCTTTATTTCAAGGATGTTTCTTTGTATTGTGTAGATGGAAACACCAAGAATATAAACACTCATATGAAATCATACACATTGAACTTTGTTAAAAATGTCTTCTTTTAAAGAAGAGTAAATCCCATTCGTAAAATGTCAAAGCCCTACAATGCCAAGAGTTGATAAAATTGCAAATTTCCTTAATAGAACTTGTCCTAAGCCACACAAAAACTGTGGAAGCTCAGGCTTAGCCTAATCCCAGGACACCTGGGCTCAAACAAATTACAAAAAAAATAAAGTTGTAAGTAAAACTGGAAGAAACAAACCGTAAACCTAGAGTAAAATGCAGTGGTGTCTGACCCTAAATCAACACTGTAGCAGAGTATCTGAGCAAAGTGACTGAGATCAAACCTAAACATAATACAGACTCCCACCGAGACGGGCTGGCTGCCATGGAGAAAGAGAGAATGTTCATACCTAAGGAAAATCAGTATGGCTTTAATAGGAATGCAAGAACAGAAATAAGAGAGAAATTCATTGATGTGGACTGTTGAGATGGATCATGTTTTGTGGGGTGATAAGGTGACACAGCAGTTAGCGTGGTCGCTGCACAGCTCCAGCGTCTCCAGTTTGTTGCCTTGTACAACATCTATACAGAGTTTGCATGTTCTCCCCGTGTCCATGTTTGGTTTAGGTGCTCTGGTTTCTGCAGACACTCAAGATATGCATTATGTTAATTGATTACCCTAAACTGGTCCAATCTGAGCATGTATGACTAGTTGAGATACAACAATGTGTGTCTGTCATTAAATAACCATTGATGCTGAAAGCGATATTTAAAAAGCAACAAATAAACAAACAAACAAACAAACAAACAGACATGTCTTGTGACAGCGTGGTTGAGAAATGACAGCACAATTTTAAAGCTACTTATGATTCAAGAAAAACACCTTGAAGGAGGATGTTCAATACTCAAATTCACAGCAATGCTAAGATTGAATTAATTATATATCATTAAAATTATAACAACACGTTCCAACAATATGGAGTGTATGAATTGGATACTTTGTAATGATGCCCCTGCATTTTAGTGCTCAGTCTCTCGGCCTGCCGTTTATTCCCATGGGATGGAATGGAACGGACAAGGAGGTGTGGGCGGGGTCTCCGCTGTCAATCAAGCTATGCGGGTCCGCGGTAGTTATACATAGGCGTGGCCTCGTCGCTATGGTCACGCCTACTAATGGTGCTCAGTCTCTGCTAGTAGAATTAAAGTGTGAGTGACTCTTGCAGCTCGGATATCAGCCTGATCAGCGTCCCATTGAGGGGAAAATATAAACCCTGGCTTTCAACTAAAAACATGTCTAAAGGAGAGAGGTAGGAGCAGAAGCTTTGATTTATTTGCTTTGTACAGAAATAGCTATATATTAGAGGGTTATTTGTTGTCATGTGTAGCTCACTAATGATTGACCTTTTTGATAGCTCGAACTTGACCTTAAATATGCTGATTGAGCTTTTTTAGCAAGCTAATTGCGTTTTACCTTTGGAGATGCGATTTTATGTATACATATTTTTATGTATTTTCGAGAATGTGTCCTATATTCTAGATTAATATTTACTTTAATCTCCTGTCTCTTTAGAAAACCACACCTTACTGCAATGGAGCACTGTTTACCTTTTAAAGTGCTTTTGGCATGTAGAGATTCACACACTGCTCTGCTCCTATAAACTCATTTCACTATGTTATTTTAGTCTTTTCTTTCATTCAGACTGTTTTATTAAAATAGTTTAAATTGTTTCTACTAGCTGCGTGTATACAACTTTTATTCTTTGTACTGCAAATTAGCAGTAAATAATCAAAGTAATATCCTGAAATGTTGTATCCTATCAACATTTTGGCTTTTGGTCAGGTTCCTAAAAATTAGAATATCATGAAAAAGTTCAATATTTTTGTCAGTCATTTCAGAAAGTGAAACCCAAATATTATATTGATTCATTACACATAGAGTAAAACATTTCAAGCCTTTATTTCTTGAAATTTTGATGACCATGACATACAGATAATGAAAACCCAAAATTCAGCGTTTAAGAAAATTAGAATATTGCATAAGATCAAGAGCCTCTACACACAGATGAATCCTGCATAAGATCAAGAGCCACTACACACAGATGAATCCTACATGAGCTACAAATGTTACATTCCTTGTGTCAAGCCACTCGTGAACCAGAAACAACGTCAGAAATGTTACCTGGACTGTGGAGAAAAAAAACTGGACTGTTGCTCAGTGGTCCAAAATCCTCTTTTCAGATGAAAGTAAATGTTTCATGTGATTTGGAAATCAAGGTCTGGAATCTGGAGGAAGAGTGGAGAGGCACAGAATCCACATTGCTTTAAGATCAGTATGAAGTTTCCACAGATGATTTGGGAGCCATGTCATCTGAAAAGAGGATTTTGGACCACTGAGTGACAGTTCAGTTCTTTTTCTCCACAGCCCAGGTAAGACTTCTGATGTTGTCTCTGGTTCAGGAGCTGTTTGACAAAAGGATGTTTAGGATTCGTCTGTGTGTAGTGGATCTTGATCTTATGTAATGTTCTCATTTTCTGAAACCCTGAATTTTGGGTTTTCATTATCTGTAAGCCACAATCATCAACATTTCAAGAAATAAAGGTTTGAAATATTTCACTCTATGTATAATGAATTTATGTAATACATGGGTGTCACTTTCTGAAATGATTGGAAAAAAATATTGAACTTGTTCCTGATATTCATATTTTTAGATGTATTAGTATGCTTTTGATCATAGGGTATTTTTCCCCACTTCTTAGCCTTCTGTGGCTAGACAGATGATTTTTATAGTAGTAAATTGTCCTGCAATTTCAACACTTGGTGCTATTAAAACCTGACACTAATTTAAGTGCACACAGTTTACATTCAGTCAATAAGAACCTGTGCACACATGTGAATCAGAAAGAAGTGAAGACCAAATTACAGTTACTGTTTATTCCTTTTGTTGTTCTGAGGATTCCAGTTTTAATGTAAAAATGTACAGTTACAATATTATTACATTTAGCAGATGTATGTTTACAAGTCTAGGAAGCAAGGCTAATCCTGTCCTTAACACTTACTGAAAGCTTCATAAGGTTTCAAATGAGGTTTGCAAGTGGCCAGAGAAATGCTGTCAGTTTGCCAAATAAACCGACTGCCAGTTTACCGCAGTGAGCTATAGTAATGTGCTGTAAACAGTATCTTTAATTGCGAAGCCTGTCGTAATTATGTAATAATCTACAATATATTTACAGGTTTATAACATGAATGTACACTTATTGCGAGTGACGAGCACTAAAAACTGGATGTCCTGGTGACAGACATTGTGCTGGTGGTTTTTGTGGTAGAATGAGGTTAATTAAGTATTAGAGTATAAGTATGGGTTATGGTTTTAATCATCCTGCTAGTGTCACCCCAAATCTGCTGGAATGGCCGATGGTGTGTCTGTCTCTTGCTCTCCCTCTTACTCCCTCTCTTGCTCTTGCTTGCTCTTGCTTCTCATCCCCCATCCCAGGAGACTGAAGCAGCTGGAGAGCAGCCCTCTGTGCTAAATCCTCTCTCACCTTATTAGACCATTTGCCAGAAGCTCCCTTTTACCTCTCTAAAGCTGTTCATTGCTTCAGCCTTCTACTTCCACACTGACTGTATCTTGATGACTCTTTGTATTCCTTTCTACTGTTAGGACTTTGAGAGCAGTGTGGCTATGAGTCAGCGTCTACACGGATTTGTGTGTTAAAGTCCAAATCTCTGCATTTCACTTTGCCTTTGCTGTATGCTCTTTATTTACTGCGTGCTTAGTTCTTTAATTTGAGTTCCCCTATATTATTTCATAGAGACAACATCAAACAGGACTCCCAGCATCACAGGACTTACCTTTTTCTCTTAAAGACATAGCTGAATTTGCTTCAGAGTTTTCTCGTGTGTGTTCACAAGTGATGGAGAGCTCTTTTAAATGTACTACTGTCTGAAGTTAGTCAGTCAATGACATCAATTCAAACACATTATCACTGGCTTAACTAAGTTCAGCCAGTTTAGTCTATGGCTGTTGAGTTCATGTTGTGCATGTGTAATGTCATTTCAATGCTTCATCATAAATATACTGATTTGCTGAAATTGATGACCTGTACAACATACAGTCGTGCTAAAATTTTGCAAACTGTTTAGAACTTTCTAGATTCTGCTTGACTATAAAAAAAAAATCAGAATTTACAAGTTCTAAAATATGTAAAGAGAGCCCAGTTAAATAAACAAGGAATAAAGTCCTATACTTGGTCGTTTATTAATTGAGGAAAATGATAAAATATTATATATTTGTGAGTGGCAAGTGTATGGGAATATCTAGGATGAGCAGTTAATTTAAAGAAATAATTAGTCAGGCTTTTCTGTCATTGGTAGGATCATTGAGGGAACTGGGTGTGAGTGGGTGTCCTGTTGTATTAAAGAACAGAAATCAAATTTTCACAACACATTTGTGGAAGCCTGTCATGGCAAAAACTAAAAAAAAGGTATTTGGAGCTCATAAATCTGCAAAGGTTTATAAGATTTCGGACCAACCTAGAGTCAGATAAATATTTTGTACAAATACAGTGTTCCCTCACTTATCACGGGGGATCCTTTCCAGACCCACCCACAATAAGTGAATTTCCACGAAGTAAGGACGCTATGTTTATTTTAGTAGCTATTCATTATTTTAAGTTTTTATAAACTCTTCTATAAACACACTCTTATACATAACCCTTTCCCATTCCCTTAATAACGTTTCCCATACTGTACATGTACCTTTTAAAAAATGTCTACTTAAATGTTCATAAAAATGTCTCAAACTCTTAAACCTAGATACATAATTTTAAATTTTTTATGAGTTCTTACCATTGAATATACGTCCTAGCTGTGCAGTACTGATGACGATGGAGATGAAGATGAGATGAATGTATGTACTGCACAGCCAAGAAGAGCATCAGGTGGTGCAGTATCTTCCGCATCGGATGTAACTTCTACTAGGTACTGGCAGTCAAAAATTCAAACACAGAATATCATGTTAATACATATTTTTATTGATAGATAACACTGAAACT
>JAVSBU010000112.1:3651691-3662478 GCA_033118015.1 Loricariichthys derbyi | reverse complement strand
CTCACTCACTCACTCACTCACTCACTCACTCACTCACTCACTCACTCACTCACTCACTCACTCACTCACTCACACAGGGGCACTTTATAGACACGAATTGACCCAATGAATGTCTTTTTAATGTGTATAACATGCAGTGTGGCTAGTGTAGCCCCTGTGCATGCCTCTACTATGAACTGGGCATTTTCCCACCATGAGCACAGTTTCTCTTTTCGAGAAAGGCAGCAGAGTGGGCATGCACTGTCTCTGCTCTGGCAAGTGTTTTAGCTGCTGTTAGGCTTGCTGATGATTTGATGCAGCTCTTAAAAAGTACTAGCAGCAGATCTGGATACATTGCTTTGCAAATATATTTTGAGATTGAATCTTCTGTTGACCTTCTGTCCGGCTTGCATATGCTATAGATCTCCTACCTGGTTTTGAAAGGCACAGCTAAGATGTAGTAGTTCTGTCTGTTTGCAGTAATTGCCGTGATGAATTGCTGTTTTTCCTTATTCTGCCCCATGCGTGTATGGCTCCACACAAAGTGACAGATAAAAATGACAGCACTGGATGTGACAACAGGACAGGAACCATGGTGGCAGAGTCGATCTGAACGTTGGGGAATGAAAGTGTGGGACTGGAGGCAGTAAGCGGGATGGCTTCAGAATTGGAAGTAGGTGCAGATGGTGGAGATACAGGCAGAGGTCTGGAACGAAGACTTAAGACTGGACTGTTTGAAGCAGAGCAGGATACCAAAGGTGGGACAGCACGACTGGAAATGAGAGGCAGAAACATAAATTAATAAGAAGGCAAAGAATAATGTTAAGCAGAGTTAGAAATCTAGTGTGGAGAGTCGTAGCAAATTGCAAGGTGTCTAGAGAAAAACTGGGTTTAAGTACACTGTGCTCATCAGCTGGTAATGATAAACAGGTACATTATATTGCAGAGACAGATAATCTATTTACTGAGCCCAGACTTTTTTTTATTTCTTATTTGGCGGATTTCTCTAATGAAAACCTGAATACGGTGGCGGAAATAAAAATAAAATTTCACTTTAGAATGCTGGCCCTTTAAGTTAAAGGGCAAATTCATCACAAAACTATCTTTTCACTATTGAATCCTAATAACATCAATATCACATATCTGTCAACAAAGTGAAATTTAAATCCATGGATTTTAAGAAAAAATGAATTTTGACCAGCATCTGCTATGAACTGGAAATGCAGATTGCGCGTTCAGTAACTTTCGGAGAACTGTCTGTGATTACACAGGCGGCGGGAGACAGGCGGCCATTTTGCTGCAATAGCTATTGTGGTTGATTGTAGTGTAAACAAAATGAAATGCCGAACTATTGTGTAGTTGGAGGTTGCACGAATGTTGCCAACACATCTTTTGGAATATCAATGTATGCTTTTTGAAAGAATGGTGCCATTAGACGTGCATGGATCCGCTTTGTCCAGCAAACCAGGGTGGATTTCCACAAGCCAGGTCCGGGAGCAGTTGTTTGTTCCAACCACTTCAGGTATGCGGACTCACTAATTGAAAGATCATTTATTAAACATAATGAAAGCATTTTGATCTCAATATGCTTATAAGCATTTGTTAAAATTCATAATACTCGCACATTTACATCACGTTATGTAGCGCGTCATGGCGGACATAGCCAGAACCATACAGAACAGAAAGTTCTACTGTAATACAGCCAGCTGCAAACTTCTGATTCATGATATATTAAATTAAATTGTTCATGTTTGTAAATCGATTGATCGGAAGAGATCGGAATTGGATGTTCAGTCAAAATCCGACTACTGTGTACATGGTTATACACCAGTCCATTGTGAAGCCTGAATTAGCTAATTAGCCCGTTGCTAATTCCGGAGAGGTAAGAACACGATAAAAAACAAGTTTTAAATATATTTTTTCTCGTCTAAATGTGCAAAACAATTAAAATGGACTTACCAATTTTTTACGCTATTGAAGTCGATTTCTGGGGTCGGCTAGAGTAGACTTCCATCTCCTCGCTGTTGTGTGTAATCCATTCATATAGCATTTACGTCTGCTCTCCCCGAATTCTTCATCTTCTAATCCTGATTTGGACACTAACAAGTGCCCTCATCCTCAAATTTAAAGTAAAAAACGCTGAAATCTGACAAGCTCCTATGCTGCTATCCATTTGAGACCCGCCTCCACAGAATGAGTTGTGTAGCGCACAGGGCGGGTCACGAAGCCGGCTGAATCCCAAATGGCTTCTTGCTTCCTAGAGTAGTGGACTGAAACCTACACTATGTATAGTCCAGAAGTCTCTTATTCACTGCAATATTGTACGTTATGACAGAAGAAATATTATGACCCAGGGGAAAGTAAGGCATATTTAAACAACGCACGAAGTGACGGTTCTTGCACTTTATAGCCTACGTAGTAGCCTGTAAATAAACTTCGGGTGTGTTTGGAATGGAACCCGTGTTTCCATGAGAGAGCGCCATCTGTGATGCTTTGGACCCCGCAGCCTATGTCATGTCCGAAAAGAGGACTCACTTATGTTCGCTCGGTTAGTGAGTCGACTCCCGAGCGGTTCGTGAGGGTTCTTTGAGTTATGCTTGTAGCGGTAGAAAAATAAAGTTTCCCTCCTTGGGATTTTTGGTATAAACTTTAACTTTGCCTCAGTGGTTTCACTCAGACTCCTACAGGTGCGAGTTTTAAATTGCCGTTTTCAACTAATATATTAATGCAAGATCAGCAGCAATTAAAAAAGACGATTTTTTTTCCAATTTATTTTTTTTTTCGAAAATGTGGAAAACTAACATCGGCGGATCCGATATTTCGGCGGATCCGAAAACAAGTAATTAAAAAAAGTCTGGCCTGATGAAGAAAATGGATTTTCCTTTACCAGCGCTACCCTTCATCAGATGGAGACAAAGAGCACAAAACAGAGATATACAAAAGCACACATACACAGAGTGAAAGATAAATGGGCTCACAGAAGCAAATCCTGACACACACTTAGACTCACTCAAACTCATATTCTTATCCACTTAATTCTTTACAAGAGTGCAGGAGTGCCGTTGGCAGCATAGAGTGCAAGGCAAGAACAATTTATCATAGGATTGGGCCACTTTAATGTAATCGGTGATCCTCAAGCAAGTCTTTGGACTGGGGGAGGAAATCAGAACACCTGGACTTAACCTGGGCAGGTTTATTGCAAGACATGTAAACTCCACACAGAAAAGTACCAGAATGCTCCATCTGGGATCAAACCCAGAACCTTCTGGCTGTGAGGCACCAGCGCTACCCACTGAGCTACCATGCCACACTGGAATTCTGATACTCAAAACAAAATGGCTGGCCCTAAACCATAGCCTTACTTACAAGATTATAAATGACCAATGAAGTACAAGGCAATAAACTCAGATTGGATATCCAATCCATCAGATCTGTAATCCTTTATTACTCCTCAGCAGGAGTATTACTAATATTGTGTAAAGAATCTGCAGGTCCCTATAAGACCGTAATATGGTCCTAATTTGCTTCAGTTGATAATGTATTCCGTATTCATTATTTTAACATCTATATTCTGTATTCTATTCTCAAAAGTTATATCATTACTGCTTTTAGAACCAGAAACACAAGTTTGCACTCTCCAGAAGGACAATTTTTTTCCCTCAAAAGTACCTCACTATAAGCATGCACTGAAATGATTGGATGTAATGAGGTAGGCATCACTGACATTTCAGTTTCTTTTCAGTTGTGAATGAGTGTAGAAAGGAGTTGTGGCAATTCTGTGATAACTGTTTCTGAAAAGTAATCTGGCACTTTGGACAGCTGGAATTCTCTAGCTTTACACCCCATGCGACATTAAGGTGTGACCGCATTTGCTTGTTAAACCTGTTTAATATATGTTAAATCACAGCCCAAGAGAACTTTTCAACACTGTAGAGGACAGCTGATAAAAAGGTTGAGATATATAAGCTAATTTGAGAAGAACCTGGCCATGTGTTATTTCTTCCTTAGCACTTGGTCCCTTGTCTTAATTATAGCTACAATCCTGTCAGTAAGGACTTAAGATAGCTTCTGCCTTTTTCTAGCCCACTACACAACTGATCAAGTGCACATTTCAGCTAAATTATATAATTAAGGTCCAGTGATTTTGCTTTTAGTCAAAGTGTCCCAGTATTTATTTCGGTTCATGAGATTATACCCAGAGATTCAACCCTATGCATATTACAGTTGCTTTTGTGGATAATGGAGGTTTTTCTCCCATGTTTGTGTTGCCCTCACATGGAAGACAAACTTCCCTAATCTTTTAAGATAACCAGCACTATTTTGTGACAATTAGCCTTTCTTAAAATTGGTACAGTAGAATATATTTATTTTCCAAAATCACTCCCATTGTGTATATTTTATGCAATAAAACCCTGCTTTGTGATAGCTGTTCCATAATTAAACAGTATTAATAATGTATCTGCTAAAATCATACTCTGCAGTGCCTGCCTGCATTACCCTAACATGCTGTACTTCCAACAATCAGGATGCTGTAGAGATGAGAGTCGATATAGATGGAAGATGTTGCTGCACTAAAACCCCTAAAGATCCTTAAGAGAAATATACTGAGCTCATGTAACAGGCATCTAATTTCTGAGCACTGATGTAAAGTTGTTTTTAGGTCTTTTATTTTACACAAACAATCAATTCATCCACATGGTAGCTGTCTGGCATCTTTTTTGACTCTTTTCCTAATTCAAGATAGGTGTTGATGGTTCCTGTGTAGATACTGAAATGAGTCCATGTCCATGTCTTTGAAACATGAATAAAATAGCAAAGGTTTTTCTTTGATTAGAAAATATATAAATGAAATGTACATGAAAATTACAAAGAAAATTTGCTTATGTATTGAAATATGTTTAGCCTTCATCATTAACTCACAATTGCCTTCCATGCTATAATGTTTATTCCAAATTATTAGTATATGATTCTTTGGCTTGAGCCTTTCCATCTTTCTAAATTAGACCAAGATCAATTAACAAACCAGCATACATACATGAAGCTTTTTCCTCTCTCCCAGACATAGACTCAATGCTTTTTACAATAATGAGTTGAGTAACTGCATTGCTACTAATCGTATATGGTCAATGCTACAGTTTATTTCCAGTAATACAATGCCTTTGTGTAGTAATGTTAACTAACCGAACCATTGACTATTATAAAGTTTTTCAGTAACTGGTATGAGAAAGACTATAGGCTAGAAAGAAAATAAGAGTACTAAGAGAAAAGCTACACCACTCTGGGATGTCTCCTATTGATGTGGCTCAAAGGGAGTAGCGATGCTGTATTTATCCTGGCATGTAGTGAATGGTGAGGACAAGACTGAGGCGTGGTTAAAGAGATGGGGTTATGCGCCTGGATCATAAGTTACCCAGAGGCATTGCAATCTACACAAGAGTACGGTAAAAGGAGGAGAGTGGCTGGGTCTTTTAAGACTGTATTCTCTCTAGATCAGGGCTGGGCAATTAATTTCTAAAGGGGGCTGAAAAATCTGAACTGTGTTGGAGGGCAAACCAAAGATAAATACACTTTAATTTTGCTCAATATTAATTTTCTCCCATTGTAAAAAGTGGTAAATTATATATTTTGATAAGCTGCTACTGGTAATAAGAAGTTTAAGAATATTTCCGAATAAAATCAGCACAGTTGTATTACATGCACAGCATAAATACTTTGTTTATTTGTGCTTATTACTGACATACGACTGGCCGGGTAGGGATGGCCAAAGGGTTGTATGTGATCCACGGTCTGTAAAATGCCCAGGTCTGCTCTAAATGGTAGTGTCATTTACAGTAGGCAGTAGTTCATTCATGAGTCATTATGTATTTTGGTTTTATTGCAGAATAGGCATGTGCAGTATAAACCAGAACACATTGTGGTAAATAATGGTCAATGAAGGTGGCAACACTTTGTGTCTTCTACATTTTCTTCACAAGAAATATTTTATTTACTGGTCATAAGCTGTTGAGGGCACAGGGATGGAGCTACTCAGGGGTTGTAGTACAAGTTCATGTAAACTTGTATGGAAGATGTCATGATGTCATGGGGACAAAAGTGGGGAAGACCCAAGTGCAGGAGTCAGGACTCTGAAACCCCGAAGACCATTGGCAGGGCTGGCAGTTGCGACTGAGGGGCGGCAATACAGAGGGGGGAGTGATTTGCCCTGTACTGGCGACTAGGCCCTGATGTACCTTGGACCATTTAGTTCTACACCGCTCCTGATGTCTCCTGACATCCCCATACCTGTTGCATGGTTGGCTTGGAACTCCCTGATGAGTTCTGGGTCAAGGGTGTTTCGGGCCAGGACCCGTGAATGCTCTTTGGGACCGTACCCCTCCCAGTCTACCAGGTACTCTGTGCTCCCCTGGACTTGGCTAGAGTCCAGCAAATGACGTACTGTGAATGCTGGGGCACCCTGGACAAGGCGGGGGGCAGGTGGCACCCCAGGGGCCCGTTGCCTGGATCTGGCCTTGGTGATAGCTTGGTCGATTTCACAAATCAGGGCCCCTAAGATCCGAGGTGCTGCAAGGATGGGTCTGGGGGTTCCTTGTATCAAGCCAGTCCTGAACCAAAGAAAGTGTCAGAAGCATCGTACCTGGGCTGTGGAGAGAAAGAACTGGACTGTTGATCAGTGGTCCAAAGTCCACTCTTTAGATGAAAGTAAATTTTGAATGTCATTTGGAAATTGAGAGCCCAGATTCTGGTGGAAGAGTGGAGAGGCACAGAATCCATACTGCTTGCAGTCTAGGATGAAGTTTCCACAGTCAGTGATGATTTGGGAAGCAATGCCATCTGCTGGTGTTGGTCCAGTGTGTCCACCTTCCACCTTCTAAAGTCCACCTAACACCTTCCAACACCCATCTACCACAACATTTTAGAGCACTTCATGCTTTCTTCTGCTGACAAGCTTTATGGAGATGCTGATTTCATTTTCCAGCAGGTCTTGGCCCCTGCCCACACTGCCAAAAGTACCAAAAGCTGATTCAGTGATCATGCTATTACTGTGCTTGACTGGCCTGCAAACTCACCTGATCTGAAGCCCATAGAGAATCTTTGTATTGTCAAGAGGAAGATGAGTGACACCAGACCCAACAATACAGGTGACCTGAAGGCTACTGTCAGACTAACCTGGGCTTTCATTATATCTGAGGAGTGCTGCAGGCTGATTGCCTCCATGCCACGCCGCATTGATACAGTAATTCATACAAAAGAAGGCCCAACCTGTTACGATGTTCATGGAGATGAACAAAAGGACGGACCCAATCACAAAGCTTCGCAGAATGGTAGATTTTATTAAAACATAAGGGCAAACAAAAGGGCCAAAAAGTCAGACTCAGAAACAAGATCCCCAAAAAACAATGAAATAAGTATATGAATAAGAAAATAGATAGATGAAAATAAAAACCCTTACCGGCCCAAGCCTTGAACCAGCAGAGCTAGCAGAGCTAGTGGAGCGGGCGTGCAAAACTGATCTCGAATCCTGAGTCACGTGGTTCATTTATACCTCGGGCTCAGTCCTACCGCTACTCTTCTAAAAAGTGATAGTGTTATCTGCTATACCTACTCCCTCATGCCATAACACAAAACGGTGTGTACCGGAAAACCGATATCTCATATTCAAACAGTAAAAAATACCAAGCACCTCAGTGCCAACCAGTACTCACTGCAAGAGACTTGTCCCTTATGCCAGTGGAACTGATGCATCCACGCCCCACAACATGGAGCAGATATAGGCATGAGTGACCCAGTGTTACATGCCAGGGTGCTATTGGGCACCCAAAAAGCCCAGGTGGTGCAGCGATGAGTACTGTTCTGGCCAAACTATATATAGGGCTGGAAGCAAGGTGTCGCTGATTAGCCCACATCAGCCCCGATCCACAGCGAGGCACCATTAAGTGCCCATCTGGTGTTGGAACACCACTGGTTCGCTGCCAGCCCTCCATGCCATCACAACCCCATCTAGTGGCACAGGGCTCCTAATACAACCAAGTATTGAGTGAATACAAATGGGCATACTTTTCAAAAGTCTGACATTTCTGTTTAAAATATCTTTTTTATTGATCTTATGTAAGAATCTTTGCCCATTATTCACATGCAAAGCCTCTAGTTCAGTGATGTTTGATGGCTACTGTGCTGCAAATGCCTTCTTTTTTCTTGATTGCCAGTTCCTGCTCAGAAAAACAGCCCTACATCATCGATGACCCATCTCCATGCTTGACTGTGGAGATGATATTATTCTGGTCATAAGCTTGGCCTTTCTCAGTTCCAATTCCATTTCCAGTTTGGTTTTATAGAATTGTCTCCCAGAACTCTGTAGCCTTATCCATTTTCTTCCTGGCATATTCTAGTCTACTTTTGATATTCCTTGTGGTTAAGTGTGTAGTCTGGCCATTAAGTCCTTGCTTATTCAGTGCATGTCTTATAGTTCCTACTGAAGAACTTGTTCCAGCCTTCATCAGGTCATCCTGTAGGTGTCTTGCACTCACACAGGGTTTTTTCCTAATTGTCCTAAGTTGCTAAGGGCCATTGGAATTTAGGGCTTTATTGTACGGCCAGGCAGGTTTGCAACTGTTCCTAAGTACTTCCTTATTAAGCTCCCAGTGATGTCTCTTGGGATGTTATATTATTTGGAAATCTTCTTATACCCAAGGCCTTTTAGATGCGATTAAATAATTTCCTCTCTCAGCTTTTGTGGAAGCTCCTTTGTCCTTTCCATGATTGCAAATCACCTTGAATTCCTTCATGGGTGGGGTTTATATATGCATCACAGCTGAAGCAAATGAAGGATAATTATAGAGTTCTCAAAGGTTTAATTATGTTTAAACTACACTTTAGTTCATAAAAAACTGCCAGAAAGTTTTAAAAACAACAATATTATATAGGGGTTGAATAATTGGAACATAGCTATCTTAACAAAATATGCTGTTACATACAAATACTACATCATGCATTTTCTGTTCTGATTTTATGTATCACACAACTTATAAAAGAAGTCATCCAAAGCAGAATCAATTGTCTTATAAATGGCCCCACCCTCACTGAATATTCTCTCAGCATGTCTTTGTTTTAGTCACTCATTCGTCCCACTTTCTGAGATGCAAGTTTCTCTGAATTTTTCTACTAATTTTGAATATCGGCTTCGTAAGAGCAAACTGCCGATGCTGATTATCTCAAAATGGCATTAATCGGTCTAGTATATTTGTAATGTATGTATGTGATATTGATATACATCATGTAATACACTTTAATATATGCATTATTACTAGTAATTCATAATAGTAGTTAATGAATTAGTTTTACATGAACACTTTTCAGTAAGTTAAAATGTTAACCTTGCCAGCTTTAGATTGTACTTAGATAGACTGTATCCTGTTAGAATGTGAAAGTTTCCAGTAGTGTAAGCACAAGAGTTAGCACAGAAGTTGTATAGTAAAGGGTTTGCTTTTGATTTTCCTTTACAACAATAATTCTGCCATCTTCATCCCCCAAAATATCAATTTATTTCAGTAGACTAATATGCTATTTCCTCTACTGGATTCTCAGTGGAGAAGTAGTCCTAGCTATGGGCCAGACCCTTTTCTGGTTTTTATGAATCTGTCACAGTGAAAAGATCAAAAATCGCCCACTGAACAGATGCAAGCGAGCATAAGCTTACCAGCCAGGGGCTGAGTGACAGTCGGTGGGGTGAAAATGACAGTGAGAGTGAGCCAAATGGAGATAGACGGAGCTGGAATTTCATCAAACGCCTTTATTAATTCACACAGCATGACATGGCTTAAAGAAAGGAGGGAGGGGAGGGACCTAGGATTTATATGAATGCTGCTGAATGTAACTAGAACAAATCTGATTTTTTGTTCTCCTTTGTTCCTCAGATCCTGTGCAGCGTGTCCCCCATTTTTGTGTGTGTCTGCGTGTTTCTGTGATAGACTGGGAGTAACAAGCGAGCGTGTGTGAGTACTCTCACATGGCCTCGATGCAGGACGGGGTGAACTTCACTGCTCCCCCCTACAGCAAAGTGTTGCTGCTCGGGGCCATTGCTGCTGCCTCGGCCTTTGTCGTCACCATTCTCATTGTAGTGCTTTGTGTGGGCTGCCACAGGTGAGTGACACCTTGAAATCACTAACACATCAAACTTAATTAGTCTGACAGAGAAGGAAATGTGTGTATACACTGTTCACTCATCAACCATGTTTAAGCTTCACTTACCATTTAGGTGCACTTTGTAGTGCTCTGCGTACTTTGTTACTATGTTACTCAATGGTCAGGATGACATCCATAATACCCCACTCTCACATAGCAGTATTTTGGCCTGGGCTGTCATGGGTCAAAAAACCCCGACATATACAATAAAATTCAAGTACAAAGGGTGCGGAGAATAGTATGCAAATTATCCTACCGTTAAACCTTGCCAGGTCCCGTATACATTCAAGAATGTCATGATTGTACCTCGAATCCCACATCAAACTTCAATAAAAAGTCAGCGAAACTTCCGACCGACGCTGAGAACCCCCCATATGCTGCATTTTGCTACGTAAGATCACGTCACGTTTGGCCGATAGTCCAAAACAGCAATGAAATAGTACGAGTTCCACCGAAGGCACACTTTTAGCCTGAAGGCAAGCTTGGTGCTGGCTTGAAAGGCGAGATGAACATATGTAAATTTAGCCCCACCCCTAGCCCATAATGTATGAATTTCCTCGTGATATTAATACATTTTTGTGATATTAATATAATATAATTACATATAATATAAGTTCATTTCCATGTGT
>JAVSBU010000112.1:3385181-3399390 GCA_033118015.1 Loricariichthys derbyi | reverse complement strand
ATTTTTTTCCCGGTCTAGGCCACACCCACCACCGGTTAATTTGTAAGCATCCAGGTTTTGCAGGAACACTCCAGGATGCAATTTGAAAGTTTCGGTAAGCCAAATCTCAGTTAACTCGGCCGCAACCGTGTATGTGTGAACATAGCTTAAACAACACTTCAAGTACAGTGGTACATGAAAGCTTAGACCCTTTAAAAAATCCATATTTCTGCTTAACAATGACTAAAAACATCATTAAATGTTCTGCAAGTCCTGTGCTCTCAAGAAAGATGGTCTAGATTGCTAACACGCTGAAGCTAAGCTACAGCTACCCTACTGTGTTTATAGAACACAGACCTACCAAAGTTTAATTTTCACCACACTTTGTTTATCGTGGAATAAACAAAGGAGATTTCTGAGGACCTCAGAAAATAGGTTTCTGACGATCATTAAAAGGTCACAATACCATACTGTACTAGTGTTTAACCAAAGTAAAGCTCTTGGTGAATGAAGGAAACAAGCAATGCTTTAAATTAATTCCTAATTTTTACTATCATTAAATCATTTAATATTATTATTTGCTATTATTTAATATTAAAGTTTTATATTTTGACACCTCATTTGATGTCTGTTTAACTGTTATGTTTCCAGATTTTAGATCCCAGACTTTCTAATGCTCTTGCATGCCATTGAGCCAACCTCTGCCACTAATAAGCTCAATTATCAGCATACAGATTCCCCCTCACCTGGCATGCATTTCCTTCATTACATCGACTGCCTTTAAACCCCTTGTCTGAAGCATTTGTTTGTGCAAAAAAGTTAATCCTGTGTTACCTATACTCCATTCACTGTTTCTGTTCATCTGCACATTTGTATCTACTTTCTGTCTCAGCCTAACCTTTGGCTTTTTCAGACAAACATTTCAGCCAGTATTCATTCGTTCATTGTCTTATCCATTTTAATTTAGTCAGGGTCACAGGTAAGCTGGTACCTAGCCAGCAACAGCGGGCATAAGGCAGGGACAACCCTAGACAGGGCGTCGATCCATCATGGATCACAGCAGCTCAGGCAACTCACACTCACACACTAAGGGCACTTTGGAAACACCAATTAACCAAATAATATGTCTTTAGAATATGGGAGGAGACCAGACCACCTGAGGAAAACCCACATGGGGAGGATATGCAGACGCCACACAGGTGGAGACCAGGTTTGAGATCGAATCTGGAATCTCAGAGCTTTGAGGTGGTAGTGCTAACCACTGTACCACTGTGCCATACAAACTGTATTCTATTTAGCTGATAAATGAAAGTTGAATTGTCACAAGTCAGATATATTTTTAATGCTTATTCAGATTGGAATGTGCCAACCACAAAGTACATTGCATCTTCTGGAGTATGACACTGTGTAACTTCAGACCAGCCAGAGAGTGCCCATGCCAACCCTTGTCCAAACTCCCCATGCCTCAAGCTGATTAAGCATCTGTAGGATGTGGTGGGACAAGTCAGATAAATAGCAGCACCCTTGCAGGATATAAATGGTTTTCTACTAATGTCTTGGTTCCAGAAATCACAGATGCATTCAGAAGTCTTCTAGAATTTAGGTCTAACTGGACTGCCACTGTTTTGGTATCATGGAAAATATGGCAGATAGACATTATGTTTTGACTTAGTGCTGTAGTCCACAAAACAGCAGTGTCTCACGTTATGGACCTCTAATCAAAGTGGAATGAATTAAAATCCTTGCTCCACGGAGTTCACAATGATGAGAAATTATTTAATAGTTAATTATCATGTAATGGTTGTTTGTTTTATATGTAACTTCTAGAAGCTACTTGAGTAGCATGCTGTGAGGCAGCAAAGCAGCACACCCACTCATGTTCCAGCACAATGATGCACATGAGGAATCACTCGGTGAGTGGTAAAACCGCTTGTAATCATCAAATAAGAGAAAGAAAATCAGAAACTCCCCTACCCCACTATATAAGGTTATCATTATTTAAAGCAGGTAGGGTTTTGAATAGAAAGAAGAAAGGTGGGACATTTTCTAGAGGAAAGACTGTAAATAGCTTCCTATTATTTGAATATTTGGTGGCCAAAATAATTTTAAAGACTGGAAAATAATTGACTTAAAATTAACTCGTAGTCTGAGTTAAATTAAATCCTACTAGTTTGATTGTGGGAAATATTATTTGAGAATGCAGAGAATGATACACTTAGTGGAAACATATTTGATGAATGTAATAACACACTATTTGAACACTACAGCAAAGTAAAGGCACCACTTCAGTTGATATCTTTCTAATTCTAAATTATATCAATCATTATATAAATTCTAAATTAGATAAATCAATCCAGCTACAGTAACTCTGCAGATTTTATCTTATTCTGTCACGACCGAGGTCGGTTCGGACTACATTTCCCAGAATGCTCAGGGGCTTGGGGCGTCTTCAGTACGTCCTGAGTATTAGTCGAGTGCCAGCTGTGCCTTGTTACGGCGCGCATATTTAAAGACTCTGCTTGCTTAGTACCGGTGCGAAGTATTGCCGACTACTATTGCCTTACTGATTATTCTTTACCTGCTTTTCAGATTGTGTTTATTGTGTTTGACCCTCTGCCTGTTTTCGGATTACTGTTGTTACCCCTGTTCTGGATTATCTGCTCGGTTGGACTGATTACATGTTTACTGACCTTTTGGACTTCCTTCCCGTTTCTGTGTTTGCCTTGCCCTTTACTGATACCATCGCTACGATACTCATTTTGTCATCTGAGTGTGAGAACTTCATTAAAAGGCTGACTTCTTTTACTTGGCGAGCATCTGTATATCCATCAAAGACCAGGCGTTACAAAATACTTTGCCACCCCCAAGATGGCCGAGTACAGGGAGTTACAGAAGGCTGTAGGTCACCAGGGAGGCCTACTAGGAGAACATCAACAACGCCTCGATGCAGTAGCCTCCTCGGTGAGAATGCTCCAGACTCAGCAATCAGATCAGCACAATCAACTGGCCCAAATTAATCATACTTTGCAAGAAATCTCTGCAAAACTGGCTCGGGTAATAGTGGAGCCTGCACCACTTGAGGTGGAAAGTGAACCAGTCCAGAGTCCGACTACGGAGAAGGTTTTGTTTCCAGTGAGTAAACCTGATAAATTTGATGGCTCACCTGATTTGTGCAAGCGATTCTTGTTGCAGTGTTCCATATACTTTGCAAATTCGCCTGTGAGCAGTGATGCTGCAAACATTTCTTTTTTGGTATCTCGATTGATGGGAAAGGCTCTGGACTGGGCAACAGCCATTTGGCCGTCTATGGAGAAAGAAACATATGCAAAGTTCTTGGAGGCTTTCAAACTGGTATTCGATCATCCGCGTAAGGGCCGTTCCCTGGGAGATTCCCTAGTTAATTTGTGCCAGGGTAATCATTTTGTGGTGGAGTATGCACTAGAGTTCTGGACCTTAGCCGCTGGAAGCGGGTGGAACGAGCCATCACTCATCACTATGTTCCTGGAATGGGTTAAGGGCTGATGTTCTGACGGAACTCGCATGCAAAGACGAGGGCTTAACTCTGGAAGCACTAATATCTTTAGCCAGGAAGCTTGACCAATTAAATCAATTAAAGGAGTTTCTACAAGGAGAGGATCTATCAAACCAATATCTTATCCTGAACCCCACACAACTGGAGATCATCAACAGAGTGGCAACGCCTCCTCGGCATTCACCTTAATGTGTGAGAGGGAGGTTCCCATAGAAATTGAGTCATCGCAATTACCTCTTAAGGAGAGAGCCCAAAGGATACGTTTGGGCCTATGTCTCTGCTGTGGAAAATCTGGTCATATCTTGTGCCAATGTCCTCACTGCTTTTCCCGATCAGCTCCTTGAGAGGAGAGATTAGGCTTGTCCAGCGGTGGATCTTACCGTGCTCCACATGGTTACCCGGACCGTCCATACGTGCCAACCGTCAGAACATCAGGAAAGTGGACTCCATGCGCTAAAGAAGTGAGTAATCCTACTTCTACCATGGTGTCTCGTTCATTTTTAATTTTGGTATCTATTATCTGTCAAGAAACTCTATTTGTCTTCCCAGCCTTGCTCGACTTGGGAGCCGAGGGCAACTTTATGAACAGAGTACTTGTCGAGCAACTGCAGTTAGAGGAGGCGCAGCTCAGCTCACCTAGAAGAATATCAGCTATGGACAGTTGGGAAGGATTACACACATTACGGTGCCGGTAACCATGAAAGCAAGTGCACTACACTCGGAGAAACTGAGATTCTTTGTTTTGAATAAATCAGAAATCTGTTGATTTTGGGGTTGCCATGGCTACGAAAGCACAACCCAATAATTTCTTTGACTGACAAAAACATTCAATCCTGGTCTCCTTTTTGTCACAAACATTGTTTTCAGGTGCCTGAGGTCGTAACTAACACTTCGGCTGTCGAGAAATCGGAAGAAGAGGGTCCTGTACATATTCCTCCCGAGTACTCAGAGTTCATTGAGGTATTTAGTAACGAGAGGGCGACTCAGCTCCCCCCTCATCAACCATACGATTGTGCCATTGAACTATTAGAGGACAAAATTCCTCCGAAATCCCATGTATATCCTCTCACTCGGGCTGAGGAACAGGTGATGGAGGAGTATGTGCAGGAGGCCCTCAGTCAGGGGTTCATCGGCTTCCACCTCCTCCTTCTTCGTGAAGAAGGATGGAGGACACAGGCCTTGTATGACTATAGAGGGCTAAATGAGATTACAAAGTCCTATCCATATCCACACCCCTTAGTACCAGTAGGTTTGGAACAATTACGCAATGCTAAGATTTTTACGAAACTTGACTTACGTAGTGCTTATAATTTAATTCGGATCAAAAAAGGAGATGAGTGGAAAACCACGTTTTCAACTACCATGGGTCTTTATGTCTTTCGAGTGATGCCGTTCGGGTTTAAAAATGCGCCATTGGTTTTTCAATCCTTTATCAACGAGGTATCTCGGGATATGTTGGGAAAGTTCATGATTGTGTACATCGATGATATTCTGATTTATTCTCCTAACTTGGTTATCCATAGGGACCACGTGCGTCAGGTGCTCACCCGGCTACTCGAGAATCAGCTATATGCAAAAGTGAGAAGTGTGAGTTCCATCTGTCCACGGTGGCCTTCCTCGGATATATCATAAGTGACCAGGGAGTCACTATTGATGACCGCAAAATCGAGGCAGTCACAAATTGGCCCACACCCAAGTCCGTGAAGGACTTACAGAGGTTCTTGGGTTTTGCTAATTTTCACAGACGCTTCATCAGGAATTATAGTGCGGTTACGGCACCTCTCACTGATCTTCTGAAGAGGGGAGCCGAGAGACTTGTGTGGCCCGAACAGGCGGAAAGGGCTTTCAGTAAGCTGAAACGGTTGTTTACTTCTGCCCCGCTGTTGCAGCACCCTGATCCGGAGGAGGTTTTCGTAGTGGAGGTCGATGCCTCTAGTGTAGGGCTTTGGGCTGTCTCGTCGCAACATGGGGGAAACCCCAGCAAGCTACATCCTGTAGCGTTCTTTTCTCACAAGCTGTCAGCTTGCAATTGGCGATAGAGAACTACTAGTTCTAAAATTAGCTTTGCAGGAGTGGCGTCATTGGTTAGAGGGAGCTAGACATCCCTTCATAGTCCTGACCGATCATTGAAACTTAGAGTACATGAGGTCGGTCAGGCCAATGAATTCCAGACAGGCGAGGTGGTCTCTTTTCTTCTCCACGTTTAATTTTACCATCACCTATAGGCCTGGGACTCACAACACCAAAGAGGAAGAGGAGAGAGAAGAGACCACTGAGGCTGAAACTATCCTTGATCCAGGAGTGGTGGTAGCACCTATCGGATGAGAAATATCTGAGGAAATAGATTGTTTCAACTTCAAAACTCCTCCTCCGGAGCAGTGCCCAGACCATAAATGTTTAATTCCCAGCCAATGCCGAGAAACTTATTACGTGGGCTCACACTTCTCTCACCTCAGGTCATCCGGGTGAGACATGCACACGGCAGTTGTTAG
Source organism: Loricariichthys derbyi (assembly GCA_033118015.1). Classification (NCBI taxonomy): domain Eukaryota; kingdom Metazoa; phylum Chordata; class Actinopteri; order Siluriformes; family Loricariidae; genus Loricariichthys; species Loricariichthys derbyi. The sequence continues at coordinate 3,393,387 of JAVSBU010000112.1, read as the reverse complement.
AGGGAAAATTTTGGTGGGAGGGCATGCGCAGGGATATCCACAATTTTTGTTGCCTCGTGCACTAGGTATGCACAGAGCAAAACTCCTCGAGTATTACCTGCAGGCAAGCAGCTTCCACTTCTGGTTCCGTCCAGACCATGGTTGCACTTAACAATTAATTTCATTATGGATCTCCCAGAATCAAAGGGGTACACGGTTATCATGACAGTCGTAGACAGATTCTCTCGCAGGGTGCATTTATTTCGTAAGTTACCTTACGTTCGTTAAGTTTCGTAAGGGTCACAGGTCCCTGGGCCCTCGGGAGGGGGGCACCACTCACGCTGCCCTTCCGCTGAGATGGAGGGCTCTGTGCCTTCAGGGGAGGTACTGTCATGACCGAGGTAGGTTCGGACTACGTTTCCCAGAATGCTCAGGGGCGTGGGGCGTCTTCAGTGTGTCCTGCGTCACCTGAGTATTAGTCGAGCGCCAGCTGTGCCTTGTTACGGTGCGCGTATTTAAAGACTCTGCTCGCTTAGTACCGGCGTGAAGTATTGCCGACTCCTATTGCCTTACTGAGCATTTTTTACCTGTTTTTCAGATTGTGTTTATTGTGTATGACCCTCTACCTGTTTTCGGAGTACTGTTGTTTCCTGGATTACCCTTGTTCAGGATTATCTGCTCGGTTGGACTGATTACATGGTTACTGATCTTTTGGACTGCCTTCCCATTTGTGTTTGCCTTGCCCTTTACTGATACCGTCGCTACGATACTCATTGTGTCATCTGAGTGTGAGTACTTCATTAAAACGCTGACTTCTTTTACTTGGCGAGCGTCTGTATTTCCATCGAAGACCAGGCGTTACATATTCATAAAAGAAAAGGTTTCACCAGGGGTATCCAAATGCATATCAAAGTCACAAAATTAAAATGCATGTGCATATACCTTTTAATCATTTAAGTTCTATAATCAGTAATTATTATGCCAATGTTTTACCTAATTTGTAATGTCTACTGTACATGTACAAACTATGTAATGTGTAACCTGGAGAGTAGGTTTAATCTCTGTAATACATGCCTAGGAATCAAGAAGCTTTATGGAGACATTGAGACACACTGATTACCATAGTTTTGTGTTTATTTGTTTGGTTATTTAGCATTGTATCAGTATAAAGAGAAAACATGCAGTTATGGGGGAACAATTCATCAAGCTACCATCAGTAAATAATTTTATGCACCGTTTGTACATTGTTTTTAGCCTTAATTATAATTAAGGTTTATGTTCACTTCTTGTAGCATACACTACATTAAAGAATGATAACAATGTACTGTTTATTACTTAATAAACTGTCATTTTTCTGATAAAATGTTATTTATATTATTTTTTAAATTAACTACACAGCATTATGTGAGTTTAAGCTAATGAGGATTTCTCTTGTACCAACATTTAACAGAAAACATACAGTATCCCCAATAGCAATCCTGTTCTTCCTGTTCTCCTCACTGAGAGAAAATCATCGTTTTATTGGCATTTCCAATAGAACATTGTTTGTTACATAATTTTAATAAAATACTTTCCTTTTTGGTGAGTGAGAACTGACACTATGCCAAATATTTTTACACCCTTAAATCATTTAGAATTTGTCCATTACTGATCTTTAAATCAGCATAAGAGTCACGTAGTTGCTTTGGAGAACAGCATCTGCTAAATGATGTACAAGGCTTAAATGATAGGTGTCCTTTAATATTTAATATTATGCTTTTGGACAGCCTAATCAAAGGACTGCCTAAGCATATCAAATGATTCATTTGCTCACTAGGCCAACTATATTGTTTGTCCATCCCTGTCTATGTTTTGTCTCCTCACAGCAGTCTCATTGTCAATGAACATGATCCTCCAGTAATTCAGTAAATTACAGCTGTTGAAAATTCAGTTTTGATTATCTAGAAGCAGTAAGTGGGTGCATTGGTGGACCTGACTGGATAAGGGCCCCCCAAAACTTTGCAAATAAATTGATTTTGGTTTCTAAATTTTCTAATTTTGATAATTTCTGTTGTTATAGAAATCATTAATAACTTTAATGCTCTTGTTCCCTTTAGCCTGCTAAATATCTGTAGGTGCTTACGGTTAGGTGGGCCAAAACATTGGTTGAGAATAAACTTATAGCTAGGGATAAGGAAAAATATTAATCCTGTGGCTAGGCCGACAGTTAGTAGGGCAAAAACATTGGCCAAGACCAAACCCATGGCTAGCGAAAAAGGAAAGCTACCAAGCCTGTGGCTAGGCTAATGGTACAAAAGAAAAGTTAAGCTAGCGAGGCCAAAATGTTAGGCCCAGGCTAGGCTTATGGCTAGCTGAAAAGAAAAAGCTAAGCAAAGGTCTAGCAAAAAAGAAAACAGGGCTAGACTAATGGCTAGCAGGGCCCAAATCTTAGGCTGAAGCTAGGCTTATAGGTAGCTAAAAAGAATGAGAGTTAGACTGACAGCTAGCACAGCAGGGCCTTACGGCTCTTACAGCTAGCTAAAGGAGCCTAGGGATAGACTGACGGTTGGCACAGCATAGCTAAACAGGGCTGCAGCTAGCCTCATGGCTAGCTATAAAGAAGTGAAGCTAGCAGGGCCAGAACACTGGGCTGTGGCTAGACTTATGGCTAGCTATTAAGAAGTGGAAGGGGCGAGTGGGAGACAAAAATGGCCGCAGGTGGAAGAAGCACCAGCCTACCCAAAGCTGCCTGCTGGGTCCAATTATCAGCGGGCCATTCTGTCATGAAGTGGGGGGCAAGGTGGAAAGGAGAACCCTTATTCATGAATAAAGGGTCTTTATTATTCTAATAGACTTTATTAAACGTAAGTTAAGGCAACTGAAAAGTAAAGGTAAAAGCAACACAAATAAAGCCCCCACCCCAAAAAAAATAAATAAATAAAATTAAAACAAAAGGCCAAAAAACAGCTAAACCACCAAAGGCCGGTGGGGCTAGGGCACGAGGCGACAACTAGGACGTGTCTGATGTGAAGTGGAGCCAGTTTTATGGCCAGCGTGCAAAACTGGCCAACAAAGGGGGAGGTCTGAGCAAGGACCAGCAGGGTGGCGCAAGTGCACAGGGCCTGAACCATGCCCCACCTGCAGTATCGGCTGCCCTAGTATGGATGCAGGGAGTATCGGGGGGGGGGGGGTCAAGCAACACAGAGGTACAGCTACCTGTCCCTACACTAACAAACTAAGCCCTCAAACCTCAGACCTCCTGGTCTTACTCCAGCCCCCCCTCTACAAAGGAAGGGTGGTATCTTCCTCCCTTACCTCCTCTGGCACCATGAGCGAGACTGGTGCATGTACCCGCTGTGCATCCCATGGCTGTGCAGCATATGCGGGATAAAACGCATCAGCTTGGGATGTGCCTAGTGTGCGCAGATGGAAGCTGGAAGTCAACTAAAACCCCATCAAAAATGTCCCATATTAGCTACGCGAGCTGCAGAACAGACACCGGGCCAACAGACATAGAAAGATCTTACCTTTACTAATGGCACACGAGGACACGCAACTTGCTTTTAATACCCCATCCACAGCTGAACACAATATGCGAGGCTTTGATTTCTGTACTTGCTGTTGCCACAGAATACCTCACTGGGTTCAGCTGTGATGTCAGGCTCATGCCAGACTGCCCATATTAATCGGAGCAAATCTGCCGTGGATCCTGACACTTGAAATGGTTCACAAACAACAACCATTTCAGCACTGGGTGAATGCCAGATTAAAGGATTTTAGCAGGATTTGATTCAGTTTAAGTAGTAAGCATGTTACTAAATTTTTTTTGTAACATTGCTTTTGTGATCATAACCCGACAAAGGATTCAGCCTCAGCCCAGCAGCTAAATTGTAGAAGAGACACTATTATTACCAGGAGGGACAAAGAACATGTACTGTTGTAGCTGAAGACACGAGACAAGTTTCTCAGCTTCTAAGAAACAGCTTACTGTAATTAAATGAAATAATTTTCCAAATCAGATAATAATGTAGAGTGTAACACATGCATATAACGGAGAGAAACGAATGAGGGAGTCCAAATGATGTCACGACTGACCCAGATGTCTCAGACAAACGTTTCCACGTGGCTACTGGTACATATATGTATTCAACCTTTCATCACTCTCTGTGAAAACGATATTCCAGGAGCGACATTTCTGCATGAAACGATCATGGATCACAGCATAGCTCAGCTTAAAAGGTGGCTGGAATGTCATGGCTTGCCTGTGACTGGTACAAAGACGGATTTAGTGAGCAGGTGAGTTGGTAGCTGTTTGGTTTTAATCAGTCTGTTTGGTTTTAATCAGACCCGGCCGTGTTTGTGGCCAGAATGGTCCCGTCATGACTCTGTATCGTCTTATTAATACTCAATTAACCTGACTTTTTACATAAACATGTGTTCATACTGTCTCTAACTGAAGATTTGGGTCTTCAATTTTGAACGATAGCTGTGTCGTTAGTGGTCGAGGATTTTATTTCAATTTCAAAATCATGTAACATTAGTTACTTGCAAACCGATGATAAAGTCATGATTCAATGCTTTTAAAACGTTTAAGGCTCTGTAGAAGCCCTGTGTTTAGTGTATTTAGTGCATGTTAGCATTGGCCACTTCTTGGTTTATGTTTAGCCATGTTACTGACTTATTAATAGTAAAAAACCAACTTGCTCTGGTGTATTATGTAGCTGGTATCGGGTCGGGGTGTTTATCAGTAGGCTCCGCTTCTCTGACGAAGTGTTTGGATCATATACAAGTGTCCTTTTTACTCTTTTGTGTTTGAAGTCTGGTCTTGAGCACTGATCGAGATTGTGATGAGGTTTTACAAATGGAATAAATGTTAATCCTTTCATGTAGTCCTCGTGGGAGTATCGCGACTGCTTTGCTGTGACTATTTCTAAGCGGTTCGAACGCAAAAACAGCCCTTACGCGAGCCGACAATGAATAACTTTCGCACGCATGCACCTTTGAGCATGTTATTTTTAGAAAAATACGTCATTCGGACTCAACCCTATTATGAAGATGAATTCAGCAGTGAATCTAGGCAGAGGTTGCCCTACTGAGTAAAAGACAAAGCAGAAAGAGAACTAAAGAGAGGAGAATACTGAGGACATATTTGACAAGACTTTAACCAAAGAATCAGGTAGAAAGAGATTAAACAGTTTACAAACTAGCAAGCAGAATGTACAAATCTATCAAAAATTGGCCTGATAGAGAGTAATTGCAAGTCTAATCCATATTTAACTAAAACAATATACAGTACATGATTACAAGCACTATTACCTTATAGATTGTCAGCTGTTTAAGACTTAAATGCATTTAAATATGAAATTAAACCTAACATAATAAATACATTGTGTATTTTTCCACATCATTTTATTTTCTTGGAAGGAAGTGCACTACTGTGTCTGGTCCCCCTCGTAGTGAGCCATTAAAAGTGTCTTTCACTATGATGTGTACTGCTGATTAACATCTAACTAACATCTGTGGTATCTTTGCCAAATATTTTCAACACTAGATTGACAGATGTTTGAATCCAGGTTGTGCTTACCATAGTCAGTGTCATAAAAGATAATAAACTTCTGCCATGTGTACTCCATCACCACTTGGAAGATGACATCATTCAGGTAGACAGGTGGACGTACAAAGAGTGTGTAGTCATCAGGTTGACCATGGCTGGTGGGGGGGCATCTAGATCGAGGAGTGCCCATGGGTGCCCTTTGAATGAACAGATGGGGGATGTGCATGGCATCAGCTAGAGTCTGTAGTGAGCTTGCAGACATACAGCCAATTGAGCTCACCAACGCCAGGATGCCTCTGTTCATCAGCTCACAGGCTGTGGAGAGGGGGAGAGACCATATGTTAAATAATATGTTATATTTAAGAGTATAAACAGGGTGTCACTATCAAGGGAATAGAGACAATTATAGGGGAAATTTATAAACCACAAAGTGCCTGAGCAACAGCAGTTTCCTTTAGTGAAGAAATTTTATGTCAACTCTGAAAAATAGAGATTGTCTGGCTCAACTGCGAGCATAATCTCAAACCAGACATGTAGGTATAATTAACTAAAAGTAACTATAAGTAAAAAGCCTTTTTCAAGCCTTTAAGTACTAGAACTAAACATGGTTCAAATACACATCAACACCATTGAGAGTTAATCTGCTGCAAGTATTGGCACAATGACAATGGTATCATGGTAGAATAACAATTATTCCAAATAGGGATCAGCAAGAGATTACTAATAAGTTCTCCAAGCTAATGAAATGTGTAAAACACTTAATATTTCCTAATCAATTGAACACATGCAGTGTACTGTGAAAGAAAAAATAAAATAAATGTCCAGCCATCAATCAGCACAGGGCACCTTATATGCTCTCTTCACCAGCATTACTTTTTATTATTAATTATTACAGCATAGCCAGTCAATGACTTTGACAGATGTGTGTGCAATCATATACAATAACCCATTGTTGGCAATGCCCATATAATTGCCCCTAAACCCATTTGGTTCTTAATGTTAATTATTTTTTAATGAAGGAGGCTGAAACCAAACAACTACTCCTTCACTGCACATGCCTTCTGAATCCCATTATGCACTCTGTGACACAGAGTAACAACTAAGCAAGATACACACAATAATCTCACTTGGCTTGTTTCATTCTCAGACTTGTGGAAGGTGAAAAATGGAGTTTGGAAACCTAGAGTGAGCTGCAGTACTCAGTACACAAACTACCAAGTGTAACAGAAAATATTTAGACCAGGAGCATCCAAATTATGTCCCGCTGGCATTTTTTAAATTATTTTACCGTAAAATTAAAGTCGCCCCCGCTTTGAATAAGTGTAAAATGCATATTTTACACAGCATGCAGAAAGTGCTTAAGACAAACCTGAAGTCTTTATGCCGATCAAGTAATAATTACACCTTATTTTTAATTACTGAGTATGATGCCCATGGCATAATATTTGTTCTACATTTGTCCTGCTTTAAGAAAAGTTTGAACACCCTTGGCCTAGGTTGTTTTCACAGGAAAAAGGTAGGAGTGCAGCTGAAAGCCTTTAAGGTCATCCAAATAACATAAAATAAAAAAATGTAAATGTTACCATGACATAACTAATAATACACTCAATTTAAACTTAAATATGTTCTGTTTAGGCCATTTTTGTACAGTACGTGTTGCAGGCAACAAATTTGAAATGAGTGAATATTTGCACACACACAAAAAATAAATAAATAAATAAATAAATAAATAAAGTTTATCCATTTGAACATTCCAATTCTTGTCTTTGTAGTTTATTCAATTGAATATGGCTTGAAAAGGATTTGCAAATCATCGTATTCTGTTTTCCTTTACGTTTTACACACCGTTCGAACAATGGAATTGGGGTTGTATATGAGGAAATACAATATTTCTGTCTCATTTGTTTAACTTGGTTATCTTCATCTACTTTTAGGACTTGTGTGAAAATCTGATGATGTTTTAATTCATATTTATAATATAAAAGATTCAAAAGGGTTAACAAACTTTCAAGCACAGGTGTACGAGAAGAGTTATAAATACCATAACAACTTTAAAACACATGCTGTAATTATTTATCCTAAATGCCATATTTGTCCTTTACAATATTTATATTAAAATAACTGATCAGCTGAAGCATCAGCATCCAAGCAGTGTTAATTTCATTAATGAAAACTATCACAAAAAATGTCCTTTGATAAACTATTTTTCCACAACAAAAATGAGACATTGACAAAATAAAAACTATGAAATGTATTACAGTTTTAGTCAAAAAATAGAAATGAAATGATAATGTCCCAAATCTTTTTTTTTTTTTTCAGGTTTAGTTTATCTGCATTTTAAAACTCATCCAGATCCTGTAGCACTGCTTCTCTCTAAATTCCTTTCCAATATTAGCATTTTTCCATGGCCCAGTCCCAAATCACACTCTACGCGCTAGAGGCATTAACTATAGCTTACCTTAAAGTCATTTTGGTGATGTCAAGAAGTGAAAGAAATGGATTCACCATTGAATCCTAATAGCATCAATATCATATATCTGTCAACAAAGTGAAATTTAAATCCATGGATTGTTAGAAAAAAAATGAATTATGACCAGCTCTGCTCTGAAACGGAAATGCAAATTTCACGCTCGGCTACTTTCAGTGAATCGCCTATGCTGACGTCGACTTAAAGATTCATCTGCCATTATAGAG
>JAVSBU010000112.1:3363149-3378967 GCA_033118015.1 Loricariichthys derbyi | reverse complement strand
TTTGCCCAATGAGGAATAGTCTTTCTGGCTCAGATGCAGCAAAACAGGCCCAAACCATGATACTACCAAAACCATGTTTCACAGATGGGATAAGGTTCTTATACTGGAATGCAGCGTTTTTCTTCCTCCAAACATCATGCTTCTTTTAAGCTAAAAAGTTCTATTTTTTTCTTATCCATCCACAAATCATTCTTCCAATAGCTTTCTGGCTTGTCCACATGATCTTTAGCAAACTGCAGATCAGCAGTAGTGTTCTTTTTGGAGAGCAGTGGCTTTCTTTGCAACCCTGGCATGCACACCATTTGTTGTTTAATGTTCTTCTGCTGGGGAACTCAAACATTAGCATTAGCCAATGTAAGAGGCGCCTTCATTTGCTTACAAGTTACCCTGGGGTCCTTTGTGACCTCGCCAACTATTTCACACCTTGCTCTTGGAGTGATCTTTACTGATTGACCACTCCTGGAGAGGGTAACAATGATCTTGAATTTTTTGCATTTGTACACAATGTCTGACACTGGATTGGAGGAGTCCAAACTCTTTAGAGATGGTGTTGTAACCTTTTCCAGCCTTTTACATCAGCAGCTCTGAGGTTCTCAGAAATCTCCTTTGTTTGTGCCATGACAGTTCCACAAACGTGTTGTGAAGAGCAGACTTTAATAGTTCCCTGCTATCAATATGTCTGGCATAATCCTACAATTAAAATTTGTACATAGGTATGTACAAACTCAATTTAACTTTTATATTGTATCTTGTTTTAGGTTTAAACAACCGTGATTTATTTTTAAGAATTGCTCAGAAACTGTTCCCTCTACCTTTGTTGTAGATTAAAGTTACTTGTGACATGTGGAATGAGCAATGTTGGATAATTTCCTCAACTCACCTCCGTTTTGACCTCTGGCCTAGACAGTACAGCAGCAGACACTGGTCTGTACAGAGCCCGGGATCCTGAGCGGACCTAATTCAAAGAATCAGTAATTAAAGCACAAAAGCAAAAGGCACTTAATTTCATAGCACTGAAGTCTCATTAGCTGAAATACAGAGAGCCATTTGAAAGGCACGTGCTGGATAAAAGACGTCATATTTAACTTTCATGCGAACAACATTACTTACACTTGAAATAAGAATAAGCACAAAGAAAACTACACATTCTGCAAACAGTAAGGAATACTTTCTGCTTGATCTCTATTCCAATGTGTGTTCTAACTAATGTTCTCAAGTAATTAAACTTTTACTACAAGCTTAGATTACTTGTAGCCTAGTTGTCTTAGTACCAAGAAACTCAAATTATGAACAGAAAGCCATGCAACAATGTTATCATGCAACACTGGGAACGTCTAGCACTCCGATACTGGGATCCGATTATGAAGGTTTGGTAATTGGAAAATGCTCTAACATCTCAGACTACCCATTTACAACCCCAAATCCAATGAAGCTGGGACGTTGTGTAAAAAAATAAACAGAACACAATGATTTGCAAATCCTTTCAACCCATATTCAATTGAACACACTACAAAGACAAGATATTTAATGTTCAAACAGATAAACTATTGTTTTTTTTGGCAAATATTCACTCATTTTGAATTTGATTCCTGTGACACGTTCCAAAAAAAGTCGGTACAGGGGCGTGTTTACCACTGTGTTACATCACCTTTCCAACAATCAATAAGCATTTGTGAACTGAGGACGTTCATTTTTTAAGCTTTGTAGGTGGAATTCTTTCCCATTGATGTACATCTTCAGTTGATTAACAGTCTGAGGTCTCTGTTGTCGTATTTTGCACTTCATAATGCGCCACACATTTCAGTGAGAGTCAGATCTGGACTGCAGGCAGACCAGTGTAGTATCTGCACTCTTTTACTACGAAGCCATGCTGTTGTAACACATGCTGAATCTTGGCTTTGTCTTCCTGAAATAAGCAGGGACGTCCCTGAAAAAGACTCGGCTTGGATGCAGCATATGTTTCTTCAAAACCTCTATGTACATTTCAGCATTAATGGTTCCTTCACAGATGTGTAAGTTATCCATACCATGGGCACCAACACACCCCCATACCATCAGAGATGCTCTGGAACTTTGTGCTGATACCAATCCAGACAGTGCTTTTCCTCTTTGGTCCAGAGGACATAACGTCCATGATTTCAAAAAACTATTTGAAATGTGGACGTGTCAGATCACAGGACACTTTTCCAGCGGCGTTTCTGGGTGTTATTGATATGTGGCTTTCGCTTTGGATGGTGGGTTTTACACAACTTCACTGGAATTGGGGTTGCAATCTACAAAACACTCAACAGCAGGCACAAAACAGAGTACTTTGGTGCTAATATTTACTGTACACACACACTGTCTGGATCCATTTTAAACATCATTCCTTGTATCATTCAAGTCCTGGCTTAAAGATACATCTGGTCTTTGCTTGGTGGTGACATGTAGAAAATTTATTGGGTCACGTTTTAAAACTACTAATGCTGAACAAGGTGTGAGTGCTTTGCAGGTTGAATAGGGGTGGTATAATTTTTGATTCTCCCAATTATTGATTCCAAAAATATTACGGTCTTTATATTACAACTTAAACCTATTATAAGTTAAAAGCTTAACGTGGCTTAACATACTAAAGTAGTAACCTAGGAACAACATCTCTACTGCTGAAATGAACCCATAATGTCTTTTTTGGGTCTTTGTTTTAGGACATTAAACCATGATAAGCTTTGTTCAGTTTTCACACTTCGCGACACTTGCACTAGGACACTGCAGTTGGGCGAACAAGACACACTGCTGAAGCTCAATATCATGCTAATGCATCAGATGTTTCACAATCTCCTTTACAAATCAGCTTTCCACACATATTGCATGTAAAAATTCCAGCAGACTAGAAACTTTCTGAAACTCTCAGACCAGTACGTCTATCAAACATCATGCCATGGTCAAAGTCATTTAAATCACCTATCAAATCAAGCCTCCACTATCCTAATCATTGGTTTGACAGGTTGTCTTGACCATGCCTATATGCAACTCAGTTGCTGCCATTTGATTGGCTGATTAGATAAACGCTTTAACAAGCAGATGAACAGGTGTAATAATAATCTGCCAGGTACAGACTTAACCTTCAGAGCCCTTCATGGTGTCACCCACCTTAATCTGTACTGTCCCTCACTAGACTTCTAGACTCTTGACAGTGGGTAGCAGGTCTTTCAGGGCCACTGCTCCCCAACTATGGAACTGCCTTCCTCAAGCTCTTTATGACTGTGATACACTTCTTCAGAAGTTCAACTTAAAACCTCTCTTCACTGCTTCAAAATATTAGGTCTCCTCTTTTTTTTAAAGCGTGATCAGGTTTGGGATGGGTGCTATATAAAATCAAACTTATTTTACTATAAAGTGGCTAGAGATTTGAAAAGTGGCCAAAAAGCCCCTGATCACCAAGGGTGAAATATGTTACATATGATGCATAGCATAAAACTGAGGTCCATAAGTCAACCGTACAGAAAAAAATATATAACAGAACCTTGCGGGAGCTGCTTGAGTCCTGTAATAAAATGCTCCAAAATATTAGGAGCGTTAACTAGGCTCAGAACTACAAATCCCGTCATTCACCTTCAGTTTTTGCAGACTGTTAGCTTGCTGGCCTGAGCTAGGTAGCTACATTTTGACCTTAACTGGCAGCATCAGTTCGTTCTGCAATGCATACGATCAAATGGCAGCAAAACAAATAGAGTAACGATTTCTGACAAGCTTAAAACAGAAGAATTTAGCGTAGTTTCGCTGGTTTCTATGGCAGCATGACAACCAATCAGCGGATAATTGAGGGCTGAATCAAAGACTGAATGAATGAACGTTAGCAGGGCCGCTAACATAACGCTAGCATGTCAGCTACCGGCTCCAAGTTCAGAAGAAGGCCTCAGGAGGATGTTCTAACGGAGAGAAAGGAGTAAGATAAAGATAGTGGGTTAATAAAACATTACTCACCATAGCGGGAGTGGAAATGAACTTAGCACACGCGTACATGATGAACCTGAAGCTTTTAAAACGCTTGCAGCAAATTTAGCGGCAGCCGAAGACTGTCTGTGTAATACAAGACGTGAATTTATTATTACTTGCAGATCTTAAGGCCGTACTCAGCAAAATACCGCAACAACAAATACACTTATAAATCACCTAACAATAACGAATGAAAACACTGAATAAAAACGCACTGCAAACACAAGATGAAATAAGATTGCCTTTCTGCTACGCTACACACCAGCCATACTCACCCAAGGCAGAGGTCGAAACATACAACCACTACACATGCGCAAAAGCGGCTCCGGACAAATGTCCCGGATACGGATATGACGTCACGCAAGGTCGTTTCTTAAGCAACATTCACAGATAAACACGGTTGCAGCCGAATTAACCGAGATTTGGCCTTCCGAAACGTCCGAATTGTATCCTGGAGTATTCCAGCAAAACCTGGATGCATACGAATTAACCGGTGGTGGGCGTGTCCAAACCGGGAAAAAAAAACCCGGGTCGCACAAAAAGATTCAACACGTTGAATAATTCCGGGAGTTTTACCGGAGCCATAACGAAATGACCGTATAGACGAACTGGAAAGACGGGAGCCTGCCTGTACTTCCAAAAGGCAACTGGCCTTTATGAAATGTTTACTGGATAACCGAAAGTCAACAGGTAGGTCGGGTAGGATTTCGTAAGGCCAGGAAAAGCAGGCCGTACTTACGTACAGTTCGGTTATTATTTTGGAAAACTCGGCTTATACCTATCATATGGTACAGATTGAACCAGGTAAGCTCGGTCAGCCTCCAGGTCATTCAGGTAAGCCCGTAGAACCGTACGTATGTAAGGGTTAACATCCTGGTCATTTCGGTTGAATTCCAGGTTGATACGGCCGCTAGGTGGGCGCAGCACATAAATCAGTGTTGCCTGTCCTCTGCCTCATTCACTCACAAGTCTTCAAGCATTTAACATCGAAGAAGCACGACGATACACCATGCCACCGAAGAAGGGCAGAGGCAGGAAGGTACTCTCCTCCTCACAGAGAGAAAAAGGACAAGAAGTGATGGAAGATGTACATGATCCTACAGACGATGATGACAGTGAACTTGATGAAAGAAACAGTCCTACTCCGAGTCCTGCTCCTGCTGCTGTACCTCCTGCTCCACCGAGAAGTCCTACTCCAAATGTGTCAGCTGGTGTTTCCAAAACAGAGGAGGGCCGAAAACACCGTAGACGTGAGAAGCTCGTGCTTCATCCAGAGGACGAGCAGTCTGTTGCAGATTGGTACAACAACACCCCAGCCCTCTGGAACAAGCATGAGAAGCTTTATAAAGACAAAGACAAGAGGGCCAAACTACTAGCTGACAAGGCGAAGACACTGAAGAGGACATGCACCGGGGAACAGCTGTGGGTCTGGCTGCAGAGCATCAGGACAGCCTACGGGAAACTGATTAAGGCGGGACCTTCCGGAGGGCCAAAGGTCCACCCGACGGAAAAAGAGGAGTGGATAATGAAGAATTTCCAATGCCTGGGGGGGATGATCAACCGCCACAGCAAGACACGTTACAGCCAAGTGGTAAATACTTTTTAATATAAAAAATTTCAATATTTCAATTTACAATAATGCCATGCACTTTTCACATATGCAGATGATAATAATTCATGCTTGTGTTTTTCCAGAAGGCCAGAAGCAAGCCAGACACTGAGCCAGCTCCAGGGACATCAGGGCAGCAGACTGGTCGGATGGATTTGTCGAGCGACGAAGAGGGTATCTACTTCTCCGAGGAGGAGATGAGCGGTGCTTCCACACCAAGGAAGCGGAAGAAGACCTTCAAGAACCCACCAGCAAAGACCAGCAAGGGCAAGATGTCAGCAGGGGGGTCAGGTGGCGAAGCACCGGTGCCTGTGCACGAAGTAAGTTGCAAACATCCATTTCCTCCCTGTCCAGCTCCAATTACGTAGATGCAAATAATTGATGCTTGTGTTTGTGCAAAAGTCCAGCACATGGGCAACATATAATTGAATAATAATAATTACATATATAATATATAATTTAATAATAATAATTACATTACTTACCTCTGTGTTCCTTCTTATGTTGTGTTTGCACTTACTGCAAGTGTCTAGAATATGTTTGTAATGGGAGGTTCCTGTGTGGTCTTCTGTTTGCAGCTGGCGGCCACTCTACAGTCGAGGCTGGAGAACATGCAGAGGTTGCAGGGTCTGCAGGACACTGGCATCCACGACCCTGGACGTGAGCGGAAGGCGTTCTTCTCCTGGGCCTTAGAGAAGGCCCTCAAGCTGGAGGAAGATGACTACCAGGCGATGGAGGCTGCCATCTATTCGGAGTTTGCTCGTATCCGGCGCGAGAGGTTGGCGAGTCGAGAGTTCGTTCCGCCAGTGCCTCAGTTCCAACCTCTTCATACCACACCTGTGTCATCACAGCAGTACAGCACCGGCCCAGCAACGTCGGGATACGGGGCACCGGCCCTGTACAGCACCAGCCCTACCAAGGAAGAGCAGGACGAAGTTTATGGAGATGACTTTTGTAACTAAACCAAATACATGAAAAGTTACATTAACGTGTGTAGGTGACATATGTGAAAATGCTTTTATTCAAAGGTTTATTTGTTTTCCCCCAGACCTTTTTGGTCCTTTGTTTCTTTATATTTTGTATTTAATTAGATGTGCCAATAGACCCCGTTTACTTGGGAATGTGTAATTGTAAAGTGTGTTATATAGAAATACGTTGGACTTTGAATTTTAACAGAGGTGGAAATAGAAATAAAATATTCTACTCAAGTAGAAGTACTATTATTTTGAAGAAAGTTTAATTCAGTACGAGTAAATTTACAGTCCCAAAATTATTGGGACTGTGGTAGCATAGCGGTTAAGGTGTTGGACTACAGACCAGAAGGTCCAGGGTTCAAATCCCACCTCTGCCAAGGTGCCACTGTTGGGTCCTTAACCCACAATTGCTTAGATTATAAGAATGTATAAATTGTATGTTGCTCTGGATAAGGGAATCTCCTAAATGCCATAAATGTAAATTACCAATCTACTCAAATAAAATCAAAAAGTAGCTAATTTAAAAGTTACTTTTTTTTAGCAGAGGTTGGTCTCTTCTCTCCAGTCCAAAAAGGACACAGAGATATAAATATCTCAAGTAGTTAATTTCTAACACATTCTAACACACGAATACACTTTGGTCTCATCTGACCAGAGCACCTTCTTCCACATGTTTGCTGTGTCCCCTAAATGGCTTTTGACAAACTGCAAGCAGGACTTCTTATGGCTTGCTTTATTCTTGCCACTCTTCCATGAAGGCCAGAAACTCCAACCTGAGCTGTGGATCTCTGCAGCTCCTCCAGAGTGACCATGGGCTTCTTGGCTTCTCTAATTAGTGCTGTCCTTGCATGAGCTGTCAGTTTAGGTGGACAGCCATGTCTTGGTCAGTTTGCAGTTGTGCCATAGGCTACTCCTTCCATTTTTCGATGATGGATTGAACAGTGCTCTGTGAGATGTTCAGAGCTTGGGACATTTTTTATAACCTAACGCTGCTTTACACTTCTCCACAATTTTATCCCTGACCTGTATGGTGTGTTCCTTGGTTTTCACTAATGTTCTCTAACAAACCTCTAAGGCCTTCACAGTACAGCTGTAGTTATGCTGAGTATAAATTACACACAAGGGGACTATATTTACTACAACCTCCATTAAATTGAAGTAGGGACGTTGTGTAAAGCATGAATAAAAACAGAACACGATGATTTTCAAATACTTATTAACACTAATTAAGTTGCATAATTTAAGCAAATATTGTGTATGTTTGTGTGTGTTTGGTGTGGCAAATCGAACCGTATTTGATCTACAGAGCAATCAACACCTTTTACGTTATGGATGCAGCAGCCAGTATTTTATTCCTAGTCCTATTTGACCCATAACAACACAAATGTCATTTTCTTATTAGAGATATTCAAAATTGACTAAAATGAGAAAACTGTCTTTTGTTGTGTTAAATGACTGTTTCTGAGGATCTCATGAAATCTTGTTCCAGTACAAAACAGCTAATGGTCCTTTCTACATACATTAACTTGTGGGTCAAAAATGGGTCAAATTTAACCCAACCACAACACAAGGGCTAGAGTCCAGTGGGGGTGTGCTTTCACCACTGCATCCAATGCTTTGCATTGCGCTTGGTGATGTAGCTTAGCTTGGATGCAGCTGCTTAGCCAAGGAAAAGCATAACATGAAGCTCTTGATACACTGTTCTTGAGCTAATCTGAAGGCCAGATGAAGTTTGGAGGTCTGTAGTGATTGACTTTGCAGAAAGTTGGCAACCTCTGCGTACTGTGTGCCTCAGCATTTGCTGACCCAGTAATTTTTCATGGCTGAGATGCTGTCATTCCCAATTGCTTCCACTTTTCTATAAAACCATTGACAGATGACTGTGAATTTGAATTTTGATACATTGCTTTCCCACAACAATAACAAAAAGCAATCCAAGTGGTTAGTTTTCACCACAGCTGGTTAATATATCAGGATACTATTTAATTGTTAATGAGAAAGACCAGTTGACGTAGTGGCACTGACATTTAGATCTGTCACTGTTTTTATGGAAAGGTACACAAATCTGAACTTTTATAACACTATTAAGTTGTCCTTTGTAAACCTGTGTTTACAAGCCTAGCAAAGTCCCTGGCCATTTGGTTTTATAGGTGTTGAAGGTTGAGGAAGCAGTGAGAATTTTCCATCCAGGGGTGAAGATGGCCAGAATTCCATGCTGTACTGTTGCTCTGATTGAGGTAGGTCTTCTATGTTCTTGATCTAGAGGGTCTCACGATAGAACCAAGGTCTTCTCAAGTTTCATATCCCTAAAGCATCTCAGAACAAACACTCAAAGAACCTGGTGAGGTGTAAATTACTAAATGAAGATCCAGGATGGGAAATGGAGGCTAAGAAAGAATCCAGATTCTAAATAATAAATTTAGGATGGCGTATTTTCTTTGCAGAGATGTAAACATTTAGTTGGCGAAGCTGTGTAATTAATGTGAAATATTACTTAGTTCTAGTTGCATCTTCACAACAGTTGGTAAATTGCTCTCCATAGACAGGATAACCATCCATCCTCTTGATGGTGACCATTCCTTTCGGGGTATTCATTGACTGAGCCTTGATGATTCAGAGCGGTTTTGTAGGGGTCCTATGTAAATGGTAGCTGTCAAACCTCTGATATACTGACCCACCCATCTCTCACATGCCACACATTTTCCTGCACATTGAAACAAACATTTAATGAAATTAAAATAGATTGCTGAAGAGCGCAGTTAATGTTATCTACAGTATAATAACCAGTCCTTGTTGTTGAACTCACTATTTTTTTAGTACAATTCATGCTCTAGACTACACACTGTCTTATTTAACTCTTTAAAGGGTCTCTTCTGGCTAATCTTATTGGTAAAAATCCAAACCACTCATAGTCAAGCATTTCACAGAGGGCTGTCAGGCTCTTTTGCAAGGCAGCTTCTTATTAGACATGTGTGCAGTGGCATGATTTTTAGAGACAAAAATATTGTCACAATATAAAGTATTATTTCTTTTATGCCAGTTTAATGACTTTGGCATTTTTAACTGCATACATGTCACATGCAAGGTGAGTTTCCCTTGAGAATCTGATCCTTGTTCTTGAATGGCACATCACCACAAAGTACTTCATATACATACAGTTGCAAAATACCCATAGTACTCATGCTGAACTACAGTGGTTCTTGAAAGTTTGTGAACCTTTTAGAATTTTCTATATTTCTGCACAAATATGACCTAAAACTCTTAGGGGGCTTACGTCAGCACAGTCCAAAGCTAAAGGGTCGTGGCAGTGCAGGAGATGTGCCCCTGGGGTAACTACAACTCCCAGCACACACCAAGCATGCATCAGCCGCGGCACTAATCAGGGCTGACAAGGGACACCTGTTTCTAGGGCTATATAAACCACGTCACAGCAGTGCCCCTTGTCATGCTTTAGACCGCTAGGTGCTAGGATAGTCCTGTTAGCCATTTGTGTTACATACACTTCACAGCCACTAGGCTATCTTCGTTAGCCATATGCACTACTTTCGCTTCACAGCTACTATGCTATCTCCTCTAGCCATATGAACTACTTTTGATTCACAGCTGCTAGACTACCTCTGCTAGTCATACGAGCTACCTTTGCTTTGCCACTAGGCTATCTTCACTATTTGCGCAATTCAGCCGCTAGGCCATTCAAACTGTTCGCCACTATTCAGCCGCTATGTATCCATGCTACTTGTGCTATGCAGCTGCTAGGGGATCCATGCTACTCACGCTACTCAGCTGCTAGGCTGTCCCCTCTAGTCATGCCACTTCCTCGAGGTAACAAGGTCTTCAGCACAGTCAGCAGTCACATTTCCAGTGCTGCCTGCCTCTCACTCCCTGTTCTCGCTCCTTTTGGTGAGATCCCCGCCATGATTTTCAATTAATGGGATGACAACCAGATGTGAGTGGGCACCCTGTTTTATTTAAAGAGCAGGGATGTATCAAAGTCTGCTCTTCACAACACATGTTTGTGGAAGTGTATCATGGCATGAAGAAAGGAGATTTCTGAGAACCTCAGAGTTGTTGATGCTCATCAGGCTGGAAAAGGTCACAAAATCATCTCTAAAGAGTTTGGACTCCACCAATCCACAGTCAGACAGATTGTGTACAAATGTAAGAAATGCAAGACCATTGTTACCCTTTCCAGGAGTGGTCAACCAACAAAAATAAATAAATAAAAAATTTTTTTATTTAGAAACGCCTTTCAGGACACTCAAGGCGCTTAGATAAATAAAATGGCAGTAAAACATCAAAGTAGCAAAGATTAATAACAACATCAAGGTAAATAAAACACAAAACATACAAGCTAAAAGACACATTCAAAAAGGTATGTTTTTAAGAGCTGCTTAAAAGTGGGTAGAGATGTGCAAATGCAGAGGGGTAAAGGGACAGAGTTCCGCAGCTTAGGGCCCACGACACTAAAAGCTCTTTTACCATACTTATGGAGTTTAGCAATTGGTACAAGTAAAAGATGAGCATCGATGGACTGGAATGCATGAGACGGAGTGTAAGGGGAGACCATATCAGAAAGATAAGATGGTGCCAACCCATGGATGGACTTAAAAACCAGCAGTAAAACTTTAAATTTAATACGGTCAAGAACAGGAAGGCAATGAAGGTCTTTTAAAATTGGAGTGATGTGATCCCATTTCCTGGAGTGGATGAAGACTCTTGCAGCTGAATTCTAGAAGTACTGCAACTTCTTAAGGCTACTGGCAGGGAGCCCAATTAGCAAAGAGTTGCAGTAGTCGAGTCGAGATGTAATAATGAACCAGGGTTTCTGCCGCAGAGTCAGTCAGGGAAGGGCGTAAACGGGCAACATTTTTCAGATGGAAGAATGCTATTTTGGTAATGTTATTTATATAAGCATCCAGAGAGAGGGTGGAATCCAATATAACACCAAGTTTGCGGACCTTTGTCACAGTGGAAGAAATGAAACCAGGTATGGTAGTACATTATGACCAATCTTATTGAGCATTGATGATGATGCAATTAGAATGGCTTCTGATTTACTGTTGTTCAGATTTAAAAATTACTGGACATCCATTTTTTAATATCAGCAAGACATTGTAGCAGAGTGTCAGGTGGCAACACATTTGAAAAAGGCTATGCCAGTGAGCCCAAGCCAGGATTCCAGCTGATAGAGGAGCACATCATGGCAGACTGTGTCGACCGCTGCAATGAGGTCAAGGAGAACAAAGATGCTCACCTGTCCAGAAACTGCCACCAACAGTAAATCATTCATTACCCTAACCAGGGCTGTCTTAGTGCTGTGATTATTCTAAAACTGGATTGAAATTTTTCAAATTGTTCCTCATGAGATGATCCTGCAGTTGTGTTGACACACAACGCTCCAGTATTTTACTCAGGAAAGGGAGGTTCGATATAGGACGATAACTATTAAAATCAGCAGGAGGTAAAATCAGCACACTTCTTTAAAACCAGGGTAATAGCAGCCAATATCAAGTTTGAGGGAACCAACCCTGAGCTTAGAGAAGCATTGATAATCCTGGTAATGAGTGGGCACATAGCTGATAGACATGCCTTTAGTAAGGGAGTAGGCAAGGGGTCTATAACATATGTAGTCGATCGAGCACCTTTGATAAGTCCAGCAATAAAACATTTCCTAAACAACTAAAATTTCCAGTAACTGTTGCTCATTCCTGCACACCAGCTTGGAGGAATTACTCCAAGAGCAAGGTGTGTAATAGTTGCCAAGATCACAAAGGATTGTAGGGTAACTTCTAAGCAACCGAAGACCTCTCTGAGATTGGATAAGGTTAATGTTCATGAGTCCACCTTCAGATAAACACTAAACAACAAGAACGTTGCTGCTCGTCTGCAAAGATAATGTGGACAAGCCAGGCTACTGGAAGAATGTTTTTGGAAGGATGACACCAAAATAGAACTTTTTAGTTTAAAAGAAAAGTGTTATATTTGGAGGAAGGAAAATACTGCATTCTAGCATGAGAAACTTGTCCCTTCTCTGAAACATGGTGCTGGTAGTATCATGGTTTGGGCTTGTTTTGCTGAATCTAGACCAGGTCTGCTTTCCAGCACTGATGGAACAATGAATTCTGAATTATATCAGAGTATGCTAAAGAAAAATGTTGAGTCATCTGTCCATGAACTGAATCTCAAGAAAAGGTGGGTCATGCAGCTGTCACTACAAGAGGTCTTTTTCGTCATGGCATACGGTCCCTGCGCCGCTAGAGAAGGAAGTATGGCCCTCTAGAGGCGCGGCACCACAGCGCAACGGTAATTCGATTCAGCTGTGTTCCTCATTATTTATATATACATAAGCCCCGAAGAAGAAACGGAATACGAGCGGCAATGTTGGCTCATTTGAGCCCGTCACGTAGAGACGGCGTGCCACTCGTATTCTGGATCTGAGGGGCGGTGCGCTGTGGTGGAACTTGGGATGCACTCCATCTTGAGATCAGAGGTGAGTTGCAGAGGTGGTATGTCTGCAGGTTGTGGTGCACCTAGCGAGGTAGGCTAGGTGCGGTCGAGTGAGGCACGTCCCTGCCCCGTTCACCATCACAGGGATGACAGTACCACCTACTCTTCGTAGAGGGCAGGTGGAGTAGGCGGCAGGAGCCCCGAGGTATGTTAGGCCTGCTTCGTCAGAGTAGGGACATATCGTGGCCCCCCCAGTGCCTGTAGGCTACCAGGCTCCGGTGGACAGCAGGTGGGACACGTCCGAGTGAGACGTGGCCAGTGACGTTGGCTGGTTGAGTAAAACACCAAGGGTGGTGTTCCCAGCGGCGCCAGTCCACCGTTGAGCAGTGTCCTCTGGCCTGGGGCTTGCCCGGGGCTCTTCCCTGACGGGCCTGGTGAGGGACATGCGCTCACGGCCTCGTGCATCCCAGTTTGCACCGGTTCCTGGGGGTCAGTCGTGTGTTTTGGTTTGTATGTGGTTTTGTGTTTGTTTTATGTTTAATAAAGCACCCTTTGTTAGTTCCACTGTCCTGCATATGGGTCCTTTTTGTGTTCAAATCCCCCGGGCGTGACAGCAGCCAAACAATGACCCTAAGCACATGAGTCGTTCTACCATGCAATGGTTAAAGAAGAATAGAGTTAATGTTCTGGGATGGCCAAGTCAAAGTCCTGACCTTACTCCAATCGAAATGTTGTGGAAGGACCTGAAGCGAGCAGCTACTGTCAGGAAATCCACCAATATCTCAGAGATTAAGCTGTTCTCAGAGATTAAGGAATGGGTTAAAATTCCTCCAAGCTGGTGTGCAGGACTGATCAACAGTTACTGGAAATGTTTAGTTACAGTTAGTGCTGCACAGGGGGGTCATACCAGATACTGAAAGCAATGGTTCACATATTTTTGCCACACAATAATATATAATATTTGATCATTTCCTCAGTAAATAAATGACCAAGTATAATATATTTGTCTCATTTGTTTAACTAGGTTCTCTTTATTTAATTTTAGGACTTGTGTGAAAATCTGATGATGTTTTAGATCATATTTATGCAGAAATTTGGAAACTTCTAAAGGGTTCACAAACTTTCAAGCACCACTGTATCGACTCTGGTATAATGTTGAAGCAGGTGCCTGAGTAAAACAGAGAATTATCAGTAACAGCACTAAAGTGCCTCAGTCTGGTCTGCTGCTACATCTAAAAATGCCCTGTATAGTGTGGTCTAGACCAAGTCACTGCAGCTGAAATCAATCAGCTTGATCCTGAGTGTCTCAGGATTGATGAGGATGTTCTCTGTTTTGATGCTCTGATAGAGAACACCCAGTGTGTTGCAGTGACAAACAGCCAGAACCACCTGCACCACTATTAGTTGTGCCACAACTTCAGTCGATGGCCCTTCCTTGATGTATGTACGAGGTCCATGCAGGGGCTGGGATTCTAAATGACCAGCATAAAGTGATTTGGAGCTGTAAAGGATTAAGCACATAAGAAAGTCAGTAAGTGAGTCAGTGAGTGTTTACAAGTTTTTTCCAGCCCTCTTAAACAGGAATCCTTCTGTAACAATCTTGTTCTCAGGATCAGGATTTATATGGTAACCATCCTGAGAGGTCTTCTGAAGACCGGCCCAATGAAAAGGCCAAGATCTATTAAATTGTTAATCAGTGCAAGTCTGGCGTGGCACCTGACAAGATATACTGTACCATTGTTTTAGGATTGGTAAACTTATAATGACCATATAATTATTCTCAGTCTCTTTAGGCATTCCACAGGGGTCTGTTTTGGACCCATTGCTATTCTCTCTGTACATGATTCCACTAGGCTCAATAATTTGTAAAGATCACATGAGTTTCTACTGCTATGCAGTTGAAACACAATTATAGATTTCTGCCAAACCAAACATTGTCCTCACAGTAAAATTGAGTATAGGTAACGGATATTAAAGAGTGGATGACATTTAATTTCCTTTTACTGAACTCAGACAAAACTGAGGTTTTAATAGTTGGATTCAAGGCTGTGAGAGAGAGGTTGGCCATGTCTATCCTAAACCTAGATAGTACATCAGTAAGAACTTAGGTGTTACATTTGATTCAGGTCTCTCATTTGATGCACACATTAGCAACATCACTAAAATTGCCCTCTTTCATTTAGGACTTCTTTCAATTCCTAGAATTAAAAAAACTATAGCAGGGGGAAAATACTTTCTCCTACTTGGCTCCCCAGCTATGGAATAAACTCCCACCATTTGTTCACAATTCGGATAGTCTACTAACTACTAACTACTAGACTAACTACTACTTAGTCTAGGCTAAAATCATACTTATTTATGCAGGCTTTTGATTAGATTAGAATGGGATGTGTGGCTTTGAATCTTGGATCCAGGGTCACATCTGGCATGTCTGTCTTGTCAAACCTTGGCTGTTGGCTAGCCTGGCATTTGATCCTAAGTTGTGTATCCTTATGTTATATTAAGGGCAGAGCCAGGGGGTTCATGATCAATGAAATTTGTACCTGCTACAAATTTATATGTGACGTATAAATCTCTCTTGAACTCTTGAACTCTTGAAATTTATTGAAATGAATGTGACCTTGCTCATGCAATTTCACTCACAAATGTCTAGTGGTACTGATGCTTAATAGTGTAATCTTTAAAGGTGACATACCAATTTTCCACAAGTTAAAACATTTACCTGGGGCCATATTTAATTGTCTGTAATACTCTTTTGTCAAAAAAAGGAGCAAGTCCCAGAGCTCCCTTCTCACCTTTTCTAAACAGCCTTT
>JAVSBU010000112.1:3347545-3358004 GCA_033118015.1 Loricariichthys derbyi | reverse complement strand
CCCTCCAGTGGTCATATCTACTTAAGCTAAATGGATAGAGTCGAGTAAATAGTGTTGAATGCCGCTGAACATTTTGCAGATTTGTTTTTGTTTAAATTCGGTAAATCACGCTCAAAATAGAGCTGTTACAGAACTTGCCGAATACAGCTGAAGATGAACGTGCGACGTGACGTCATCTGCAGGTGACAAAAGCTTCATACTGTAGCGACCTTGGGTAAATAAGGGCGCTGCTTTGGTCGCAGATAAAGAGGATTCATCTCGTATAGGGAACACAAATTGGTAAAAATCATAATGTGACCCATTCGCATGGAAAATCTAACCCATCGCGAATGCTACGTCACGCTCGGGGACGATTTCCGATCTGATCAGCCTCTCAGCAAGACATCGGTGAGTTTTCTATTTTGTAGCACTAAATAGCATAAAATTGACTAGTTCAAGTGCGATTTCATTGCCTTAGTACTTAATTAACCCAATCAGATCGATAAATGATACCCTGTTAGGACCACTGGAGGGGACCTTTAAATGTTTATACTAGAAAGGTACACTTTATTTTGAACTGCTCTTTTAGAACTATACTCTTCAGAAATAAAAACTAGGTTTTCACTCAGCTACAGTGGTGTTTGAAAGTTTGTGAACACTTTAGAATTTTCTATATTTCTGCATTATGACACCTACAGAATTATTAGATTTTTATACAAGTCCTAAAAGTAGATAAAGAGAACCAAATGAGATTAACAAATAGACAAACAAATGAGACAAAGATATTACACATTTATTTATTGAGGAAAATGACCCAATAGTACATATTTGTGCGTGGAAAAAGTATGTAAACCTCTTGCAAACCTAATTTGCAAGTGAAATTAGAGTCAGGTGTTTTCAATTAATGGGATGATAATCAGATGTGAGTGGGCACTCTGTTTTATTTAAAGAACAGGATCTATCAAAGTCTGCTCTTCACAACACACATTTGTGGAAGTGTATAACGGCACCATAAAGAAATTGAGGACATTAGAGAGTTGTTGATGCTCATCAGGCTGGAAAAGTTTACAAAACCATCTCTAAAGCATTTGAACTCTAACAATGGTCTTGAATTTCCTCCATTTGTGTACCATATGTCTGACTGTGGATTGGTGCCCTCCCCAGCATGGTTGACCAACAAAGATCACTCCAAGAGCAAGGCATTCTGCAATAGTTGACGAGGTCACAAAGGACCCCAGGGTAATTTTCAGTAACTG
This sequence comes from Loricariichthys derbyi, assembly GCA_033118015.1. Taxonomy (NCBI): domain Eukaryota; kingdom Metazoa; phylum Chordata; class Actinopteri; order Siluriformes; family Loricariidae; genus Loricariichthys; species Loricariichthys derbyi. The sequence goes on along the minus strand of JAVSBU010000112.1, from coordinate 3,356,769 downwards.
AAGGCCTCCCTCACATTGGCTAATATTCATGTTCACGAGTCCAAGTTCAGGAGAACACTGAAAAACAATGTTGTGCATGGTAGGGTTGAAAGGAAAAAGCCACTGTTCTCTAAAATGAACATTGCTGCTCGTCGTGTTTGTTAATATTACTTGGACACCCCAGAAGGCTAATGGAAGAATGATTTATGGATGGATGAGACCAAAATAGAACTTTATGATTTAAAAGAAAATGTTATGTTTGGAGACAGGAAAACACTGCATTCCAGCACAAGAACCTTATGCCATCTGTGAAACATAGTGGTGGTAGTACCATGGTTTGGGACCATTTTTCTTCATCTGGGCTGGGATGGCTTGCAATCATTGATGGAACAATGAATTCTAAATTATATGAGAGAACTCTAAAGGAAAATGTAAGAACATCTATCCATGAACTGAATCTCAAGAGAAGGTGGGTCATACATTAAGACAATTATCCTAAGCAAACAAGTTGTTCTACCAAAGAATGGTTAAAGAAGAATAAAGTTAGTTGTGGGAGGACCAAGTCAAAGTCTTGACCTTAATCCAATGGAAATGCTGTGGAAGGACCTGAAGTGAGCAGTTAGTGAGGAAACCCACCAACATCCCAGAGTTGAAGCTGTTCTATATAGAGGAATGGGATAAAATTCCTCAAAGCCGATTCACATACTTTTGCCACTCACTAATATGTAATATTGGATCATTTTCTTCAATAAATAAATGACCAAGTATGATATTTGGTCTCATTTGTTTAATTAGGTTCTCCATCCACAACTTGTGTGGAAATCTAATTAACTTTTAGGTCATATTTAGGCAGAAAAATCTAAAGGGTTCACAAATTTTCAAGCACCACTGTATTTAACATATGGTGAAGCTAAAATAGAACATTTTATTTACAAATTTAAACCTAAAAAAACAGAAATAAAAAAGAATTTGAACAATTTGAATTCTGAACCCATGAATCAATATTGTGAATCAAATTTTGAGCAGATTGTATTATTACACCAATACCTACTGATAACCAATTTACATTAAAATGTGCTGTGGTGCAGGTGTGATGACAGAAAACTTGAAGCAGTAACTATAAACGGTTATTCACGTTATATCTGATAACTAACTGCTTCTGCCATTCTAAGAACCAATTTCCTCAGTTATGCTCTTTACACTAAAAGGCCAAAAACTGATTCAAGTTCCTTTGATAAGAATTGTTTATTGTAATTACAGTATAAGATCCACTTCAAATTTGTCCCATGAGCAACACAAGGTCGTAAGTGACATTTTTAAAAACATTTTCAGAAAAGAGCCTTTGAAAGTCTGAAATTGCTTGAAAAATCATATGAAGTGACCATTTTTGTTAATTGTGAAAAAATCATCATCATCATATGATTTTCAGGCAATTTCAGACTTTCAAAAGCTCTTTTCTGAAAATGTAAAAAAAAATGTCACTTACGACCTTGTCTTTCTTATGGGACAAATTGACTAAATCTACCCAAACGCTGATCAGATATGAACAATAGTTTTTTTGAATTGCAAGTCTACCAATCCTGACATTTCAAGTACTTACTTGCTTGGCCTGTCCTACCTTTGGTCTGAAATTGGTGGTGGGCCCAACATACTCGTGCTGGGCTTTGGGTGTCCCCCATGGATGGTTCAGCTTGAAGCACTCATTGCAGTAGCTGGCCTTGCAGTCCATGCAGCTCTTGGTAGCCTCTTGCACAGTGGGTGGTTTACAAACATTGCACATTATGGCAACAGCAGCACGTGCTGCTTGCCTGTAACGCTCCACAATGCTTTCCAGTGTGAAGTTACGGAAGAGCATGCTGATGCCACGCTCACCAAGGTCAATGTCACGCTGGCAACCCGGGCATGGAAAGGTAGTGATGCGGGGTGTAACTGAGGAGCGTCTCCAGCCAGGAGAAGATGACACAGATCCTATTATCATACACAAATTACACTGTCAGATAAAGATGGATATACAATTGTAAAGGTGAAAAGCTGCTACCCTATAAGTAAGGTGACTAGAAATCTCTGGCAAATAAAAGGTAACCAGTAAGGAAGAAAGCTCACAATGATCTGGACAATACAGATTTCATGAAAAAGGTCCACAAAGTAGATGATACATGGATTGTGGAATGGATTACAGACCAATGTCATATAAATATATTTACTGAAATCAGATAAATTAACCTATATTTGATGAATTAAAGTTATTTGTGCATGAACACTAGCAAGCATTCACTAAAATTCTCAAAAACCTGCTGATAACAGAGCAGAAATATACTTTGTTCTTTGTCCAGGTCAATGTACTTAACTTAGACGACAAAGGTCTTAAGAAAAAGAAAGTTACATTACAGCACAAATACGCATTCACTGCAACAATGACAGAGACAGGCACTTGTCTGCAACAGTGAGCTAAACAAAGTCTAAACTCAGTTACATGGCACGGACATAAGACAGTGACTTCACATTGCATGGTGCAAAAACTACCAGGGGATGCGTACAAGGCTTTTATTCTCACAAACATGCACTGCTCACACAACACAAATGTAAGAGAGATGTAACAGGCTTCTAACGGCCAAGTGTAATGGATGTGTCAGGAGTTACAGAATGAATGTTTCTGGGACATTGAATGCTGTTGGGAATGGAAGGATGCCTGCTTTGAGTAAAAATGAGGGCTGGTTAATGGCATGTTAGAAAAAGAAGCGTGTACTTAGGCCATGGGTGCGTTGTGCTGCTCGGGTAGGGGAGGAGCAGACAGCATCTGCAGCATGGCATGCTGGGGCCGACTGCTGCTGCTGCCGCATTGAGACTCAGTGCAGAGGAGGGGGGAAAAAAATAAAACGCTCAGACCAGTAAGTCACCATAAGGCCATTCTGGCAGAGCACAAAGGGTAACTGGCCCTACAAAACCACAAATTAACAGCAAATCTCCCTTTTATTTAAGACAATGATTTTGCTCCAAAAACTGAGAATTGCAACCTTTTTTTTGGACAGAATATGGGTCATGTCTGCATTTTACGAGACCTTTAAATACTTTTCAAGGTCTTTAAATACCCTTTCAAGTTTAGCTTAACGCCATACAAAGTTTATTTTTGCACTATATCACTGCAGAAGGTTACATTCTACATAGCTGGCAACCAAATGAAGGAAGAACTGAATGGTAGGCTATTACTCTTGAATGCAGGTTGAAGAGACAGTGCTTTCAAGCCTCCAAGACTACTGCTTTTTCTGTTGGGTGTTTTTTGAATGTTTGATGACTAATTGTGAATATTTCTTGAAGTGTAACGTACATGCAAGTTTGCAAGCCTGCCTTTAGCATGGATATGGAATCTAATCAAACGCTTAAAATTTAAGGCCAGACTTTTTATTTCTTGTTTGGTGAATTTCTGTGATGAAAACCTGAATACGGCGGCAGCAATAAAAAAATGTCACTTTAGAATTAATTTTTTTAATTTTCAATTAGCGAACATCAGGAGCCAAACCAATGTGCACAATATGGCTAAAAACATCGCATCAAATCACCACAGCATCCAAGCAGGACACCGTATCATACATTCAGAACAATATCAAAGCAAATAAATACAAATAAATGATCGCTAAAGCTACAGCAAATGTGAGAGATGAGTTACTCACTTTTCTGGTGGCGGATGATTGAGATGTGGCGGCTTTGAGCATGCGCAATTCATTTCAGAGTCTCCAAAAGTCTCCAATAACACCACAAAAAGTCGCTAGATTTGTGGCTAGTTGCTTTTAAAAAAGTCGCTAGACGGTCTGAAAAGTCGCTAAATATAGCGACAAAGTCGCTAAATTGGCAACACTGGTGTAACGAGGAAGCTGCTTCAGCGTTTGGAAGCAGCCTTTTTCGTGGAGTCTTTAAGCGGCCACGATTAACGGGTTCTTATTGCCACCTAGCGTCGCGGAGCTGATGCACATCTAATAGGGTTCAGCTTTATTTATGCCAGGCGATCTTGCTCAACTGTCTGCTTAGTGCCCATTTGTTTCGTCTGTGCAAGCTTTTGTGACGATGAACACAGATTTTGGTACATTCTACGCATGCGTCAGTGATGACGACAGCACATAGTGATGGCGCGACTTTTAATTGCCGTTTTCAACTATGCAAGATCGGCGGCAATAAAAAAAGGGGATTTTTCCAATTTTTTTTTCGAAAATGTGAAAAACTAACATCGGCAGATCCACCAAACAATTAATTAAAAAAGTCTGACCTAACATCATTTAAAAAAAGTGCAAACTACTTTTGCACTATTTTTTAAACTACTACACAACCATGGCAACGTTATTTCAGTATGTAAAGCGGACGTTAAATGGCGCGTGCATGCATGGCTGCATATCTCCTCTTTATGACTAACAGACAAGACTAATCAGTAAAATGTCAAGTGATACAATCAGATAGATAAAGATCATTTAAAATGAGACTGGTTCCTCCTCACCTCCTCTTTCTTCCAGCGGGCGAACAGCTCCTCTGTCTCTCTCTTGCTGATGTGAAACGGGTCCCCAGCCTGGTAAGTAATTCTGGGTACGGGCCTGCGCCGGAGACTGATGTCCCGCCCCTGACGGGTCCGTACCCGCCCGTCGTCGCCCTACAATTGCAAAGGCACGCTGGGTTAAATCGTTGTCGCTTCCTGAAAATTGTGACGCGACGGCGTGTACGGGCAGAGGAAAGCGAGCGTACCTCCGCCCTGCTGGTGTCGCTGCTGCTGCCGTCGTCATCCACATCTGATACGGAGACAGAGAGAGACGTCAGAACGTGTGGGGACACAGTCCGACCAGAGACATCCACACAAACACCATGCACTAATAATGAGGCAGCGTTTGCCGGGCTGAACGGAACATAAAAGCAGGCGGTCGGGATCTGAGGTAGGACTCGCGGACGGCGGAAGAAAGACGTGTCATGGCAAAACGCAGGGATCAGCTTGTGGAAATACATCTGCTGCTGGAAAGAATCACGCAATAGCAGATTTGTCACAACGTTTCATGATAAAGGACTGAACCGGTTCCAAACAGCTGCCGCTGCAAGTGATAAGATTCTGGAGCGCAGTACCGAGGATAAGACCCAAACATCTGGACGACAGTAGGCCACGTGTTTCCAAGTCAGTGGTGTAATCAGAGTCGCAATTTCACCTCTAATCGAGAGTCGTGCGATACGCATCGCCTACCGTGATATCTTTTTAACGTTTTAACAATGAGCCAGCTAGCGTTAGAGTACGTCACCATGCAATAAACAAACACGCCTTATGTATTTAGGATAAACCAAGCTGTGGTTCAACCTAAAAGTGCAGGACTCGAGTTAAAAGTGAGCCAACAAACTGCACCAGGAGACAAAATACAAACACCAGCAGGCTCGTGATCTACTTCACTTTAGGTGGTTTGGCTTGGGAAAGGCAACGGTCTGCACTTTCGGAAACCAGCTGCCGTTAGTTAGACAAATCACTTATTTTCACCATTTGTGTTATAACCACCAAAGGTTATAACAACCTTTATCTGGTTGTAACCAAAGGTTAGGACACGAGCAGCAGCACAAAAACACACTCAGCAAAGAAAAGTGTGACAAGAAAAAAAACAAACGCTGTCACTGACTGCAACACAAAAAACATGGTGCCAACTCAGGGGGTTGAGAAAGGCAGGTTCAAACGACTTTAGACCCGAGATGTACACTGCCGAAGCATCATCCGATTATCGTATCAATCCCAGAAAGCGTTCAGATATAGTTTTTGTTACAAGATGGCTCTTCATGAATCCACACTCCAGCCAAACTGTGCTGAAGGATTTGGCAACCCAACACTGACAGACCCGGATTGTTGGATGGTGGCGCCGGTGTGCCGAGGGCAAAATCTGTAAGCTCTGCTTGACTAGAAGTCTTGAAAGAGCAGCTCAAACTGGATTCTTCTGAAGTGCTGTCATCAGTGAAAAAAGTGGCACGCAACTCGCTTTCTGTGAAATCGGCTTTGTCGCCACTTACAGCATGGTTTTGATTTTTCTTTCATTCACTGATTCATCTTCAGGACATGCTTCATCCTGCTGAGGGTTACACAGGTCCAGATTCAATCCCAAAACCCTAAAAAAACCTAAAAAAAAAAATTGTGCCAAGACACATCAACTGGCACATTTCTAGGATATGGGAGGAAACTGGAGAACATGCCAAACTCCACATATACTATTAAAAGGGATGCAGTTCAAACCTGGGTTGCTATGCGTCACCTTTCTCTAGTGTTGGGGTTTATGAACTGATATATGCCCCATGCCATAAGGCTGTAACGTTTTCTGATTGGCTGGTGGCTTTAAGTGAACCGAGGAAAACACCGCCCCCCCTTGTGTGAAAGGGTTTCTTTCCGTATAGCTCACGTTTCTCGGGACGTTTCAGTTTCCGTCGCCCCCGTTTCTTCCGTGGCGTGGAAGGCGGCGAGTTTTCCTCGTGTTCGACCTTATCGGACCCATTCTGGTGGGAGGAGTCAAGGGACGAGTCCTGCCCCTGCAAAGCGTCGGGGGAAACCCCGTTCTCGCTCTCGCCGTTACACTCCGACTCCATTGCGCTGGCCACGCCCTCTTTGGAAGAATCACAGCTGTCGACCTGCAAGAGATTGAAATTCTGAATTTATTTATATGGCTATTATTTTGGATTCTAAAAACGCTGACTTGCTACTGTTACTTTTTTGTTTCGTTCATTATTGCCAATAAAGCTGAACAAAAGACAAGGAAAAAAAAGAGTTTCATGCATTTATATCTGCGATGTAGGTTTTGCTTTTTAAAACAAATCAAAACATGGAAAGGAAGGAAAGGAAGAAGAAAAAGTAAGAAGTAAGGAAATTATGAGATAAAAAAACAAAACAAAAGAACGACAATGTTTATTTCTAAATGTATAGAAGTTTCTGCTTCTAAACATAGAAACAAACACGGAAAAAGAAAGAAAGAAAGAAAGAAAGAGGAAACGAATGAAAAACAAAATAAAATGAAAAATCCAAAGAAACAGAAAACAGTCAGATGCAAAAACTATTTTCTATTGCGTTATGTTATAGCATAAACAGAAACATGCACAGTAATTAATCTGCTTTATTTATTTGAATTGTGAGTGGAACAACATGGAGATTGGAGAAGAAATTAAATAGGCTTCGAGGAACAGAAAGAGAGACAGTTACAGATGATAAAATACAGAGAAAGAGAGAAATGGAAGGGGAGAGAAAAGAGAGACTAAGATTTGGAAAAAGGGAGGAAAACTTAGAGACCCCGATTGATCTAATCCATGTACTTGGAACATGGGAGGAAACCCACAGGGAATGAAGGAGAACATATAAAGTCGCAAAAGCCCTTCCTCACAGAGAGATTTTCCAGGAGTGATCATAACAAGGATCTTACGGTTTAGGCAATCTAAAATAAAGTGCTATTCGCTCAATTTATCAATTCATACATCTCTGCTCAAACCGTGTGTGTGTGTGTGTGTGTGTCCAGAAGTGTGTGTGTGTGTGTGTGTGTGTGAGACACTCTCTCAGAATGACTGTGTGTGTGACACACAGGGACAGGGACTTTCCCATTTGCAAGTGTGAACTTCAGCACAGCTCTACAGTTCCACATTATCGCCTCACATGAGACGCCGGCACACGGTTTCCAGCGTGTAAAAAGGAGGCGTTCATATCTTCACTGAAATCAAAATGACAAACGCTGATGTAAATACCGTGTGATGAGCACAATAATGTAAGTTTCAAATGCACATGGCCCTCAGGTGATTCTCCATCATCAATACCTATCAAAGATGAATCAAAGATGGCACTGAAAAGTACACAGCCTTTAAAAAACGCTGACCTTAAACTACAGATCCTGCAAAATAATTAACACAAAGCTTATTTTGTAATAAAGACTTTTTACAACTTTATTACCTATAATTTATTGAATAATGTATCTAAAAAGTGAAAACCGAAACGATTATTGACCCAACCTCTGTTTTTCCTCACTACATTTCCCAGCGCTCATCACTCCCTACATCACAACAGTGCTGGGTTGTTCCTGCTTTGCTCCCTGTGCTTAGTTTAATTCTTACATCTCACATCTAGAGCTTTCAATGAGCTTTTTTGAGTTTCTTCCTTATAACTGTTAGGGAGTTTTTCCTTTCCACTGTCGCCCTAGGCAGGCTCAGTTAGAGCTCTGGGCGTAGAAAAGATCATGGAAAATTGTAAAGGTGCTTTGAGACAGTTTTAGAAAGCGTAACCTGGCTTTGCCTTCGACTCCTACTTCACTGACTAAGCCACACCTCCTCTGCAAGGACTGAAACAGGCCACGCCTCCTCTACAGGAATTAACATGCAGAGGCTAGACCTGTTTAACTGAGACTTCCAGGTAAAGAGATCACAACTCCTGCCACACCTACTTCATTGACAAAGAAAGATACTGCAACAACACCCCTTCATTGAGACGGAGATACTGAAGCCACACCCCTTCAGTGAGACAGAGATACTAAAGCCACATCTTCGTTGAGATAGACAGTTACTGCAACCACACCCCTTCATTGAGACGGAGATACTGAAGCCACACCCCCTTCATTGAGACAGAGATACTGAAGCCACACCCCTTCATTGAGACAGAGATACTGAAGCCACACCCCCTTCATTGAGACAGAGATACTGAAGCCACACCCCCTTCATTGAGACAGACTGATATTGAAACCACACCTCCTTCACTGAGATATACAGATACTGAAGCCACGCCCCTTCATTGAGACAGACTGATACTGAAGCCACACCTCCTTCACTGAGATAGACAGATAGTGCAGCCCCACCCCTTCATTGAGACAGATATTGAAGTCACACCCCTTCATTGAGACAGAGATACTGAAGCAAAACCCCTTCATTGAGACAGACTGATTCTGAAGCCTCACCTTCATTGAGATAAACAGATACTGAAGCCACGCCTCCTTCATTGATACAGATACTGAAGCCACACCCTTTCATGGAAACAGGTGGACTCCCCTCATTGAGACAGACTGCTTCTGAAGCCACACCCCCTTCATTGAGACAGACTGATTCTGAAGCCACATCCCCTTCATTGAGACAGACTGCTTCTGAAGCCACACCCCCTTCATTGAGACAGACTGCTTCTGAAGCCACACCCCCTTCATTGAGACAGACTGATTCTGAAGCCACACCCCCTTCATTGAGACAGACTGATTCTGAAGCCACACCCCCTTCATTGAGACAGACTGATTCTG
>JAVSBU010000112.1:3314469-3329094 GCA_033118015.1 Loricariichthys derbyi | reverse complement strand
GATAACGAGTTAAGAAGCAAAAAAAGCCCTAACGCCAGCGTTACAATACAACGCTTGTCCGAGAGGAGCTTACATTCACGCGCATGCGCATTTGAGCATGCTATTTTTAGAAAAATACATCATTTGGACTCAACCCTATGACTAGTCGTGACAGGAGCAAAGTTGCTTTTATACTAGTCAGACAAGTTCACACTGGTCCAATTTAGGGCAAACAATTAACATAACGCCTTTGGAATGTGGGAGGAAACCGATGTAAATTTACATGGACACAGGGAAGACAAACTCCACATAAGCAGAGTACAAGCTTAGAAGCTAACCGTGGATCTCTAGAGCTGCACAGTGACCCTGCTAACGGCTTGTACCACTGTGCGGCCTAAAGTTTACGGTAACTGTTAATCAGTCCAACAAACTGCTTTGAAGAAATGTTAACCCATTTCTCCACAGAAATCAGCTTCAACTATAGGACCGGTTTCCTCACATAAAATACTAAATTCAGATCCTTCCATAAGAATTCTATTTGATTAAATCTAAAGACTTTAACTTGGCCATTAGAATTCATTTTACACATTAACTTTATTTTTCTTTAAATGACTTGTCTGAGGTTGTCATCTTGCTGAATTACCAACTTTTTCTTTAGATTCAGTTCATAGACAGATGTCCTGGCATTTTCCTTTAGAAATCATGGCTATAATTCAGAATTCATTCCGTCCTGGCCCATACAGGAAAACAGCCCCAAACAATGACACTACTACCACCACCATGTCTCACAGATGGGATAATCGTATGATTAAGAGTGCAGTGCTTTCCTTTCTCTAGACAAAATGTATCTGATTTAAATCAAAAAGTTCCATTTATAGCTTGTCCATGTTATGATGAGCAAACTCCAGATGGGTATCAAAGTTTTTGGAAAGGAATGACTTCCTCCTTGAAACTCTGCTGTGCACACCATTGTTGCTCAACAAAGACCTGGTGATGGATCCATGAGCAGTAATATAGTCATAACCATCATAACTTTTCTAGTGTCATTTACAACAACTATTTTCCTGAAGTTCTAAGAAATAAGGATGTACCGATACAACTTTTTTTCACAAGTGCAAGTACTAGGATTTGGGTAACAGCTGATACAGAAGTACCAATATGAGTATAACAACAATACAGCACTACTGACAATAACTTTAAAATCAGGCTTTGTTTTAATATGTTCCTCACTTTCAGACTATAACAATTATATCGCTAACATGGTAGCTTTGTTTAATATTTTAATATAAAATAATTAATTTAATATTACATATTTTTACATCTGGGCAGTTTAGCATAGTTTGCGGTCTACTTTACTATCATCATTTACACTAAAATATTTCCAAACTGCTTACATTGCTACTTCATCTACCTGCTCAACGTTCTGGTGTCACCGTCTCAGAGTAATTCTGCAAATACGAGTACATGAGCACAGTAACAGCTCTGAAACTTATATTGGTATGAGTGCATCCCTACTTAGGAATCCTTTGTTCATGGACCAATACCCTTCCATTAAAATGTGTTGTGAAGGGCAGACTTTAATGGATTCTTGTTCTTAAAGCATACCAACATAGCAACTCACACTTGAAAGCCCCTAATTTCATCTTGAAATTAACCGCTAATGCTAGAGATATGCCACTCAGATATGTAATTTATTAATGGAGTAAAACAATCCAAAGTATATTTTTGGCTCATTTGTTTAACTGGATTATCTACTTTTAGGACCTATGATAACTAATTGTGACATTTTAGGTAATGTTTATGCAACAATATAAAATGAATATATAAAATCAAGTAAAATAAATGTTTCACACACTTAAGCACCACTGTAGACTCCAGATTCTGAATTGTTCATGTGCCTTAATTTCTCACATAATGGTTCATGAGGGGATGATACAAGTCATAAATATAGCACAAACCCCCCTGAGTACTTTTGAACTTTGAGGAGAAAACATAAGTTAAATTGAGCTGTAGAGCAAAATGATTATAATCTTGCTCAACATTTATGGCTGAAGAAGCTCTGAACCACAGTGCACATATTCATTCAGCTATTCATCGTCTTATCTGCTTAATCCATCAGGGTTGCGGTAAAGCTGCTGCCTAACTGGCAACACAGATGAAGGATAAATTTGATAAGAACAGAGCAGAGCAAACTTGTGCAATAAGGAATTATGTGGTGTATGAGTAATTAATCATGGTGAAGTCAGGAATTAACACATTTTCCACTGCACAAAATCCCAGTGTCTAAACAACAAATGAGACAAGTGCAACAAAGGTTTATTGTTAAATATGCTCTGAGGACATTGACAAGCCATTGGAAAAAGGAAATATGAAATTCTACCGCAATAAAGTGCATGTATTCTGGTAGCTAGGACTGTACATTTGTTTCTTCTGCTTGGGAAATCTGCGCCTTAGTACGAAAAGCCCTTATTTTCCATAAAACTGTACCTAGAGTAAGAATTAATTAGAGCAAAGACCTTAATGGCATCTCACTTTACAAATGGAGACAATGTTAAGAAAACCTAACTGTGTGAAACACAGAATACGAGCAGTGATTTGACAAGCCATGAATTATGAAAACCAATCTGAATTTTTAGCTTGCACCAAAACCACTTGGTTCAGAGGACCTGCATTATGAGGCTGATTTAAGGTCCAGACAGTCTCTCTAAACATAATTTCAAAACGGGTTTTCTTTGTAACAATTTATATGCCAAGAAAAGGGGGGAAAAAAAGAAAAAAGAAAAAAAGCCTAGTCAGGCAGTCAGAAAACGGGGGCAAAGTCCAAGAACATGGAACAGTCGCAATGTTTTATGCTGTGCATAGGAGATATAAAGCACTTATGGCATTCACAAAGGTCAACCACATCATAAAGCTTCGTTATGTTTGAAGGGGTAATGAATGCATTCCAGTCTGAAACAATAACAACAAATTAATGCAACAAGGGCATAACCATGGATATGAAAAACAGTAGCATTATAAGGGTATTTGTGCAGGTACCAGCATTAAACTAAAAAATTTAATTATCCATATCCCACCACCTATGCATAGTGAGCAATACAAAGCTGTGGGATTGGAGACTTGCAAAAATATTTACTAAATCAGCAAGAAATAACCATCGTGGAGGAAAATTGTTAAAAAACAAAAAACTAAACAGCATGACCATGGAATAGAACCTAATCTCAAAGTCAGTAATAGACTCCACACTGTATTAAAAGCACATGGAGTACAGAGGTGCTTAAAATGCATTCTGTATTCAGAGAGGTTTTCTTTAATTCCATTTACCAACTTTAATAGGGTCTCGTTCATTATCTGTGCAGCAGTACGAATGCCTCGAGCTTCTCTGGAATATTTCCTCTGTACGCAAGGTCATGCTTGATGATGGTACGAGCAGCTAAACACTGCAGCGTGGTGTGATTGATTGGCTGAATCAGGTTCTTGGCCATCTCCTTCTCATCCAGCAGATCGCAAGCCGTCTGCCTGAAAGAATTTGTGCTATCAAAGTGCGTACCACCTGCGATGAGCAGCTTCATGATGTCGGGGTGGTTGTTGGAGGCGGCTACATGCAAAGGGCTATTATTGTCTTCATCGCGACAGTTCACGTCGGCGCCGCACTCCAAAAGAATGGAGGTCACCTGGAAAGATGGGAACTTGCACACAGGGTAGCGTCCAACACATGTGGTGTTTCTATCTACAGCAAGGTGAAGAGGACTGTAGCCATTTTTCCCACAAGGCTGCAGCTTCAGAAACCTGTAAATGGTTTCTTTCTTAGAGTGGTCCTGCTCAACAGTGCATGGAACCTTTTCCAGCAAGCAGATGAGGTGGAGTATGATCGCGAGTGCTTTGCTGAGCTGAGCCGGGTCAGGACCTGGGTGTCGCTGCTTCACTGCACGTTCAATTTCTAGGACGCTCTTGCCAAGGATGCCCATGAGGTCTTCAAAGGATACTGTGGTGCCAAGCAAGCCTTTGGCCCGGTCCTGCAGCATGAAGGAGAAGAGCTCTGCAAAGGAGAGCAAGCTGCTTGCAGTCATTGGACTAAGCGGGTCCAAGTTGCTCTGTTGCATGTCCAGAGCGTACTTCCACAGGTTAATGCACCGTTCGAAATTCCCTGAATCAGCATAAACAGCTCCTCTGTAACGAATATAATACGATGTGTCTGGGTGTGATGGGCCAAGGATACGTTCTCTTATGAGAAGGGCCTGCATTCGCATCTCATCTGGGTCTGAGATCAAATTGTCCAGCTCTTCGATGCTCCCGGCCTCCCTGGCATAGTCATAAGCCATTATAAGCTCTTTAGGTTCTCCTTTAAAAAGGACGTTGTTGCTATCACTATAGCGCATATCCATTGCTCTCTTCCAGTATTTTAGCGCTCCTAGAAGATCCCTCTTTTTATCCACGAATGTAGCACCCAACAATTCCAAGGCATAAATCCGTTCCGTTTTGTTAGTATGAGGATGTTGTGTAAGAAAATCTACTATGTTTGTGTGGCCAGTGACACTAGCCGAGAGCAATGGGGTCATCCCATAGCCATCTTTTTCCATTGTGGCACCATACTTCAGAAGCATTTTCATAATCTCCAAACTTCCTGATTCTGCACAATCATGTAAAGCTGTATTACCTACAAAACAAACAAGATCAAGAGAAGGTCACATGCTAGTGTGTCAAAACATAGCTGGTTCAAGCACTACATTTCTTAAGTGTCTTATTCAACTCAGTCTTATAAATAGATGAAATACTGCTGAACTAATATTACATAAATGGCAAAATGTTATATTTGGAACGTTGCCCAAATGTCAATCAAAAATTAAACTTATTACCCAGAGATTATTTTAATAGCCATTCAATGGAGCGGCAACATAACACTCTACACCTGCCATAGTAGACATATTTAAACAGAGTTGCCCAACAGCACGTGTTCAGCAACACACGTTTCAGTTGGAGACAGAATAAACAAACGGCTGTTGATAGCGACAGTGCACAGGAATAAAAGGCTCATATAAATAATGAGACATGCACACGCAATGATGATTTAACATTGTTGGAGTCAATGAGCACAACCGTACGACATTTAAAAGGTGCCTATCCAATGAGAATATAGCTGGTGTCAATGTGCTTACAAGTCTGTTCTAGTCACAAGTACAGACAGAGAGACTCTGAAGCTGCACCTCTTATAAGAGATGAAATGCACATTGGCTTTTTATGTAAAAAGGTAGAAAAACTTCCATTATTTAATAATGGAAAAGAGTTCTGGTTAGTGTTGTTTAGTTACATTTAGTCATGGACAGAAGTGCACACGTTTGTTGCAGTCTAAAGGCCGTTACACACCAAATGCAATTTTTTTGGATGACTTTGGAGGACAATATAGATACTCTCTGATTTATGACAGGAATCCGTTCAAACAAATCCACCAAGTTGAATTTATGGTAAAGCAAGTAGTTTAATATATACTGTATACATACATGATAGTAGAGTGTTACATATATGTGAAAATATGCTAGTGGCACAAGAAGTGTGATATGGGGTTTGAATGTTTTCATTTTTATTTTCTTTGAATATTTTGAGGAGTATTTCAAAGTAATTAATCTACCTAAATAATGCTTGAAAAATAAATCGACTTGCTCCAACCATTTAGGAGAAAAGTGACTGTTATAACTATGGTAGAAACGTAATGTTCACCACAAGGTGTCCAACTAATTGATTGTTTTTAATAACAAAAACATGTTATAAGGCTTGTAATCCATTTAAAACACATATCCTGCTGTAAGATATTTGAATATGGACTAAATTTTTAAAATTTCTACTTTTTTATGGCCATTTAGGAAATTTGAAAATTGGACACCGTGATGTACGTTACACAAGAAGGAAATGATTTGACCAAAGTTCAGTTATAATTCAGACAATATGAATTTATTACTATCTTTGGCAATAAACATGTGCAACAATACAAAAGAAATACCTGGGTAAACCTTTTCAACGAAATAAATGTTTCCTGAACAGTTAATAAGTGGATGTACCACTAGCATATTTTTACATACATGTTTAAATATGATCACGACTTTCTCACCATATTTCCCAGTGCTCTTCCTTCCCGTCATGTGATTCCCTTCCTCACGTGTGACACACACTGCCATGGTCACTCATCTAGCACAGGAGAGTGCCTTAAACATGCATAAAGCATGTACATTATACTACATTATTAACATAAATCTTATTTTATAATAAAGCTGAGTGGAACCTCGTAATTCGAACTTGAATGGTTCCAGAAGTCTGTTTGAACGCCGATTTGTGCGAATTCAAACTTTCCAATAAGCAGTAATGTAAATAGTATTAATACTTTCCCCGCCACAAAATTATTTTGTTTTTTTTACTCCAATATTCTTAGATAGTTATTGGTTAAAAACACAAATTAAGCAAATTATTTTAACAGTGAAAAAAAAAAAAATCAATAAAGGCATGAAATAAGTGAAAAAGTGTAACATTGTAGCCATTGAGACGAGTGCACATTTGGTACAAGGACAGTGGAGGTGAGACTGAGGGCAGCGTATAAATATATGTAATTATTAATCCCTGATATTTTTTGCATTGCCTTTTCATGTCATGTTCAGTGTGTAAAAGCCTTAAGACTGGTAAATATGTCTTTATACAATTAACAATTTACACCAGAAAAGTCACCAACAGTATACATTACTTTTTTAAACATCATGTTGTTTCGTTTAATATGACCTCAGTAATGTCCTATTGATCAGTGCTTTATCATTAGGGTTGGGCACCGAGAACCTGTGATAATGTTGCCCCATGTGCTTAAAAAAAAAAACAAAAAACAAAAAAAAAAAAACCCTCTCAGAGGGTGAGCTTGTGGCCTGAATGCACAAGTACTGTTTTGCCAGTTGGCTTATTCTGGGGAAGTTTTTTTTTCATAGACCAATCCAGTGTTACCGCAGCAAGTAGACGGCACAGTTCTCTGGAACAATTTGCAGCACGCTGAAACCTGAAGTTTATCAGATCTTAGAAAGCTGAACCACTTCCACTCCACTAAATTAGTCCTCCCTCTCTTATTAAGAATGTCATTTGTTTTATCGTTTTAGGAAGCTTGTTCAGCCACCTCTGTAGCGCCTTTACAGGCACTCATTTTGCTTCCGAAAGGTACCGCTGGAGCTTAGCCTAGCCCATCTTCCTACGTGCCTGTAAATACATCACCATGCACTGACGTAGCCAGGCTATGGAGGCCGATTGTGTTCAACTCTGATTGAATGCAGTGAACTGATGGTACCGCCCTGTATGTAATAAACGTCCGTCAGTGACAGATGCTGTAAATAATACATATTGAAATAGCGAAAAAAATATTTTACCATTATTGAAACATTTCATATCGCGGTAAATACCGTTATCGAATTATTGTCAAGGCCTAGTTGCACCATGTTATTACTTGATTGTTCAAGCTACCTCAAAGAGAGGTGAACTGTTTAAGTGTTAAATGATAAAATAAGGTGAATAAAATAAAAAGAGGGGACAACCTGGATCTGTTTATACTGCATTTGTTAATTTTTTTAATGTGTTACGAAAGTATCAGATCAGGACTCTGATAGGCAGATACTCAAAATCAGATGACTCGGAATCGGATCGGGGCCAAAAAAAACCTGATCGGGACATCCCTACAACAAACGTGATAAAACACCTTCACCTGCAGGGTACAATAATTAATGAGTGTCCTACTGTGTTTAACTTGTTGCGTCGCTCTCCTGTTCCCGTCGCTTCCTCCACTTTGGACAGTCAACCATCAGCCAGCAACTCCACGTTGCAAACGGAATCAGGTTGGTACATGAAAATTATGATTGTCTCATTCTTAACAGACTAGCTAAAGCTACAGACTACCAATTGCTAAAACTGTGACCTGCACCTCAAAGAATCGAAATGAAGAATCGTTTACAACAGGAATCAAAATTGAGAATCAGAATACAGAATCGGAATCGTTAAAATCCAAACGATGCCCAACCCTATTTATCATTATGATCCAATGTCGATTAATTAATAAATAATGTATAAATTAATGTATTAAATGAACGTATAAATGTTTAATCTATTTGCTCAACTGCATAAAACACAAAGTACTTAACAGTAGAAAAAGATCATTTGCTTTAGCACTGGTTTTGTGTCCTCTGTTTTTGCTTCAACCAAGAAATTTAGTGCATCAGTAATCATTTGTTGTGCATCTGCCTCTTACCTTTGACACTTTTCCTATTTACATCAGCACCTCTCTCCAGCAGATACTGCGCAATCTCCTTGTGGCCCTTGTAACAAGAAATCATGAGACACGTGTGTCCGTGCCGATTGGCCACTTCCAGGTCAGCTTTGTGTTCCACCAGATACTTGACGATGTCAAGATGACCATCAAAGCAAGCCGCTCTCAGAGGAGTCGAGTTGGTCAGCGTGGTGTTGTTTACAGATGCACCGTGACCCAGCAGAGACTGTACTACCTTCAGATGCCCTGCGGCCGACGCAGCCCACAGAGGGGGGGCCCCTTCAATGGTCTCTCCATCAAAATTGACAGAACCTCCAACTTCGACAGGTGCACAACAGCATTCCAGAAGGTACTCAACCAAATCAAGGTGCCCGTACCGTGCTGCCATCAACAGGGGTGTGGCTCCATTTGTTTTTTCAGACATAATATTCGTAACCTCACGGTCAGTTTTATTCTCCAAAAGCTTTTGAAGCAACTTGAGTTTGCCATCCCGCGCTGCATTGAATACTGCAGTTTTTAAATCCATTGCATCTGCTTGCGTTCCTCCCTCCTAATCAAATACAGATTTAAAAAAATCATGAGCCCAGGTACTTTGAACCAGATGATACAGTATTTTACAAAATCAAATTTCATTAGTAAGCCGTTTTTAAGGAAAACATTATCTGGAAAACATAACCAGATATCTGGAGAAGTATGTGACTGTAAAGTATCAATCTGTGTTCCTGGCTGGTGGTCTGAATGAAATCAGTTAAATTCACTACCACCTTCATACAAGTAGAATTATTACCACAGGTACACCTGTATGTAGGTCCTAGGTGGTTTAACTACCATCCGATCAATGACCATTCACTTTAACAACAGGGGTCTTAAAAACCTAAATTTTAACTCCAAACTTTGTTTTATAAATATACAATGACCTGTGCACATTCTGAAGGGGGTGTGTTTAAAAGCAGAAGTGTGCGATCCAGGTACGGGTGTTTAGTGACATAACTGACAACTTTTTTTCTTGGGACTTAAATGTGAAACACACTACACTTGAGGATTTCGTTTTTGAAACTACCACTGTGCTCTTGGTAAGCTAGTCACTAGTTAGAGCAGCAAATGAGATGATGTTGTAAATGAATAATTGACTATTAAATTAATTGTCAACTTAATTGGTAGGTGATTATAATCATCCAAGTCGATTAATCATGGCACTCCTAGTATCCAACTATAATTAAACAAATGAGGCAAAAATATTATGTTCTCTTTATCTACTTTTAGGACTTGTGCGAAAACTTAAATTGTTTTATGTCATATAAATGTAGAAATCTGCATGAACAATGTGTCAAGCACCACTCTACCCAAGCAGTAGTGACAAAGTGTGAGTACAAGTAGGCGTGAATATACATGAATATCAGAGAAAACAGGGAGGGCGTAATCCAGCATGAAGGAATTTTATTAGAAGAAACAATGAAAATGACTCTACAGCAAGATACCCTGACATGCTGCTGGAACTAAGAGCAGGAATCATCTCTTTATTAGACATAAAAAGAGTAGAGCCATGTGGTGAAAATGTTTAGACTGTTCTAAGTCTTTTGTATCTTTAGAAACATGAATGTATTTCATTGTAGAACACCTAATAATATAACATTTTAACGATCAGTGATTTGTTTCAGTAAAAGTACAGAAGAACTGACAACAGCTAATAAACTGTACTACAGTGCTAATACAACTCTGGAAAACACAAGAAACCACGCCAGTTTTTCTTAAAATCTAAATATTTGCAAGTACATTGCCTTGCAAAAGTATTTATCTCGCTCAAATTTTTCACATTATACACACACACACAATTTATTGGGATTTTATGTGATAGAACAACAAGTCACACGTATGTGAAGTGAAAAGAAAATGTAAAATAAAAACTGTAATAAATAAATAACCTGGAATGTGTGCCGTGCACATGTATTCAGTCCTGTCCCGGAGTCAATACTTTGTATTCCCACCTTTTGCTGCAATACATTGGTGATCAAACAGCATCATGAAAACCAAGGAAAATTCCAGAGAGAGTAGGGATAAAGTTGGGAAGTGTAAAGCATGGTTAGGTTATAAAAAATATAACCTATTTATAAGCTCTGAATATCTAATGGAGCACTGTTCAATCCATCATCCAAAAACGGAAGGAGTATGGCACAACTGCAAACCTACCAAGACATGGCCGTCCAATTAAACTGACAGCCCAGGTAAGGAGAGCACAAACTGTAGAACAGACAAGAGGCCCATAGTCACTATGAGAACTGAGAACCCAGGTAGGAAATTCTGTCTATAGGACAACTATTATTCATGTACTCATGTATTCAAATCTGGCCTTTATGGAAGAGTGGCAAGAAGAAAGCAAGCCATAAGAAATCCCAAAGGCCATTAGGGGACACAGAATATGTGGAACAAAGTGCTCTGTCCAGATAAGACCAAAGTTGAACTTTTTGGCCTAAAAGCAAAACAACGTGTGGGGCAGAAAAATAATAATACACTACACCATCCCCACCATGAAACATGGTGGTGGCAGCATCATGATGTGAGGATGTTTTTCTTCAGCAGCAAAAATGCTGGTCAGAGATGATGGGACGATACTGGAGAAAAACCTGTCAGAGGCTGGAATAGACTTGAGACTGGAGAAGGTTCACCTTCCAGCAGGACAACGACCTTAAACATACAGTTAGAGCTAAAATGGAATGGTTCAGATAAAAGAATATTAATGTGCTAGAATGGCCCACTCAAAGTCCAGACCTAAATCCCAGTGAGAATCTGTGGCAAGACTTGATAATTGCTGTTCAGATTCTCTCCATCCAATCTAACTGAGCTTGAGTTATTTTGCAAAGAAAAATGAGCAAAGATTTCAGCCTCTAGATATGAAAAGCTGGAAAAGCTGTGCAGCTGTAATTGCAGACAAAAGGTGGTCCTACAAAGCATTGGCTCTGGGGGGCTGAATACAAAATGCACACCACACTTTACAGATTTTCATTTATTAAAAACTTTGAAAACCAGCTATAATTTTACATTTACGTTTGGCATTTAGCAGACGCTCTTAAGCAGAGCGACTTATAATTGACACGTTCTTACAACCCAAGCAATTGTGGGTTAAGTGTCTTGCTCAAGGACCCAAAAGTGGCCACTTGGCAGAGGTGGGATTTAAACCCTGGACCTTCTAGTCCACAGTCCCTTTACACATACTTAGGCGGGTTCAAGGGGCATGAATATTTTTGCAAGGCTATTTACAATTCTATTTCATTATCTAACGAAGGAGTTGATTAGGTGATCACCTGAACTGAAGTTATTATAGAAGAAAAGTGCAACACACAAAGCCAAAACTGAAATAATGATTTCTGAACATTCCTACGTTACACCATTAGTATTATTTTGTTTAATACATTATTATAAACCTTTTTTTTAATTATTAATTGAGATCTGAAAACAATGATTTTATGTAACCTGATATCATGCACAACAAATAAATGCTAGTCATTTCTAAAAATAAATATTTTATATTGAATTTGGCAGTAGTTTACAGGGGACATTTACGGCATTTAGCAGACGCCCTTACCCAGAACGACTTACATTCTTACAATCCAATCAATTGTTGGTTAAGGGCCTTGCTCAAGGACCCAACAGTGGGATTTGAACCCTGAACCTTCTGGTCCATAATGCAACACCTTAACCTCTAGGCCACTGCAGTCCCAGGATTTAAAAAAAAACCGTTTCAATCCAATGAAACACATTGAATATCTACAAACAGTAAAACTAGAGAATGGGGTAATCATGCAGTTTCTTATTTTTATCCAGAGCTGTATATCGGTATCATACACAGGTCCAATTAGCTGCCAAAAAAAGAGAAAGAGAGAGATTGCTTCATCAACTCGTCATTGCGTCAGTGACTATGAGTAGATTAAAAAAGCGCCTCGAATATAAAGAACAAATCAACCGATACACAATTAAAACACTGACAATGCACTTATTTACGTGTAAAACCCGCTCCATAACTATCGTACGTTACATAGCGCTATATTCAGTGATGTTTAACCCGAACCACCTCCGAACTCGGCTTCACTTAGATTGTGCAAGTTCTTTTATGGCAGCACGATGACTTAGCATCTACGTAGCAATAAGAAGAATAAAAGGCATTCCTGTAACACTAAATACAGCAGATGTAAATAAGAGTATGTGCCATTCTCTTAACTAGATCCCTTTAGCCGTGTAGGTTAGCAAACGTTCTTAGTCGAACCTGCTTTGTTGTCGCAGAGTCCTCGGTGTTGTTCGAAGCTCGGTCCTCTTTTCCCTACCTCCTTACTTGAGTTGAACCATGACAGTACTGTAAAGGTTTAAACCCACCACCGTTAGTGGATTTTTCATCGTAACTGGTTGAGGGAAGCCTGTACTGGGATTCACTGTCCACCCCCGCTTAACTCCCTGCTCATCTAGCCTAGCCTATTAGCTTAGCTTATTTTAGCTTGCTAGCTGAACAGCTGTTTGTTCGTCTGCTTATCTCAGAATTTTCTCTTGGAAACGAGCATACTTCTCCTCTCGCTGTAATACTTCTGAGCCTTTAGTCCATTCTAACATGGCACTTTTATGACATTCCTATAGCGAACAAGGAAGTGTAGCCATTGCATCTAGGCTAGCGGTAGCCCGATAGCTTATCGGATGAAGTCGCCTTAATCCCGCCTCCTTAATGATTGACGTGAAGTCTAAGCAATTAAAAATGCGCTCTGACGTGCGACGTCTACGTGAACGTAAACAATAAATACCTGCAGTCACGACACCGCTGGGTTTTAGAGGTTCATCTAAAGGCAGTGACGGATTCAGTCCATCTCAAGTGAGGGGCCAGGTGCAGTCTGTCTAAATGAATTTTGGGCATTAGGAGAAAACTGGCCACTTTATTAGGCACACCCCGTTGTTTCTACACTTATTGTCTATTTAATCAGTTCCACTTACCACATGCACTTTGTAGTTCTACAGTTACATACCTTGTTCGTCTTCTTTACTGGTCAGGACCCCCCACAGATTAGGTACTATTAGAATGGTGGGTCTCAGCACTCCAATGACCACTGTGGTGGCTGCACATTTGTGTGTGTTGTGCTGGTATGAATGGATCAGACCCAGCAGTGTTGCTTTCATTTTTATTTTTCACTCACCATGAACACTATTAGACATATATACCTTATTGCTCCAAGTCAGAGACAGTAGCTCATCTGTTGTTGCACATTGTGTGTTATGCATCCTCTATTCCAGATGATCAGGACACTGTCCACGAGATGCTGGTGGCTGGACATTTTTGTTTGATGGACTATTTTCAGTCCAGTCTATTAATTGCCTTTGCTCGGCATAACAACATTATTTTGTCAGTCTTTGCAGTTTCGTATTCCAGTTCTGCTAAATCAACTGTATTCTATATTCTCATGCCTTTTTGCAAACAGATCAACAAACTTATACAGGCTCACAGCCCTTGCAGTCTTTAACTCAATATGTACACCCAAATTGCTGTCACACCCCAGGTTTAGTACAGAAAACACCCTGCTCATGAGGAAATAGTACTTATTGGGATTGAAACAGCTACTTTGCACCGGTATGACCGTATTCAATTTCTATTACATCAACTGTATTCTATTCTATTGGTGGCCCAAGCGTCCCCTTCCAGATTTACACTGACCAAAGGGTGTTCCACAATGAATATTTTATAATACCTTGACACAGTGACATACACATACCTTGTTCTTAACCCTTATGACCACGTTATCAGGTATATCTACAATATACAAGTAGTACTTTGTACTTTGTAACCTTGGTTAACAAGACGTTTTATAATTGTGCATTTAAAAATGGACATACTGAGGTTATTTAGAAAACCATGAAAATAAAAATCTATTAAAAAAAATAAAGCTTTAAGAGGGTTTCAACAGAAATTTGAGGCTCTACCATGGAAGTAATTCAAAAATGAAAATGATTAGAAGTTAGTTTCTGAGGGTGTTTTCTGCTGAAGAGGAAGTAACAGTCATGATCTGTTTAATTAGAGTTAAAATATGTAACAGATGCTACATATGATTAAATGCAACTATAATTGTTAAGGCATTAACAAACAGTGTAAATGCTGGCAAGTTGTCTTCATAAAGTAATCAATGCCTGTAAAAGCTGACAGTCACAATCAGTGTACCAGATACACTGACAAATTAGTGTGAATCAGTAGATGTATGCATTAAATTTGACGTGTGTGTGTGTGTGAACTGCAGAAATAATGGGGAAGAAAACCCAATCAGTCATATAGTAATCGCCACATATGTATACTGCTCAAAAAATAAAGGGAACACTTAACACAATGTAACTCCAAGTAAATCAGACTT
>JAVSBU010000112.1:3299208-3310491 GCA_033118015.1 Loricariichthys derbyi | reverse complement strand
CGATTCCCGGTGAAGCCGGAACTAAACCACGCCCCATAGTGCCGGCGTTAACAACGCTGTTTGATCCCTAAGACAGCTAAAAACTCTTCCGGGAGCGCTTACCGGCTATGTGTAAAAGGGGGCTTTGACTGAAACGTTAAGGCCTGTGGAGAGAGAGACAGACACTTGAAACGGTTTAAGAGATTTATTACACCAAGCAGACAGGGATCAGGCACAAACGCATAGTCAGAGACACAAGTACAGGTTCAGTAACAAAATAGCAATAAAGAAGTGCTCAGAGGCACAGATGGGAGTGAAAGTGAAATTTCTTAACCAAAAGATGAACGAAAGACTAAAATAGTGACAGTAGTAGACATCAGAGCATGGGAGGCAGGAGACTGGGTCAGGGTTGAGTGAATGCTGGGAATGCTGGGAATGGAGTTTGGTACACTGGATGGTGCAGAGCAGGGTGTGACAATTGTTATGTTGCGTGAGTGCATTGTTTTACTGTCACTTTTTACTACTTAAAGTCCATAAGTACAGAACTCAGATGGCCTGGATGCATTTTATAGACAAAGTAAATGAACAAAGAAACAAGAAATAAGTTTTGTGACAATTAATTTTTTTTTATTACCTTTTGTATTATCATTTGTTAAAGAGAATATCTTTATATCATACATTTACTTACGAATTGGATGTTAAGGAGGACAAGGAATATACCCTTGTGACAGAACGATATCTTACAGGCATACATACATGATTTTGGAATGTCCAGCTTGGTTTGCCTCTAGCAGTGAATAGCAAATGAATCAAAGACAAAAGGCACACCAAAGGGTTCACTGTGCACAAACGCCATCAAAACTGTGAGCTGAGATTCATTACTCTGAAAGAGAGTGAGTGAGTGAGTGAGTGAGTGAGTGTGTGAGTGGCCCTTCACTACTCCTAAGCAGATCCAAGACCATAAATTCAGTCTGACCCTACAACCATCCATGTACACATTAGTCCTCATAAAATTAGCTTAGGTGAGAAAGGTCTCAGTTCTCCTTGTCCCTTCACTCTGATTTATGAGTGACTTTACATTTAGTAGAAAATGCTAACAGAACACACAGAACTCAGAAACTACGAATACTTGACTTGAAGAGTGCTTTGTTCGTTTGTGGAAGGGGGCAGCAATAAAATATGTTTGGCAGCGATTAGTTAAGATTCCCAAATCATATGACATTGTGTTACATAATAATGCAAGTTAGGAAATTAAATTAGTTGGCATTTGTCCTAAACATGGAAAGCATTAATATAGTCCCTAATACTATTGAAGAGCTTTCACAGGAGCCAGCCTGTATTTACTGTCTAAAGTTTGGATTTTAAAAAGTATCTATATTAGGAGCTTGGTGTTTTTAGGGGTAACAGTTATTGAAACTGATTTTAGGTTTGGAACTAGCTAACATTTAGCTATTTATTTATCATGTACCAGCCAGAGCCAAGCTGGCCTTCTCAAGAATATACAATTAGTCTAAAAATTGGTGAAATGAAAGTAAAAACATCAATACTTGGATAAAATAAACAAACCATCAAACAGAAAACTGCAAAGTAAAACTTTGACAACACTGCTAGCACAAAAAAGGGCTGTTCTGAATCGATTCATTGGCACAATCAGAAATTGATCATAAAGTTTGTGGTTAAACCCTCAAAACCTGATATTAGCAAAGTGACCAGGATGAATAACAAGAATACCTACATTCTTTAATATATATTTTTTATCAAACAAGAAAAATACGTGATCATAAGAACAACTACATAACAGTTAACAACTAACTCTTCACTACTCAGGGGTGTAAGGCACAAATTTACACATGGAAGAAACAAAGAAACAAACAAAACCAGGCTATCCAACGTGTCATTCCATAAAAGGGTCTGTGTGAAGGTAAGACCAGTAAATAATACATTTTCATTCCTGCCATATAAAAACAAAGCATTTCACCATACTGACAAAGTGTCAGCATCATCCTGTTTGTCTCGCTATGTCTCTTAATCACAAATGAATAGGGGCTGTTCATTTTACCGCATCAATCTCAGCTCAGTCGTTGCACACTTAATGCAAAGAGTGAACCAGAATGGCACTCGGTGAAGTTATGGCCATAGGGAGAGAGGTTGAACACGTCCACAGTGCTGCGTTTCAGGAGTTCCAGTTTGAGGATTCATCTGCTTTCTCTCTTCTTATATCTGTCTTTCAAAAAGTGAGTTCTTGGTGTGCTGCTAGGTCTGAGCTATACCCAAGCTCATCTGGCACAGTTCAATAAATAGATCCTCAACACAGAGGCCACAATCCTCTCCAGAGTTCATTTTGCAACATCCAAAAAAGTCAAAGGATCTTTTTTCTGAACAGTTATACTGGCTCCAGTTGAATGACTTTAAATAATTTCACATAATTAAATGTTAAAAAGATTCTCTTCTCTCTGCTTGAGCCTAAAAAGAGCCATGTCTTTCTTTGAAAGCACTTTATTAAAAAATAAATACAACCAGCTATTAGTAATAACAGTCACGGGTTATTCAGTCACCAGTTACAGTAGATGATTTTCAGACCTCGCTAAAGGCAGAACTTGATTGTTGTGTTCAGCAGCTGTAACACTGAAAGAGGTTTTTAATCTTTTTTTTTCTTATTCTTACTTCACAGTTTTCCATTGTAAACCACTTTGTTGTTGTTCCAATCTGAGCTTGCTGTTGTTCAAGTGTTTTTTTTTTAAAACTGGGTCATATTCCAGCTTTATAACTGTACAATTATACTCCCCTCTGTGATCCACGATGTGCTTTTGGTAGGCTGTTTAGAAAGCAAAACATCAGTTGCGATGTGGTTGTGGGCTCAGTCTGACATACTGTCATCTGAAGAAAACTAAAGAGCAACATGTGGCTCAGTGACAAGTGATTCAAGAGAGTCCCTCTTTTTTCAGTAGCAGGTTCTCACCTTTCATCCTGTAGGAATCATCAGCCTGAGTTCCACACGTACATGTAGCTGAAAAACATAGTTTTTTTTGTTTTCATTAAAAACAGTGAGCATTTCCTGTACACAAATGTACAATACACACATTTCCCCTGTGCAGCTTTCACTGATTATGTGCCTGATTCGTTGCACTTGACTTTCCCAAACAGGGCATGTTGTGACGGTTTGGGCGGTATGTCGGGTTTGAGGTGCCGGGAGTTGCAGCGGGGCAACGAACCATATGACCTCAGGCTGGAATGGCGTGAAAGACCTGGAGCAGAGGACATATGCATTGAATCGAGCCTTTGTGGAGCCGGAGGTGGTGTCTCGGCACGGTTAAAGCTACGTTTCCGCGAAAGGTGGGAGGAGTTAGATGAGTTGGTGTTGTGCTGCTTCTTCATGCCCATAGGGTATCCACGGCAGTACATATCTAACCTTTTGCCCATCTGAGGAACAGCTGGTGGAACCACTGCTGCTAGGGATGCTTCCCTCTGGGGCACACGAGGTGGCACCGCATCTCCATCTACCATGCCAGCATGGCACGGGCTCTTCATTGTTTTGTACTCCAGTGTGGCAGCTTGGTCATCTGGTAGTTCTGTGTGATGTGGCTGCTCCACATACTCATGCTGGTGCTGATATATTTGCTGGTGTTGGTGCTGTTGTAATGGCAGCACCACCACACTGGGGATGTGTCCTGGTGATGCCCTCAGTGGCAGGTCTGTTCCAATTAGAACCTTAGGTGAGCCCATGGATGCTAATTCTTTGGCACAGGCATTGATCAGGTTCTGGTTTCTCTCCCAGTCCCGGCCGATGTGGCTGGGCTTGCGACGCAGCTGCATTGGGGTCGATTCAGGTGTGGGTAGTGCCACCAGGTCCAGATGCTGCTGTTGCTCAGCTTTGATGAGCGTTTTTCCATTATGCATGAGCGGAGCAAGGATGGCCTCAGGATGTCCGTCTTTGGATTGTGTCTCAAACAAACCTGTCAATTTGGTGACACTGTTCATGGAACCACGTCTGGAGTTTACTGCCTCCTTGGCTTTTTTACGTGTTGTGTGTTCAATGTGACGCCGACGGTGGTCACACACGCAGTATACCACAATGGCAGAGAACACAGCACCGGTGATGAAGGCCAAGACCACTGCCACAGAGAGTACGGTGATGGGGACCATTTGGTCACGACCTTTCTGGAAGCTCTCACGAATCACACCTGCAGAGGAGAGTTCAGATATATTTGACATCAACTAAATATTTGCATGACAAGTAAATCGGTTCATTGTTAGAGCAAATAATAAAATAACCCAAATAGCATTGGAAAAATGGTGCAAGTATTTACTATCAAGCAACAAAAACAAAGTTTTTGCCATACAATGGTGCTTGAAAGTTTGTGAACTCTTTAGAATTTTCTATATTCTTGCATAAATATGACCTAAAACATCATCAGATTATAACATGAGTCCTAAAAGTAGATAAACAGAACCTAGTTAAACAAATGAGACAAATGGTCCAATATTACATATTAGTGAGTGGGAAAAGTATGTGAACATTTGCGTTCAGTATCTGGTGTGGACCCACCCACAACATTTTGATTGGATTAAGGTCAGGACTTTGACTTGGCCGTCCCAAAACATTAACTTTATTCTTCTTTAACCATTCTTTGGCAGAATGACTTAGGGATTGTTGTCTTGCCGCATGAGCCACCTTCTGTTGAGATTCAGTTCATGGACAGAGGTCTTAATATTTTCCTTTAAGAATTCTCTGATATAATTCAGAATTCATTGTTCCATCAATGATGGGATTACTTTGGCAAACCTTTGTCAAGCTCTACAATATGGAGTTACATAAGTAACTACCATGAAGTGGGGACAACAAAAATGTTACGGGTAGTAAATATCTGGTATTTTAGTACTCTCTTAATTAGGAAGCATATAAATAAACCTGATGTTTTGTCTTTTCCAAATTGACTATACAGTGCCTTGCAACAGTATTCATCCCCCTTGAACTTTTCCACATTTTTTCTTGTTACACCAAGACAAAGTAGCAAGCATGTGTAAAGTGAAAAGAAAATGATTTGTTTTTATTATAAATGTTTTTTTTTAATTAAATAAAAATCTGAAAAGTGTGGCATGCATTTGTATTCAGACTTCAGAAGTAACCTAATTAGTTAACAGAGACCACCTGTGTATAATCTATTCTCAGTATAACTACAGCTGTTCTGTGAAGGCCTCAGAGGTTTGTTAGTGAACATTATTGATTAAATAGCATCATGAAAACCAAGGAACACACCAGACAGGTCAGGGATAAAGTTGTGGAGACGTGTAAAGCAGGGTTAGATTATAAAAAAAATATCCCAAACTCTGAACATCTCATGGAGCACTGCTTAATCCATCATCCAAAAATGGAAGAAGTATGGCACAACTGCAAACCTACGAAGACATAGCTACCCAACCTAAAATGACAGTCCAGGAAGGAGAGCACTAATTAGAGAAGCAGCCAACAGGCCTCTGGAGGAGCTGCAGAGATCCACAACTCAGGTGGGAGATTCTATCCACAGAACAAATATTAGTCGTGTAATCCACAAATCTGGCCTTTATGGAAGAGTGGCAAGAAGAAAGCAAGACATAAGTAATCCCACAAGCCACTTAGGGGACGCAGTAAACGTGTGGAAGAAGGTGCTCTAATCAGATGATACCAAAGTTGAACTTTCTGGCTTGAATGCAAAATGATATGTTTAACAGAAAACTAACACTGCACCACACCATCCCCATCATGAAACATGGTGGTGGCAGTATCATGCTGTGGGGATGCTTTTCTTCAGCTGGGACAGAGAAGCCGGTCAGAGTTAATGGGAAGATGGATGGAGCTAAATACAGAGTAATACTGGAGGAAAACCTGTTAGATGCTTCAAAAGACTTGAGACTGGGGCGGCGGTTCACTTTCCAGCAGGACAACGACCCTAAATATAAAGCAAGAGCTATAATGGAATGGTTTATATCAAAGCAAATTATTGTGTTAGAATGGCCCAGTTAAAGTGTAGACCTAAATCCCACTGAGAATATTTGGCAAGACTTTATAATAGTATCTAGCTTTATATAGCTGTTTACAGACGCTCTCTATCCAATCTGACTGAGCTTGAGCTATTTTGCAAAGAAGAATGGACACAAATTTCAGCCTCTAGAGGTACAAAGATGATAGAGACATACTCCAAAAGCTTTGCAGCTGTAATTGCAGAAAAGGTGGTCCTACAAAGTATTGACTCTATGAAACTTTATTAAAAAGTTTGAAAACCATTTATCATTTTCTTTTGACTTCACACACACTTGCTACTTTGTGTTTTCTATCACATAAAATCCCAATAAAATAAAATTTAAGTTTGTGGGTGTAACATGAAAAAATGGAAAAGTGGAAAAGTTTAAGGAGTACGAATACCTTTACAAGGCACTGTATAAATAGGAAACATTAAAACGATGCTATGGTCTTAAAGTCCAGCCACAAAAGCAAAACTACTCATAAAATGGCTATGATGTAGCCCAGTGCAGAGTGAGTCATGGGGTTTGTAGTGTACTAAATCAATAGCTGTACGAGCTGGCAATACAGACAGAAATACTTCCAATATTTATTATAGACCTGTTAGTGAATAATGTGTTTATCATGGCTGGTTACATAGGTGGGAAACATTTTGTGGATTAGATCAGTAATATACAAACTTTGGGGAGGCCCATACCGGAGGATGTAGCGAAACTGCTGCAGGGAATAAACTGAATTCATATTACTTTATTAGATAATAAACTTACAAATGATAAATTCTAAGTTAGAATGGTGTATACAACAGTAACTACTCATAGACACTTTTAAGTATAAAATAGTCAAATGCACAGACATTCCCTACTAATTTCCATTATGCCTCATTTTTTTATGTATTGTACATACGGAATTATGTACAGGTAGTCAACATTTTACAATGGTTTGGTTTACTGTTACAATGTTCTCCTGCAAATGCTGAGCAGCAGCACCAGTGGACCAACCATTTTGGTTTTGTTCTTCACTTTCAATACATTATTCAATAAATTACATGAGATATTTAACACTATTATAAACCAGGCTTGTGTTAATGATGTTGCCTAACTGGAGGTTACTGTTTAAGGTAGGTTATGCTATGATGTATACAGTATGAGACTCCTGATTTTGTTGTCAGCACATTCAGCTTTGTGCAGAACAAAGTATCCAATGAGAATATTTCATTCATTCAGATTTAGGATGTATTATTTTTGTGTTCCCTTTATTTTTTTGAGCAATATATATATATATCCAAATTAAAAAAAATCAGATCCACTGTTTGAAAGCTGTATTCCATTTTCTGGCTAAATGTAGCATCTGGCTGTGGTTGTGACTGCTGATGTCAGTGTTTTGATGTGAGAACATGTGAGAATATGAACAGAATGATTATTGTTTGAAATACTACCAAACTGTTAAGCTGAAAAAGTAGTAAGCAGACATTAAATTGTTAGTTACAATGGATAAATGAAACATGTTAAAACCTTTAAATTATGGCAAGTCTAACTGCATAGTAAAGGAATGATAGACGAACTGACTGGAACAAAGAATTTAAAGCTTGGTGCCAAATTCTTCCCCTAAGGAATTATGTAAATTTAATTTATTCAATCCTGACGCCCAGAAAATCCAGTCTGTATAAAGCATTATAATCATTAATGGGACTATATACAGAGCCTCCATAATTTATGATGGAGATACATTCCAATAAATCCATCATAAGTTGAATGTATCATACACTGAGGGGTTTAATATATATTGTATATATATTATGTACAATATGTATGTATAAGGCTGCCTTAAACATGTCTAGAGCACTTATGTTAACCCGCAATTGGGTAAAACTATTAACACATTTATTTTATATTAAAGTGTTGAATATCTTCTGTAATTTATTGAATGATGTATTGAAAGAGAAAAATAAAAATTGGGCGGCTGCTGCACAGAAGCCCAGCATAAATGGAAGAGTATCACCCTGCACAGTGCTTCTTACTGTTTTACTTTTGGTCGGCTGTTATGATTAACCTTCATAGTACCCATGGCAATTAATTTGTGCTGAACAAACGAGGATTGCATAGACAAATTATTCTCATAAAAATGCATCAAGAATCAAATCTGACGAGGTGGTCGAGTGCTGAGGTATGACTGTACACCTTTGGAAGCAGGAACAAGAATTAAACTTGTACGCTTATAATGTTAAACTGACAGATGAATGAATGAAACATAAAAGGTTACTATGGCAACACCAGCTGAACAGAAGAACAAATAAGAAGGAGTTATGGGACTAGTGCTTACATAGAGCACACACAGAACTAAAATGTAATTCAGATTGAAGCAGCACAGTTTAGTTGTAAGTTCAAGGTACTCCAGTTTCTGCAAAGACCAATCTCATATGTTTATTCTTAAAGGGCCAATTTCTTTTTTAAAACGTTTTACACATGCATCATGTTTTCTTCAATCTGAACAGGTAAACAAGTAAAAATTTCCAAAATTAATAGAAAAAACTAGATGCAGAATCATAAGAAGAGCTGGTTAAAGTGGAAAGGCAATCACTTGCAGATTTCTAGCATTTACATTAAATAAAAACAACTTTCATTAAGGATGCAGCTGTTTTCTATTGAGATTAAGGCACAAGATTTCCACTATCAACAGACAAGGTGCAAAGTAAGAGAAGTCACGTCTAACACAGAGAATAATCCATTTTGCATAGGCTTCCTGAAATCTTGTTTAGACTTTACTTGGCACAGTTGCATTGATTTCTGCACAACATATATGAGTCATTTATTGAGAAGGCATTAAAACTTGACCTTTCCCATATTAATTCACAACTGTGCTCACGTTGCAATTTACTTATCAGAGGAAGCATATGCTTTTCTTGGGATGTCCATGGCGTGATGTATCTTTTGGAAAGTAGTTTACAGCATAATGTTTTCTATGAAACCTTGCAGGAAATATTACTAAGTCATTTCAGTAAGTATCTGCTTCTTTCTGTTAATGAACTACGCTGTTTTCCTTTTAACTTCATTTTAATATCTGTGTGAGTTCTTTTTTAACCTTTTCTCTCAGTTTTGTTCCTTGTCTGTTTGATGTTCTAAGGGTTTCTGCCCATAGTAGATAAGATAATGACTCCTGAAATCAATGAATGTTTAAAAAATGAATTAAGAAAGAAGAAAGAAAGAATAATTTGCTAACTTTGATGAAGCACTTGAACAGAGCCCTGTCCTTAACCAACAGACACCTTGAGGTACATTGGAGTACCGATGGTGAGTATGGGCATATTGTCTACCATCAATCTCTGACCTCACACTTATTCCAAAATCTAGCATAAGATCTACCCAGAAGTGTAAAAGCAAGTGAAGCTGCAAAAGGCAGACACATTACATACTAAAATTAATGTTTTTGGAAATGTTTTGGGTGTCCACAAACTTTGGTGAATGTATTGTTAAATTATATATTCCATCCACATAATCAGAAAAACAACAATGTGTGATCACTTAATGAAATGAAAGGAATTGTTCTAACAAACTAAGCCTATCATGGTATGAATCCCACTAGTAAATGTCTTGCAAATGGCTTCATTATAAATAAAGCCCACTGTAAATCCCACTTTGAACTAAACTATACAAAGTGAGATTACAAAGATAATTCCAGCTCAATTAAGGTTGGTTTTAAACTCATAAGAATTAGTTATGGTGATGGCTAATGTTTGTTGTGGTGATGACTGATACCAGACTGTGTATATACACAAAAGTGATTACACCCCTCACATTTCTATAAATATTTTATTACATCTATTCATAAGACAACACTATGGAGATGGAGCTTAGATATCAATTAAAGTACATTTAAATAGATATAGATTATATATTAAAGTAGATTAAAGTCAGTGTACAGCTTATATAACAGTATAGATTTACTGTCTTCTGAAAATAACTCTACACACAGCCTTTAATGCCTAAATAGCTGGCAACAAAAGTGAGTACACCCCACAGCGAACATGTCCAAATCGTGCTCAAATATGTTGTTGTCCCTCCCTGGTGTCATGTGACTTGGTAACGGTTCAATATTCCAGGTGTGAATGGGGAGCAGGGCTGTTAAATTTGGTGTGTTGGGGACAATTCTCTCTTACTGGCCATGGCAGTAAGAGTCAACATGGCAAAGAGCTCTCTGGAAACGTGAGAAACAGAATTGTTGCTCTCCACACAGATGGCCTTGATTGCTACATCATGGTGACCAAGGTCATACTCATCAGGCTTAGCATTGTACAGAGTTTGGATTAAAAAAACAGATGCATGGATGCATCCACCATTGCTGCAGAGGTTGTAGAAGTGGGAGGTCAGCCTTTCAGTGTTCAGACCATGCACCAGACAATGCATCAACTCAGCCTGCATGGCTGTCTTCCCAGAAGGAAAGGTCTACTGAAACTGACACACCATAAAGCCTGCAAACAGTTTGCTGAAGATAAGCAGTCCAAGAAGATGAATTACTGGAACCGCTGCGATAAACTTGTTTGGCTCTGATGGTGTCCAGCATGTGTGGCGGTGCCCTGGTGAGGAGTAAAAGAAAAATGTCCCTTGTCTATAGTCAAGCATGGTGGTGGTAGCTTCATAGTCTGGGGTTGCATGAGTGCTGCTGGCACTGGGGAGCTGCGGCACCCATATACTGTGACATTCTGAAGCAGAGCATGATCCCTTTCCCTTTCGGAAACTGGGCCACATGGAAGTTTTCCAACATAACAAATACCCCAAACACACCTCCAAGATGAAGGTAACTGGTGGACTGGTGAATTCCATAGCGAAGAGGGTTAAAGCAGTGCCAGATAAAAATGGTGGTCACAGAAAGTATTGACACTCTGGGCACAATTTGGACATGTTCACTGTGGGATGTACTCACTTTTGTTGCCAGCTATTTGTATGTTGAAATATTTTCAGAAGACAGTAAATCTGTACTGCTATAAAAGCTGTGCCACTGACTACAAATTAGATTCAAGTTTCATTTCTATAGTGTTGTCCGATGAAACAATATAATACTTGCAGAAATATGAGGGGTGTACTAACTTTTGTGAGATATTGTATACACTACCTGGCTGAAAAAAAAAGTCAAAAAAGACTTGTGGGGGCAGTACTACGATCTGTGATTGTGAAAGAGTGGTTCAGCGAACATAATACAGCATTTTCACACATGGATTGGCCACCACAGAGTCCAGACCAGACCTGAGAATCTTTGGGATGTGCTGAAGAAGACATTGAGCATTGGTCGAAATCTCCCATCATCAATTTTAT
>JAVSBU010000112.1:3086647-3099478 GCA_033118015.1 Loricariichthys derbyi | reverse complement strand
GTCTGTGCCAGGCACTGCGTGGACGTGTCAGTGAACTAGAGGCAGAGCTAGCAGAGCAGAGCCATCTCAAACAACAGGCGCTGAGCGAGAGCGAGTTCCTGAAGGCAGAGTTGGATGATCTGCGCAGGGTCAAAGAAGATACGGAGAAGGAACAGCGAAGCTTGACTGAGATTGAAAGTGAGAACACTGTTCTGCCCTTTTTTTCCCCCATGGTGCAACCTAATGATTGTCTGTCAGTCTGAATGTGTCACTTATTGAGTTGAACCCATATTGTGTAATTTAAGCAGTGGAAGAAGTGTAGTCCTTAGAGTTGCACAGCAAATTTATTGGCCCGATTCCAATTTTCAAATACAGTGGACCCTCAGAATTCTAACTTAATTGGTTCCATAAATCTGTTCAAACTCTGATTTATGATTGCACTCTTGTTCTTTTGTTGACATACCATATAGGTGTATTAGCGCCACCTGGTGGTTGCAAGTTTGCACAGCTGAGTGATCTATTTAGGGTGCTGATGTTCAAAACTGAAACCCCCCCAAAACTCAAACATTAATTCCAAACAGACTATTCAATAACAAGTAATGCAAATTGCTCAAATTTTACTTCATCAGCCTTAATTAAAAACCTTTTATCAGCTAGTCCAAGGACATGGGTATAAGCACAACCAAAGACGCTGAATTGCCACTCTCTCCACTTAGGTCGCATTTTTAGACAGTGTATATACACCAAGAAATTAACTCGCACACTAACGTAAGCCAGTGGATGCACTGAAAACAGACTGTTGTGCTAAATCCCAGGCAAACAATCAAGCCAGGCACTCGACTTAGGACCAGGAAACAAATAAGTGAGCGGGTGCCTCACAGCAAGAAGATCCTGAGTTTAGTCACAGGTGGCGTGAACTGACTCCTTTCTGTATGGAGTTTGCATATCCTCCACTTGTCTGGTGGGTTTAATCTGGATACTCTGGTTTTCTTCCACAGTCCAAAGACATTCACTAGGTTAATTGATAAAACTAAATTGGCCCCATCTGAGTGTATATACAGTATCTAACAAACATGAGTACACCTCTTTAATATATCTTTTCATGGGACAACCCTATAGAATTGAAACTTGGATATAACTTAAAGTAGTGAATGTAAAGCTTGTATAGCAGTATAGATTTATTCTTTTGAGGACTGAAAAATAGAATTGTTGCTCTCCACAAAGATGGCCTAGATTTCTAACACCCTGAAACTGAGCTACAACACGGTAGCCAAGGTCATACAGCAGTTTTCCAGTATGGGCTCCACTTGGACCCAGGCCTCACTAGGGACGACCAAAGTAGTCGTCCATGTGTTTAGCATCATATCCAGAGGTTGGTTTAAAAAAATAAATGCATGAGTCCTGCCATCATTGCTGCAGATGTTGTAGAAATGGGGGGATGGGGGGTGTCAGCCTGTCAGTGCTCAGACCATACACCACATACTGCATCAACTCGGTCTGCATGGCCGTCATCCCAGAAGAAAGAAGTCTGCATGGCAAATTTCAAACACTATAACGACCCCAAAACACCTGCAAGATGACAGCCACCTTGTTGAGGAAGCTGAAGGTAAACTTGATGGACTGGCCAAGGATGTCTCCAGACCTAAACCCAACTGAGTAGCTGAAGCAGAAGGTGGATCAGTGCAAAATGTCTAACATCCACCAGCTCTGTGATGTCATCATGGAGGAATGGAAGAGGATTCCAGTAGCAACGTGTGCAGCTCTGTTGAATTCTTAGATTGTATTTGTGGTCACACAAAATCTTGACACTTTGAGCACAATTTGGACATGTTCGCTGTGAGGTGTACTCAGTTTAGACATTAATGGCTGTGAGAGTCTTTTTTCGAAGACAGTGAACCTATACTGTGGTAGCCTAGTGGTTAAGGTACTGGACTATGGACCAGACGGTCCCGGGTTCATTTCCCACCTTCACCAAGCTGCTGTCACTGTTGGTCCTTGAGCAAGGCCCTTAATCCACAATTGCTTGGATTGTAAGACTGTATCATCTGTAAGTCGCTCTGGATAAGGGCTTCTGCTAAGTGACATGAATGTAATGTATACTGCTATACATGCAGTACAATGACTGCTCAGAATTTCATTTCTAGTGTTTCCCCATGAGAAGATAATAATAAAATATTTGCATAAATGTAAAGGGTATACTAACTTTTGTGAGATACTGTATACGTCTAGTCTTGATGTAACCTTGTGTATCCAAGTAGTCTCGTGTCTATATGTGTATACAGTGTTCCCTCGCTACTTCACGGATCGTTTATTGCGGACTCGCTGTTTAGCAGATTTTCAAAAAAATATTAATGTGAAATATTTATTGTGGTATTTTTGCTGTTTCACAGGGTTTGTGGTACTCCGTTTAAAGTATTTTTGCATATGCGTAGTACGTGTTGTACAGTGTAATTAACCACCTAAAAATGTTTATTCATTTGAGTTAATTAGGTTAATTACCTAATTGATATTTAAGTTCTCTATATTTAATATTGACGTAAATACTTTCTTATTGTTGCCAACTTCACTTACACGAAAGACTTCAAAATAAAAGACTCCTCCTTTATCTAAATGTATAGACTTCACACCAGTTTATACGTTTAGGTAAAGGCAGAGTTTTATTTGGAAAGGGTTGTTCGGCAGTGGCCATCTTCGTTTGATTCCCATCATTCTAGCTGTAGGACTTGTATTCAATGGTAAGTACTCATATAAAATTAAAAGGTTTAAGAGTTTAAAAAATTTTATGAACATTTAATTACAATTAATTTAGTTTTTATAAAGACTTGAAATAATGTATTTACTGTATAACTACTTCAATATTGTCGCTACTTCGTGGAAATTCAGTTATTGCAGGTGGGTCTGGAACGGATCCCCCTTGATAAGTGAGGGAACACAGTACTGCTAAAATGACCACTGATACCGATGGGGGATAAGTCCACAAATTCAACCAAGCTAAAACAAGCACCTTCACTATCATTCTGAGAGATCACAAACTAAGTACTCATATCTAAAATAACCTTAGAAACAAACAAGCCACCTATCGTTAGTATACCTCCCCTGCCATCTCTAGACTTTCTAATACTGTGTGACGCTACATATATAACTAAATAACCATTATGTGGCGTCTTATTTATCATCTTTTATATTTATTATATTATATAAAATATATAATGTATAAAATCTTGTTTACAAAAAATAATAATTTTATTAAAATTTATTTTTAATCACCTGACTGTGTGATGCTGATCTATTCATATTAACCAAGTTCGTGAAACTTCCTGTTTTTGATTAGAAAACAATGCTTAAATTTTAATTCTGAGCAAATACCGCTTTTTGTTAAAGCTTGATTTATGTGACACTAATATTTGAGTATGCAGGGAAAACACAAGAAGTGTACATAAATGATGTCTACCTGGAATTATTCATTCCACCAGCGCTGTCCAATGTCTTCCTCGGTTTTGGCTTTGTACTGAAAGGTGTAGGCGACCCTTGACCTCTAAGAAGATTCACATATCTACATGAATGTATTTGTGTGCATGCATGCAGAGAAGGCCCAGGCAAATGAGCAGCGCTACACTAAACTAAAGGAAAAGTACACTGAGCTCGTCCAGAACCATGCTGACCTGCTGAGGAAGGTAGGTGGGAAAGTTCACATTTACCTGCACAGGCTTGGAGGAATTTTATCCCATTACTCCTTACATAATTTTTGGAAGTTACTGTGTTTCTTCACGTGAACTTCTTACACAACATTTCTATTGGACTCCACAGCATTTCTCTTGGTCTTTCAGAATGCGGAAGTGACTCGGCAGATGACTGTGGCCCGTGCAGCCCAGGATGAAGTAGATAATGTGAGGAGGGAGATGCAGGAGCGACTGAAGGCAGCACAGGAATTGACAAGCCAACAGGTTCTATACGAGTGTACACACACACACACACACACACAGGTGGACAACATTTATAGGAAGTAATGGTAAAAGATGTTAAATAAATGCCATCTTAATTAGGGATGCACCGATATTGAATTTTCTGGCCCGATACGATAACCGATAATTAGCACACTGTTGTGGCCGATACTGATATTAAAAACCGATAATTTATACTTTCTATATTTACAAGAGGTTCACATGATAGTCCATTATAGTCCATATATAAATGTTCACTATCACTGGTTGGAGGAGCTGACAGATATTTTCTTGCATCTTGGCCAGGACAGGGAACCGACTTTTGTTGTTCCTCCAATATCCAAATGGACTTTCATACAGAAAACTCAGACGAACACAGGGAAACCAAAGCTAATTTCTATTCAGTGTTACAGTCAGTCTGTTGAGGAAAGATGACATTGCATAAGCTTATTTACTGGGAGAGGGAGCCGATTATGGATTTAAATTCAGGTTTGATATCTGTGTGATTGAAAGCCTATGGAATGGGCTGACGTTAATAAAGTATGCACACCTGTACAATCGGACTTTGTTCTTCTTCAAATGCAGTGTTTTGGTGAATAATGTCAGCATGCATATCCAGCAGGTGTTTGTGATGCTTGTACTTTGTCACTGGCAGAGTCGCTGCTACCGGGAACAGCGTTATCATTACTGCGATAAGTCAGACGATCGGTCCTACCTGTTCTCTTAACATTTCTATTGCTTTTTGTTTCAAAGTCAAAATAACTCCATAGCACTATGGCAGAATCGTTTACTGCTTATTTACTTTACTGCTAGCAGTAAAGTTTTCTTGGCTGTTTTGACTCGATGGTCAGCTTTCAGTGTTTTAACAGACTTTTCAGTATCTCGATCGAGGGGTTCACATCAGATGCTACCAATTTTGATGGTGATCTCATGGTTCGAGAAGAGTCACGATGTTTTCAATAAGCATCCACTCATTCAGCGACGGACTCTGTTGTATCTCGTAATCTGCTGCATACACAGTAAGCGCTCGCTTCTGTTCCAGAAAGCTGCTCTTCATGTAAAATGTGCTGTTCCACATCAAGGGGATATCTTACTGAAACGTTAGTTTGTTTCTGCACTTCTTTGAAATGGGAGCTAGCAATATGGGAGAGCTTAAAATGATCCACTATCTTTCTCCCTATGGACACGCAGTGAAACTGTGAAAAACTTCCACACAGCAGACATGTTCACTCTAGCACAGGGGCGTGAGCGTTCATGAGCCAGTGCGCATGCGCAAAGCAAGAAAAAAAACACGGAAATATATTGGAATATCGGCTAAGATTCCAATATCGGAGCAATGCCGATAACTGAAAAATTCCACATATCGGCAAATAATATATCGGCCACCGATATATCGTGCATCGCTAATCTTAATGCAGTCAACCAGTACTATGGTAGTGAGGAATTTCTTTTGTTCTAAATTAATTTGACCTTCTGAGGAAGAAAACCTAAATTCTGTCATTTAATTCTTACTTTTATTTTTAGTTTTAGTCATTTTCCTTTAATTTGCACTTTGCATTCCAAATTGACATTAACGTCATGTTATATAAACATTTTGTAGTATAGTCTGTTAAGGCAGGGTAGGTTGTTGGTAATAATAATAGTAACAGCTAATATGTTGTGAACCTTTTTGGAAGAAGGTATTGTCAGTGTTAAAGCACATTCACTATGCAATTCAGGACTTTCTTTGATCTATTTTGTTTCTTTGTTTTGTTGTAACTAAACTGTTGTTTAGAAGATGTGTTCTAGTGAATAACATCATAGCTGTGATGATCTACAGCCTGCAACCAATACACTATTGACTATAACACAGTCCCTCGAATTTTCTATTGCTTAAACAAGCAGTTTGTTACAAAACTGCTGTTCTGTGGTTGTAGCATTGCAGAAGCAACTAGCTCAAAGTACTTTAAGGGTAGATTATTTTAAGGGTCATTATCAGTCAGTCAGATATGGTTCAGCCACCAGGCAGCAAAACAGAGAGGTTGAAATGTTTACTTGTTGATCTTATGTGGACTTATAGGTGTAATATTTATAACCTTATATCTTAGTCTATTTTAGGAAGGGTCAGTGGCACTGTACTATTGATTGTTTACTATATAAATAATTTTGTATTGAAATAAGACAACTTGTGTACTGTCTTTGCAATGTGGAAGGAAACCCACGTGGACACGGGGAGAACAAGCAAACTATAGACATATGGAACCTGGGGTCAGGATTGAACTGGGGCTTTGAGTTTGCAGTGCTATCCAATGCACCCTGTGCTGCCTGTATTCAAGTTGAATGTCTGTAATATATACAGTGCCTTGCAAAATTATTCATACCCTTCGAAATTTTCCAGATTTTTCTGTTCAACCCACAAACTTAAATGTATTTTATTGTGATTTTGTGATAGACTAACAAAGTCGCAAGTATGTGTGAAGTGGAAAAAAAATGCACTGCAAAAAATCTACATTAAAAAATAAGAAAAAATTTCTTGTTCTGTTGGCAGATAATTTTGCTTATTTTAAGTAATAATTATCTTAAAACTAGAAAAAATATCTTGCCTGTTATGTTCATTTTTAAGCTAAAAAACTTAACACTGCAAAAAATCTACTTTAAAAAAATAAGAAAAAAACAACTTAAAATAAGAAAAATAATACTTAATTTTACTTAATTTTCTTGTTCTGTTGGCAGATAATTTTGCTTATTTTAAGTAATAATTATCTTAAAACTAGAAAAAAAAGTAATTTTTGCCTTAAAATAAGAAATTGTCTTGCCTAGATTTAGGCAAGACATAATTTCTATCTAGGCAAGACATAATTCCTTATTTTAAGGCAAAAATTACTTGTTTTTTTCCCCTAGGTTTTAAGATAATTGTTACTTAAAATAAGCAAAATTATCTGCCAACAGAACAAGAAAATTAAGTAAAATGAAGTATTACTTTTCTTATTTTAAGTTTTTTTTTTCTTATTTTTTAAAAAAGATTTTTTGCAGTGTAAATCTTCTAAACAATCATAATCAAGA
This sequence comes from Loricariichthys derbyi, assembly GCA_033118015.1. NCBI lineage: Eukaryota > Metazoa > Chordata > Actinopteri > Siluriformes > Loricariidae > Loricariichthys > Loricariichthys derbyi. The sequence continues at coordinate 3,092,516 of JAVSBU010000112.1, read as the reverse complement.
ATCCAACAGTTGCATCACATAACATGACATAGTTCATTAGAATGCAGGGAACACTTTCTCAATTTTCCCAAAGACTAACGCATCACAAGAAGTGAAAATAGCAGAATGAAAGCAGGTGGAGCAACATAACAGGATGAAAAGGAAAAAGAAATGTTCCACTTTTTAAAATGATTCATTCTGAATCAGCCAGAAGCACTAATGTATTTTCCTGGGGCAATAACAGAATATACGAGAACAAAAAACGAAAAACATGAGAAAATAGTCCTGAGCGTGTTCTAGTCCTGTGCAAAAATGAAATGACCAATCCTCTATTATTTATAATGGATGCACATCTTCATTCACCCATGCAAAGTTCCATGTTTCCATGACAACTCTGTTTCCCAAACATTATCCCACAGGGGAGTATACAGATTTCAAATACTATTAACATCACACAAAATGTGATTCACAATTTTCACAATCTCTCTTTATCCTAGGAGCTACTTTGATATTGGATTTACAGACAGTTAGAGATTAAAATCTATCATCTGATTGTCTATATTAAAAACAGATGCTGCCTGAAGTAGTTCAAAGTGGGGGTTTCACACAAATCCTTAATGTGCCTTGGTCTTTGACCCTCAAGGCTCGTATGCTGATTTGTCTAATTCCTTAAAAACAAATACACACATGTTATTCTCATACACAGAAAGTATTCACTTTAAATGTTTGCAGATGTTTACCATGTTAAACAGCTTCCTGAGTCTTTTCACCACTATAATCAAGCAATTGTGTGAGTAGAAGTGAGCAAAGGCCTCTTGTATGCCACACTGCTCCATATGTTCATGATATGCAGTTCCCAGTGTTCTCCACAGGGTTGTACCAAGGTAGAGCGGTATACGTTTGGGCGAAGGCACAAAGCATCAGCGGGTTGGGGTCTGAAACAGTATTGTGCCTATTATTTACTTTTATGCCTATTATTCCTTCAAATCACTAATCTGCAGTACAGCATTCATCCAGCAGAGGGCAGTACAACCTAGTAAATCAATGGGCCTTTGATTAGAAGTATTTTGTGATAAGTGATTTGCGTTTTTTATGGTAGAGCGGAGCTGTTTAAGATATAGCGGTTTATCGTAAGGTAGAGCAGGAGGGTCCGTAAGGTCTAGCGGCCCGTTCTTGAAAAACCCCTCGTGGAGAAGCCCGAGTTCCATGTGGAATTCTTTGTGGATTTCTTTGTTCTTTCTAAAATCAGTTGTGAAGGACCTGTGTTGACTTTTAGAAGCAATTTCAAAGACGTTTTATCTTTCAGCACAAATTCTGAAAATAATTTCCTGTAGACTGGGACTTTTGCTACTGCTTATAGACCTGTATTGTTGTACCCTTCAATATACCTACAAATTCAGCTACTTCCTTCACACTATGGTCTTTGGCATGACCAAACGCAATCACTTCTATTTCATAACTCTCCCAAATCATTACTATTTGATTTCGGACCCATTTTCCATACATCAAACAAGACATTCACTGTACTGTACAATTCTTCTCAGTCTATAAATCCCATTGCACAACCGTAGGTATTTATAGCCAGATCATCCTTGTTCAGCTCCATCTGCACGAGCCTGAACATACCACCACCTTAAACATGCATGACAGGTGACAAATTTTTTGTATGCGGAGTATACATACAAGCTTTCAAATTGTACCACTTGAGACATTTAACTTCACAAGTTGCCATTTGACATGCGTTACTTGTGCACACAGTCCTACTCTTTACATTTTCCATGCTCCACAACAATGTGACCAATAAATGATATGGTCTAGTTAACTTGGCAACAATAATTCTAAATACTGGGCCTATCCAGCGGCATAGGGAATAAGATAGGAACAACCTTAGCAATGCAAAGTAATGCAATTTGTGCTCAATTATTTGCCTATATAGTACAGTTCAAATGTTTTAGGCACATCTATGAAAACAACATGAAAAATTACTAAATTACAAAATAGATTCTTAAGAGAACTGAAATTGAATCATCATTTTATAGGACCATCCTTTATTACTGTATAACTTTTGTAATGCAAATAAACAATTAAATTTTTGCTACATATGTTTAAATGCTGTATTTGTACAAAGTAATCAGATTTTTATCTGAAAAACTGTCTAGTAGGCTATATAATGTGTATAATATAAACAATTTATTAAACAACTTCAAATGCTTTGGTAAACTGTATATTTGGAATACATTATACCAATTAATTAATGCATAAAAATACAAAATGATATAATAGAGAGGCTAAAATCTTTGTACTTTTGATTACAGTGGTACCTTGGTACAACTTGTTGAATTTAGCTCTGACCTCATTTTGAGGAGATATATTTGTCTAAGACCTTGTTGTATGTTCAGAACCAGATTCAGCTTCACAATATCTCTCGCTCAGTGCAGCTCAAGGCTGTTTATTGTTTTTTATTCTTTATTTTTACATCTACAGGACAGTAGTGCAAATAAGGCATCATGAGTCCAGAGGTTAGTGATAACAAATGCCTCAGTTAAGGTCAGTGTTCATAACTCCACCATAAGAAAGAGACTGAGCAAAATAGCCTGAATGGTAGAGCGCCAAGATGAAAACCACTGCTGAGCAAAAAGAACACTAAGGCTCATCTCAATATTGCCAGAAAACATATTGACAATGCCCAAAACTTTTGGGAAAATACTCTGTGGACTAATGAGACAAAAGTTGAACTTTTTGGAAGGTGTCCCCCCCATTGGATCTGGCATATAGTAACACCACATTTCAGAAAAATAACTTCATACCTATAGTAAAATGTGGTAGTGGTGGTGTGATGGTCTGGGGTTGTTTGTGTTGTCAAAGGCAACACAAGTAAACACAAAATGCAGTTTTTATTGAAGGTTTTTATTATTAAGGGAGAAAAAAAATCCAAAGCTACATGGCCCTGTGTGAAGAAGTATTTGCCCCCTAAACCTAATAACTGGTTGGGCCAACTATAGGTCATATAATCCACAAATCTGACCTTTATGGAAGAGTGGCAAGAAGAAAGCAAGCCATAAGAAGTCCCTCTTGCAGTTTGCCACAAGCCATATAGGGAACACAGCAAACATGGGGAAGAAGGTGCTCTGGTCAGATGAGACCAAAGATGAACTTTTTGCCCTAACGCAAAATGCGAGGCAGAAAACTAACACTGCACCACACCATCCCCATCGTGAAACATGGTGGTGGCAGCATCATGCTGTGTGGATGCTTTTCTTCAGCAGGGACACAGAAGCTGGTCAGAATTGATGGGAAGATGGACTGATCTTAATACAGGGCAATCCTGGAGGAAAACCTGTTAGAGGCTGCAAAAGACTTGAGACTGGGGCAGAGGTTCACCTTGCAACATGACAATGACCCTAAACATACAGCTAGAGCTACAATGGAATGGCTTAGATTGAAGTATATTCATGTCTTAGAATGGCCAAGTCAAAGTTCAAACCTAAATCCCATTGAGAATCTGTGGAAAGACTCGAAAATTGTTGTTCACAGACACTCCGTCCATTCTTCTAGACATGCAAAGCTGATAGAGACATACCTCAAAAGATTTGCAGCTGCAATTGCAGCAAAAAGGTGCAACAACGTATTGAATCAAAGGGGGCTGAAAGCAAGTGCAACCCACACTTTCCAGATTTTTAATTATTAAGTTTTGAAGACCATGTATTATTTTCTTTACACTTGACACATGCTTGCTACTTAGTGTTGGTCTATCACATAAAATCCCAATAAAATACATTTAAGTTTGTGGGTATAACGTGAAAAAATGTTGAGAAATTCTTAGGGGTATGAATACTTTTGCTAGGCACTGTATGTTATATGAAGAACTAATGAGGTTTTTTTCTCATTTTGCATCCTTCATTCAGCCACTCCAAGTTTATTTCTACTTCTATTTCTGGTTACAAAAAAATACTTCTTTGGAATTTACAGGTTTACTGACTCAACAACTAATTAAGCTGACTATGTGTTTATCGTTGTGTAGTCCCTTGTACTCAGTGTGTGAAAGTTAAATCACAGAAATTCAGGCTAATGAATTTAAAGATTTCTTGGAATGGTTCTATCATTACCATAATTGCACCAGGAACTCTTTCTAACTGACTCATTATTGGAACATATTGCTACCAATTCTAAACACAGGCTCTAAATCCTAATGATGTGTAATTATATAAACAGTGTGTGGCACATCTTAGATGTGTGTATGCTCCAGTCTTTTCAAGATTATGATGCCCCATTATATTTCATATAAGTAAAGGGACACTTCATAATAGGGATGCACCAATACCGATACGGGATCAATACTGTGCTCATGTACTCGTACTTATAGAATTACTTTGATACCACAGCAGATACCACATGTAGATGTAGAAGGAGCACATATAAAGCACACAATAGTGAACTATACAGATGTGGACGATTCGCCATCAATTCACAAATGGCAAAAATTGATTATTTTAATGTCAACTGATGACATAGTGTTCACAAACAAATGCAGAGCGGAACTCAAAAATGAAGAGGAGCACCATCTGGATAGTCTGTGGGATGCACATAGTAGAAGCTGGCTTTTCAGGGGCCACATTAACTCATATACAGAATAGAGACAAACAGGCCATTTTAACACTTCCCCCTGACTCAGAAATAGCAAATTACAGTGATTTGCTTCTGTATTTGGTCATTGAAAACCGCGGATTTCACGCTATGCTGTGCACTACAAACATACTACACGCTGTGATACAGTGGTCAGTCTCAAAGATATTTCATTCTAACCACACTCTAGAAGAATTTACAAAGAAACCAAGTCTAGTATAGCAACCTGTCTGGATGGAAATGTACATCATAGGTCATTTAGCACTTATAATTTACTCACATATATAATAATACTCTCTGCCTGGTCGGAACTCGAAACCCAAAGAGAAGGGTGTAAAGAGCTGGAACTTCTCTGAGAATTTGAGGGGCCCATTGGGTGAGTGTGGCCTGTTGCACTCCCAGCGCTTGAAGCCTTTGGCTGTGTCATCACAGGTGCTGTAGCCATCGTAGTTCACCATGTAGAGGACATAGCGCTCTGTCCTCTCTTCAGGCACAGAGTCTTCATAATGTGGGCAGTAGACGTCCAGATAATCATTTATGCAGACATCAATATGGTAATCTCCCTGGTGGAACCTGAATGACAGACAGAAATAAGAGCGAGATGGTAAAAGTTACTCCTTAGTACTTTCAAGTAAGTGCTTTTATGGCTGTTGTTCAACAAGAGAAGCCAAGACTGAGTGCATTTATATACACTTAATAATCCGATCATAATAGGATTTCTGAAGTCATCTGATTATTCAAGTGGTCATGTAAACAGCATACTATGGTTTGTTTGATCAGATAAAGGCACATAGATATAAAAATATGATAAATAGGGCTGGATTTTATCTCAGCAATTGAATTTTTCAGCACATGTAGACCCTTACTCTGATTTCAATTAGTTTCCTTAGTCTGTGCATGCACGCAAACATAGCCTGTAATTATATACAGAATATGTAATTACAGTTTAAAAACTACATTTGGCTACATTGAAAAAAAAAACAAAACAAAAGTGATCATTCTTCAGGCTTCAAAAACATGTCAGTTATCATTTATTTGGGATCAACCTTGTCTTGGCTTCATGAAAGTGCGCTGGAAAATGTAATTAAAAAAAGACTAGGTAAGGTTTCTGTATGATTTTTTCCCGGTTATAATGGAAAAAATAAATAAACCAGCCACTGTTGATCACTATCCAGTGTATCTTTTGTGCCGGTCCCAAGCCCGGGTAAATGGTGAGGGTTGTGTCTGGAAGGGTATCCGACGTAAAACACTTTGCCAAAACTAACAT
>JAVSBU010000112.1:3052873-3063289 GCA_033118015.1 Loricariichthys derbyi | reverse complement strand
AGTGGAAAAACACACTACAGGCTGATCCAACTTTGATGTAATGTCCTTAAAACAAGTCAAAATGAGGCTCAGTATTGAGTGTGGCTTCCACGTGAAGTCTGATTTACTTGGAGTTACATTGTGTTGTTTAAGTGTTCCCTTTATTTTTTTTTAGTAGTGTATATACTAATAATAGTCATTTTTCTTCAGTGAGGAATTACATAATATAATAAAAAGGGTCATGAGATAACCATAAGGCTCCAGAGATGCAGACCTGCTTAAACACATGTTCAGGCCATGGAAAAAACATACAAAGCAAACAATATGCTCAATAATGCATTTTCACTCAAAGAACCAACTCTCGTTGGATATTTTTTTCTTTTTTGGACCATTATCTGTAAACCCTAGTGATGTCTGAGATAAAAACCCAGTTATTTAGCAATTTCCGATCTTCTCAGACTACTCTATCTAACACCAACAACAAAATCACCTTCAAAGTCACTTCATAATCTCCTTTTATTCCCCGTTCTTATGATCAGATATTTGCCTTACTGAGCAGTCGAACAGGTTACTTGCTGAAATGGTGAGTGTAGGTAGAATTATATTTAGCAACAACAAAGGTACCATTACAAAAGCATCGTAGGAATATGGGCTTAAATTGGTCTTATTTAAAATCACGTCAACTACTGTTAATTAACATCAAAACAATTTAATAGTTCTCACTGGGCAACAAACCAAGGTCTGTAGATCAACGTTTGTTTTATAATGACAATAAAATAATAAAATGTAATGAAATGTAACTCAATGGTCATTTTTTAAATTACAGCATAGCATCTAAGAAGCTTCAAAGTGCACAACCAAAGAGCCTTGAAGAAGATAAATCAGTGCTCAGTCAGACCTACGCATCATCCCAAATGAAACAAGGAACTCCAGACGATAGAGCAAAAACAAGTGATTATACAAAAAGCAGCAACAATAAGCACCGAATACAAAATGAAGCACTTATCACAAAGAGTGCAGGCAGTCCTGCACTGTTCTTTAATGGCAACATAGGACAATGTCAAGGGAAGAAATCCGAGAAAATCCAAAAATTAAACACAAAAGACTCTTAAAAGGATTCTTTAAGGCCATGTGCTGCTTAATTAACTATGCATTTGTCCAATAAAGCAGTCATAAATAAGCAATGCTGGCTTTGATAGAATAAAACAAAAAACAGAGGCAAGTTATTCAAGGTCAGGAAAGGATACAGACATAAAAGACAAAATACATAAATGTAGCTGCTAACTTCAGTCTGCAGTGTTAATGAAATGGAGGGGCAGGTGCTTCTCATCAAAGCATAGCACAGCAAACGCTTCGTATGCAAGACACAGAACGCTTGTGGAAATTATTTGTGTTGTAAATTTGGTTTATATCTGCCCATAAAACAATGTGTACCGCGTGAGAGGATTTTAAATTTCTTAATCTAAACATCTGATTTCATGAAAGCATATGCAGAATAAAAAGAAAAAGCTCAGCTTATTCAGTCTAAAATAAGTAGGCCAAATTCAACTCGTTATACAATAGTGAACCAATGTACTCCATGAACCCGAGGCTCCTTATTATTTTCATTTTATTTTTTATTGTGTATTATTCCATTACTGTATCATTTCCAAATGCTGCTGAACTCAGCTATCTGATTGTAAATAAGTAGTTTGAATTATGAATTTATTATGAATTATTTAAATAGTGGGAGCACTAATTCCATTATTTTTAGGGGAAAATGACCGTTTTGTTCCAGCATCTATAAAATTCTGACTACATTCACAGCAACATAATATAGATCTGGCTGTCCTGTCGTCCTATTGGGCATTGCTTTACTACTTCTCCGTATTAGCGCCTATTGTACTGCTGTGTGTTTCACCGAATGTATTCATCCACTGAGGGTATTGCATACCAATTTTTTGCTGTATGTAAGTAGATCTTTGGAAGTAACAATAGCAAAGTTTCCTGCAGCAATTCGCATTTCAACAATCAATTAATAAAATAAGAGTATAGGGTGTAAGTAACAGAGCTGCCAAAAATAAATAAACACTGTACCAGGAATGATTGCATAATCAGGTACTAATGCATTAACCAAACTGATTTCCTAATGGGTTGAGCTATATAAATATATATGAATAGCAGATAAGCATAATAATGAAAAATTTCCGATGATAAAACTTATTTGAAAATGCCTATGTAAGAAAGACTGTTTAATATTGTACCAGGTCTAATTTAAGAGTACATATACAGTTTTTTGATACTACAGAGTTCTCCTGTGAGTTTCTTACTAACTTCTTTCTACACTCCAGTTACAAAATATGGTACTAGCTTTAAAGCAAGAAATAGTAACAAAAAAGCGTGAATACAATAAGTTACATAGAATATTTGTTAAATATATGGTAAAAACAATATTAACTAGACATTTCAGGTGAAACTTCATCTATATGTCACTACATATCCATGTGAAAAAAGGACAAGAAGCCAACAACCATAACAATTTGGATGTTTTAATCTGTGATCTGTGTTAATTAATGATCTGTATTAATTCCAGAGATAGCTCGATCACTGTGAGAATGCCAGTGCCATTAGAATCTATTTGGTACTGGCTCATTCTCAGAGCTTTAATATTGGACTGAAAATGGGATTTGTACTTATTTGATATACAGATCACAATATTTTAACGTCAGTATTTTGCAATCCAATGTAAGGCTTTCAAACATTAGTTAAGGAAAACATACATATTAACATATGCTGTAATAAAATCAGTATCATCAACGTGTACTCAGAGAGAAGGGCAACCTTAGAATGTCTGTATATAATCTCTTATATTCTCCATATACAATATATGTTTGACTATTTTCCAAGTTTCTTTGTTTCATTTGCTTTCTTGCTTGGAAAGTTTATTCAGAGACCCAGCGGTTTAAATCAATGTTTATGGCAGAATGAGAGACTCAAAATCCACAGCTGTAAATTGCTGTTCTATGGAGGGGAGCTGGTTTTTGTCCCGATCCACCGAGCCACATTCCAACATAACTCAGGAGAGCTGGCTTCGCCCCATGGTCGACAATGATAAGACATACAGTCATGAGTCAACAGAAACAAAGGCAGAAAGAAGCAGCCAGGCAGGACCTATAGCAGCTATTTCCAATAAATAAACATATTAAGACAATCATAGCGATTGACAAGCAGCACTAAGTTCTACGGCTTTATAAGCTGGCTGCCAGAAGTGCCTCTTGTTACGCCCTTGACTCATTCGTGTGTTTCACTGCTGGCCTCACGCATGATTATTGTGTTTTGCTTATCACCAGTTACTTTTGCTCAATAGCCATTAGCCGCTACCATTTCTAATCACTAGCTACTTCTACAACCTTAGGAGCTGCCTGTTATTGCTCACCATTGGCTGCTACCATTGTTTAATGGCGAGCCATTTCTGCAGCCATAGACATTGCGTATTATTGCTGACTGTTAGCCACTACCATTGCTAATCGCTAGCCGCTTCTGCAGCTTTAGGAGCTGCCTATTATTGCTAGCCTTTAGCCACTACCGTTGCTAATTGCTAGCTGCTTCTGCAGCCATAGGCACTGCCTATTATTGCTGGCCGTTGGCCGCTACCGTTGCTAATCGCTAGCCACTTCTGTAGCTTTATGAGCTGCCTATTATTGCTCACCGTTAGCCACTACCATTGCTAAATGTTGTTGAAATGATCTATTGGTTAATTGTCCTGCCAAGCCTTCATTCAAAGCTGCAATTCAATTTGGCTTAAATTGGACCTGTTTCTGGATGTAGACAACAGTGTTCAGTGTTCAATCTTACTTGTTCCAAACAGCCCAACAAGTTTTCAAGAGGACTCACATCTGGAGATTTTGCAGGCCAGATGTGTGAATGCATATGTTCAGGAGCACAGTACAGAGTCGTTGTCATCTTACTCCAAGTTTAAAAGACAGATTTTTATATCCTATCCTATTAGAAGGTATTAAAATTAGGACCGTTAAATGGACGTTGATCAGACATATGTTAAACAGCGCCTAGCTGTATTGATATTATCATTTACACTGGTATAGCATGAAGTTTAACTATCTGAAATTTCCATTTCATGGTCTCATCGAGAGCATGACATTTCTGTCAGTGTATTTTTATGAAGATCTGGTTCCACACACCATTTCCACAAACCCCCTATGTAGCTTTTGCCACAGTTTATGGTTTAAATCTGGTGGTTGTGTCCCCTGTGGCTTGTAAGCCTTAGGTTAACTCCTTTGGAGACTATTACAGCACCCAAACTCCTGAACAACATAACCCCAGCCAAGATGAGATGACTGGAGAAGAAAACTATGCGATCTGCTGTTAATCGTCACACACTTAGATTACCACCATTTATTTTAATGAGAGCGCAGCATGATCTGCAGTGCATGAAGAACAACATTACTGCCATGTTCATGACAGTGACTAAATTGGAGAGCATTCATTAAACTAATGGATATGAAGAAAGGCGGGGGTTGTCCACAACAACAAATTCTGCAGAAATGGCTCACATCATGGCATGCAATTTCACGATACAATGACAAATTGCAGGTATTTTAGTTAAGCCACTAAGCCTTAATTACAGAAAAAAAAAATGCCTCGTGTCTTTCACAATAAAAATTTATATTATTTTCCTTCTTCACTCCCAACTCACAAAGTTAGATTAGTACCTTTGCTGCTTAAAACAGGAATAAAGCTCCTATAGCTAGAACCAAAAGTGGCATAGTCAGCAAATATGAAAGCAGTACAGTAATAATTGTTCAGATTTGCAGATTTCAAAAGTGAGAAAAAACATGCTTTTGGTAATCTTCCACTGGAAATTACTTCGTGAAGCTAGTGTTCACCGGCCGTGCTTCAAAGGAATTTGCACTCCATATAAAACGTATTTATCCTTTTTCGTTCTAAGAACTTCCTTTATGCACTTTGTCATCATCGACTTAAAATACTGATGATGATAAAAATAAGATGTGATAAAAGATATATTACTATAAGATGTTGATTAATATATTTTGGGAATAGAATGACAGACCCAGCGAGAATTAAGACACAAAAAATAAACTCCAAAAATTATCTATTATTCATGTTATGGCCAAAGAAATTAAAAAATGAAAGTTGACTTCAGCCTTAATAATGAAGTACTGTCAGTCAAAATCACTAAGATGAATTTGTCAGAATTGTCACGGTACAGATTTTTGTCTGTAAATCGTAAACCATCCTGTGTGGCATTAAGCCTGGAATTTATAAAACCAGCATAAATTCTACATATGCTTCAAATGCAATTAACGTGAAATGAACACTTTGTATTACCAGGAAAATTGTTAATTTTGGAAGCTGGTTTTGATTTTATTTTAGTCTTTTGGCTAAAATGTATATTAACTAATTATTTAATTGTTGTTAATTTTAGTTTAGTAAAACTGAAAAGATGTGTAGTGTTAGTCAATTAAATGCAAAAAAATATTTAGCCTAATTTCAGTCATGAATTTTTAAATGTTTTAGGATTCTTGAGGAATTACTAACTTTCATAAACAACAGCATAAACAATAGTATGTTAAAATCCACAATTATGAAAGCAATATGGCCACCTATTTTCTTAAAATACATAATAATATTAACCTGCCTTATGAACATTAAATGATTATTATAAATACACTATATAAATATAATAAAGGGAACACTTAAACAAGATCTAGGATGTGTTATTTTAGTGTTCCCTTTATTTTTTTGAGCAATATACTTCTATGATTTTAAAAATGCATGTACCTGACTGATTTTGTCCGACTGACACTAAGAACTGATTTTTTTTTTTTTTTTAATTTAAAAAAGTAATTTGTGATATCCATCATGTTAGTGAAGCAGAAACTTTACAGACCCTAAGACAGAGCTGGAGAAATGGGCTCTGTCCTAAATGCATGTTTAAAGCGATGACCTCACTAAAGAACTTACTAGTTAGTACAGCCTGTAGATTGTTGGTTGCGACTGGGCATTGAGCCATGGTAACCTAAAAAATGCAAACGCTAATATTGGAAATGTACTGAGTGAGAAGCAGCACTAAAGGACCTGCATGCATTATAATGTACTGATGAACTAAACAGGTAAAAAAGATTCTGGATATTATAATTTCGTTTTTATTCAACAACAAAAAGTGCAATACTTTTATCATAGATTTCGTTTTCAAATGTTACTTTTTATTTAGTCCTCATATTTGTTGTGAAAAATAAGTCAACATCCAATATTTTTCATCACAGCTTTTATTAATGACTAACACTGCTTCACAAAAATCGAAGACCACCCTTAGATTTGTTGTTTTCTAACCCCTGGAAAAAAATTATCACCACTCTTGGAGGATGTTCTTTCAATTGATTACATTTGTAGAAAAAAAAATCAATCACAGACATGCCACTACACTATCATTTTTTCACATTTCCAACCTTCTGGCATTAACAAATAATTAAAAAGAAAGAAATATAAATGTTGTGGTCAGTCACAATTGCTTTTTTAGATCAAGTAGAGTAAGAATTATGGAATCGTTCAATTCTGAGGAAAAAAATTATGGAATCATGAGAAAAACACTGCAGCATTAGTACTTTGTTGCTCCACATCTGGCTTTTTTAACAGCTTGAATTCTGAGACAAGTACTTAACTAATGACAAAAAGTATTCATCATCAATCTGGCTCCAACTGTCTCTTATTGCTGTTGCAGGTTGGAGCCTTATCATTGACCATTTTATTAAAGTTCCACCAAAGGTTTTCAGCTGGATTGAGATCTGGACTATTTGTAGTACATATCATTGACATTATATGGACAGATTTAATTTAATTTGCCCTATGGCAGGATGCATTTTCACCTTAAAAATGAAGTCATCATCATACATCTTTTTAACTGATGGAATAAGACAAGTGTTCAAAACTTATGTAGATTTTGGCATTTATTGATGATGTAATGACTACCACCTCAATACCATACCAATTTAATTGGGACTGGCACCAAACAAGTTTCACCCTTATCACCTTTCCCAGTGCAGATTCATGATTCATCACTGAATATGACTTTCATCCAGTCACCCACAGTCCATGATTGATTTTCTTTAGCCCTCTGTAGCATTGTTCTTTTCTCTTTAGGTGTTAATGATGGCTTTCATTTAGCTTTCTATATGTAAATCCCATTTCTTTTAGATAATTTCTTACAGTTCAGTCAGAGACATTGAGTCCACTTTCCGCCCACTAGTTTGTCATTTGTTATGTTGTGCATTTTCTGATTTCAAGACATATTGCTTTAAGTGCTTTATCTTGAGGCTTTGATATCTTCCTTGGTCTACCAGCATACTTCCCTTATACAATCTTCCTATTTTGTTTATACTTGATCCAATTTTTAGACATTGCTGACTGACAATAACAAACATGTTTTGCAATATTCTGAGATGATTTATCTTCTTGAAGAAGTTTTATAATCCTCTCCTTTGTTTCAAATTACATCAATGAATCTGCTACTTTAAATCTGCTTTGTGCAACAGTTCTCCAAGGTGTGATCACTCTTTCTAAACTGAAGAATAATTAGCAAATTTATTCTGCTCAAATTGCAGAGCGATTCCATAATTATTTTTCTCTACTTCTGAAAAAAAGAAATTGTGACTGACACAGCAATTATATTTCTTTGTCTTATTTCTATATTCGCTTTCTCTTTATTATTTCTTAATGCCAGAAGGTTGGAATTAAAAAAAAAAAAATCAGTTGTGTCATGTCTGTGATTTTTTTCCGCTACAAAGTTAAACAACTGAAAAAACACACTCCAAGAGTGGTTATTCCATACTTTTTGCCAGGGGTTGCAGCAATATTATAAAGACCACATAAAACAAATTGTCAACAAATGAACCCAAAAATTTCTAACTTGATTTTTCATTCTATAATGCTCTTTTCTAATAACTTTTATTCCAATGTTTGTGAGCTTTAGCATATCTTAGCCTTTTCACTTTGTTCCCCTTTTGGAAATGTGGGTTTCTTGGTTTCTACCCTTCCAGAAGGATATTAACATTCCTGACCAAGCTGTCTTTAGACTGTAGAAGGGTCAGATTGGAACCCTGTTGAAGCTGCCACTTCCAGCACTGTTCTGCCATACATTTTGAATTACCAGAACTACTCTGGAAAACCTGAACAGCACAGTAGACCTTAACACATGGTCAGTAAAATCCTAATCCTTTGTAATTTACAAACCTGCCAACATGAAAAACAGACCACTATGTCTATTAATGTATTTATTTTACCTTGTATAAGGCAGGTGATATAAATTAAGAAAACTTTATTACTGTGTAAACAGCCAAAAAGATTTTAAAATCATAACCCTCTATTAAATGGCTCTGGTATTCAGGCAGTTTAATGTATACCAGATTTGAGAACTTTATGAACTTCTTTTATCTTTGTTCCCCATCACACTACCAATTAAATGCAACTTTGTAAACTTTTATTGCATGTCTAAGCTTGGCTACTCCCAAAATTCAATTTTTGGACTTGTGCTCATCCACCAGATATATACAGAATTCATCATTTATAATAAAATCCTGCACAATATTGCTGTTTGCCTTCCTAATCACACATGCTCTGTAATCAAATGAATAATCTACAACAAGAATATGGAACAAAGTATTACACCATAAGTTTCCATAAGTCCTAAAAATAAGCAATGACATTAGCTTGTTGTTAATCCATTTTCTGCGTATTGTGGAGCACATTGGGAGGAAAACAAGGGACAAAAGATTAATTCCCCAGCAGCTACTCTGAGTCTGGTGACAAAGCTATTAGGAATTCAGTAAAACAGATGCCTCCTGGCTGGAAAGCTTTGCAAACGCCAATGGCCAGAATTCCAAACGAATTTCTGAAAAGAAAAAACTGTTTGATTCCCTGCCAAAAAAGAGCAATAAGATTTTATCCTTTTCCAAAGAAGGGAAAGAACTAAAGAGGAATATGAAATAAAAAAATAATAGTATTTATTTATAAAAATTTAAATAATTTTGGATTTTATGCCCTCTACTAAAATTGCTTAAAAATTAATTAAGAACACTTACTGTAGTATTGATCTGGATTTCACATTTGATACTAATCTGTCTTCATAAGTATACCTCTAACAGTGGACTTGTATCTAATCTGATTAAACCTATCAATAAATAGATAGTGAAATGGGAGAAAAATAAGTGATAATATCATGTAATCCATCTCCACTTTCTCGGTTGTAAGTTTCATGCCAAACTTCTCAGCAAACAAATATTTATTTTCATTATCTCACTCTCTCTTTTCCATATGCTTAGTGACGCACTTCATATTTAAGTTTTTTCCTTGCCAGAAAAGAATGCATTTGCACACACAAAACAACGTGTTAATAGTGACATGGTAATAAATGTGTGGAAACAGCAGACATCAAATAAAGTTTGCATATAGTATAACTACAACAATGCTGAAACATAAAACCTTTGACTAAAACAGCAATGAATTGACATGGTCCACACTGTGAACCTAGATTTGACTTAATTATTGTCATGTAACTATTAGAAGTCTGAGACTCCACATTTTTAGGTTGCTGAGACCAATTTAGACTCAACCCAGTTATAGCACTATAGGCATTGTTGAAGCAAATTATCCTTCTTAAAACATTTAAATAGGATTATTGGACTGGTTGTCAGCAAAATGTGATTCACAGTTTACTCTGAGTTATAGTATGCACTTAGTGTTAACTGACATTTAAAGGACCTACTTTTTAATTATAAAAAGGGGATGATTATCCACATCAGGACCTTTTCAGCACATCTGGACAAATTTTGAAGGTTGTCTCTGGAACTGTTTTATGCCTGTACCTTAATACTGTAACTATTCCATAGCTGTCTCTTTGCCAAAATATGATTCTTGTGTGAGCATTATATTTTAAAAGGGATAAGGCTTTCAACATGAAGAAATACAACCAGAGAATGAGAATAGTTGGGCTGCGGATGGTTGGTTTTCACTCTGGTTGGGTAGAAAGAAAGAAAGCTGTGGTTGTGGGTGAAATTTCAATTGCAGCTCTGCTGCTTATTAATAAACGTTTGAAGTTTCAACAACTTTCTGGCAATGAATGTCTCTTATTAGAATATATCCATAAAACAAGGAAGGTTTGTATGCAGTATTACAAAACTGAAAAAAGTGGAAAACCTTCTGTAGGCTACAGTGGAAAGTCTTTAGTGTGACATCCCCTTACACTTCAGAAACAGAAGCATCTATGTCTGAAAAAGCTTAATCAGGAATGATATTTTTGAAAGGCTAGCAGTCAAGAAACCCCTTTACTGGAAGGGGAACAGGTTGAAAAGGCTAATGCTACGTTCACACATACACGGTTGCGGCCAAGTTAACCGAGATTTGGCTTACCGAAACTTCCGAATT
>JAVSBU010000112.1:2811526-2823125 GCA_033118015.1 Loricariichthys derbyi | reverse complement strand
TTATTGCTGTGGCACTTAATTAACCCAATCAGATCAATATCTGACACCCCAATAATACCACTGGAGGGGACCTTTAATGGTAAGTATGTTTTTAAGAAGTTATGATGTCAACATGTTCAAGAATTACATTTATGCTCTGGTATAAGTTGTATCGCGTTTCCATGACGAATAATATTTACTTTGATTCCACAACATGACCAAGATAAATTCAACTATCAATACTCGGACAGGGTACATATTTTCAGACATTTGTTTAAATTCACAATTATTAATTTTCAAAGCAGTTAGAATGAAGTGTTAACAGAAAGGTGTTTAAGTTACGTGTAGCTAACTAATAAAACACATGTACGTAAGTACGTACGTACAGAGACACACATAAAACGTTATTCCTACGGTTTGTCATTCGGAGTAGATGGGCTCTTTTACAACACATCAAAAAGATCGAAACATAACATGTAAACGCAGCTCTATCCACTTACCTTCTTTAACACCAGGGAGTTTATTCCTGTCGATACTTATATCCTCCATTCTGCAGAACACTTTCTATTTTGACAAACTAAGCAGATGATATAATAAATGTAGCGACTGGTTTTAACTTACTACAGAAGCAAGAGAGGAGTTACATGCTTATGGAACATATATTGCGGGGTTGGGTCTCGCTTTCTCGTGTTGCGACACTACGTCACATTAAGCTACATTAAGCTTTTTTCGATAGATAAGTTTATCCTCCGGTCGCAATTGTTGTTGATAATCGGTCTCATACACATTTACACTACAGTCCGCCATGTTGCCCCTCACTATGGCAGACGGCGGAGAACTATGACGTCATTACAAGGACTCTATTGTAGTGTCTGTTACATGATTAAATGTAAATGTGAAATGTACTTTAAAGCTTTCAACTCACCTTTCAGTCCTGTCACCAAATTAGATCTGAGCATAATGATAATCATTGGAATGACTATATTAGCAATTATTATTACAACTGAAACCTCAACAAATTGCCTACGCTGTCTATATCGCCATTTCGCAAATCCTAGTCACTGTTGGTTTTGCCTTTAAATCGGTTTCAGTTTTCTTGCTAATAGATATGGAGTTTTTTTTAAATACTGTAAATGTTACATTTAATAATGTTTAAGGCGGTATAACAGATTGAACTCCTGAAGATATGGGATAATTTTGGCCTCTGCATGATGAATGGTGACTTGGTTAAACATTTGTTCTCATTTTTTTAGTCTCATCTGAGCTACTTTCAAGTTACTGTTTGTGGACTGCTGTTAAACTTTGTACTTGTTGTTGCTGCTCCACTTTTTTGTGCAGCTAAAGGACATGCTGAGATTAGTATAAAACTTCTACATTAAGGACATAGGCACAGGTCTTCACTTTAAAAGGCCACTAAAATGTCCATGAGCCGGAAGCCTTGAATTTGTACAATGAAAGCCTTATCTAGAGTTTGACCTGCCAAAGCAGTGTCCCAACAACTAGCAGTGTGTTTTCATCTGTATCGACCCCTGATGGGACATGCCATCTGCAAGGTGAGCCTGCTGTCTACCATGGCCTATTTATCAGTGCCTCTCTCTGGCTATGTGCAAGGTCACCTCCCCCTGCTAAGCACATACACACGTCCCTGATTATGGGAAATAGACTGCCCCAGGTGTGTTAAAAGACAGAGATTGTCTCTGGGGGCCTGGATGTCCTTAAAAATACAAAATATATATATATAGATATAAATATATTTGCTGTTGGTTTAACAGTTTTAGTTATTATAAGCATGGTTTGTTTCTTTTAGTGCATTTATCTAGTTGTTCATGGAAGTATGTTAGCATTTAAGTTGTAAATTTTCTCAGTTTCTTAAATTATTGATTTCTGATATTGACATATCTGATACACATTTGATACCATCTTAAAGCTCTGGTTGCTCTTCACTTGAAGCCTGTTATTATGTAATGTTATAAAAATCAAAAACACTTTGTAGTTAGTAGCAGTACAGAAATATTGTGTGTGTATATATATATATGTGTGTGTGTGTGTGTGTGTGTGTGTGTGTGTGTGTGTGTGTGTGTGTGTGTGTGTATGATGGTTCACATTACAGGCAAACTTATTTTTATGAGGAAATTAAGTTAGCAAATGTAATCTGCCATGGCTGTTGCATGCAAAACAGAGTTCACCTATTGTAATTGGTGTCAGACTACACAGTAATGATTGAAAGTTTATGAAACCTTTAGAATTGTCAAAATTTCTGCATAAATATCAGTCCTAAAAGTAGATAAAGAGAACCTACTTAAACAAATGAGACAAAAATATCATACTTGTTCATTTATTTATTGAGGAAAATGATCCAGTATTACATATTAGTGAGTGGCAAAAGTATGTGAACCTTTGCTTTCCATATGTCATGTGTACACCCCGTGCAGTTACATTTACGGTAACTGATAATCAGTCCTACACACCAGCTTAGAGGAATTTTGTCCCAGTCCTTTGTACAGAACAGCTTCAACTCTGGGAAGTTGGTGTGTTTCCTCACATTAATCCCAGCATGTAATAGGCATGCAGCACTCAGCCCAACTAATCAGGGCAGATAAGCGGCACCTGGTTTTATGGCTTTATAAGCCAGCTCCCAGCAGTGCCTATTGTCACACCCTTAACCCGTTCTTGTTCGGTACGCTGCCAACTTTCCCATTTACACACCATTACCTTCGTGTTTACCTTCGCTTATTTTCTGCTAGCTGTTAGCTGCTACCATTGCTAAATGCTAGCCGCTTCTGCAGTCCTAGGTGCAGCTTTCAATTCTATGCCATTAGCTGCCGCAGTTGCTAACCGCTAGCCTCCTCTCAGCCGTTAAAGCTTTACCCGTTAAAACACTACGTGCTTCTCGCATCTCCCTGCCATTAAGGATTTACCGTGTAGTGCTCCTCGTGTTTCTCTGCCATTAAGGTTCCCCCATTAGTGCTACACGCTACTCGTGTTTCCCTGCCATTAAGGCTTTCCCCATTAAGCGCTATGTACTATTAGCATTTTCCTGCCGTTAAGGCCTCCCCCGTTAAGCACTACTGGCTACTCACATTTCTCAACCGTTAAGGATTCCCCCGTTAGCACTACATGCTAATCCCATTTCTCAGCCATTACGGCTTCTCTTGTCAGTGCTGCATGCTACTCTGCTGTCAAGGCTTCACCGTTTAGCTTTACACACTACTCGCATTTCTCAAGCGTTAAGACTTCCTCTGAGGAAGTGTCCCATTGTCAGCTGGTACCATCTCTCCCGCAAAGGGTCCTAGGTAACCGTTAGGCTCCTCAGCTAGGGTAGGGTCAGTGCCTCCCCATCGGTGCTGTCGCCACCCACCGTCCGGCCTTCCTCACCATCAGCGTGTGCGCCACGGCGCTCGCACCTCTGTGCTTAGGTCCTGAAACTTCCTAATTGCCTGTGTCATGACAGCTTTGGGTTCTTCCACAACATTTTCATTGTATTAAACATTAACTTTATACTTTATTGTTGTTCAGTGTTCTTCTGATAGTGGACTCATGAACATTAACATTAGCCAATGTGAGCGAGGCCTTCAGTTGCTTAGAAGTTACCCTGGGGTCCTGCGGACCTCACCAACTATTACACATCTTGCTCTTGTAGTGATCATTGTTGGTCGATCACTCCTGGGGAGGGTAACAATGGTCTTGAATTTCATCCATTTGTACACAATCTGTCTGACTGTGGATTGGAGTCCAAACTCTTTAGAAATGGCTTTGTAATCTTTTCCAGCTTGATGAGCATCAACAACTCTTTTTTCTGAGATGCTCAGAAATCTTATTTGTTCGTGCCATGATACACTTCCACAAACATGTTGTGAAGAGCAGACTTTGATAGATCCCTGTTCTTTAAATAAAACAGGGTTCCCACTCACACCTGATTGTCATTCTAACCTTACTGACTGAAAACACCTGACTCTAATTTCACCGGCAAATTAACTGCTAATCCTAGAGGTTCACATACTTTTGCCATTCACTAATATGGAATATTGGATCATTTTCCTCAATAAGTAAATGACCAAGTTTAATATTTTTGTCTCATTTGTTTAACTAGGTTCTTTTTTATCTACTTTTAGGACTTGTGTGAAAATCTGATGATATTTTAGGTCATATTTATGCAAAAATATAGAAAATTCTAAAGGGTTCACAAACTCAAGCACCACTGTATCAGTGCATCTGCAGTTAAGAGGTTTTTGAAATTACTTATTATAATTTCCATTTTGGAAATTTAGCAGACAAGTTTAACTACAAGAGCTTGGTGTATTGTATTCTGATTGGTACACATACATCTAGTTGGCATACATAGCCTATAGCCTGTAATCACCATTTAACTAAACCCTGTTAGGATTCAAATTGGAGGTAGTAAATAAACCCAGAATACATATTGGAGGTTTATTATTTAAGCAATAATACACGAGAAGGAGCGCTTTAACATCAGATATGCACACTGGTGTGATGCGGTCTGAGGCATGAGGCCGTAGGTCGAGTACTGAAGAGCAGAACTCGGAGCAGAATATCTGATGGTATAAAGCATGACCTCGAGTGTATTATTGCGATTGTACCACAGTTCAGTTTTTGCCATTTTTTTATCTTTAAGATAAATAGTGCAGAAAAAACGATTCATCAATATACTACGAGGTAAAATAGCTCCATTCTCTCAGCATCCCACGGTTAAAACATCATCATCAGACTTTGGGCTTCAGGTGAGGAACATGATTCCTACTAACTGTCTTTTATACAGGCAAATATAAGTTAAATACATTTTAATTCATTAAACAGAAAGTTTATCCACATTCAGCAAATAAAACGGATCTGATTTTTGAAGCAGGCTGTTATTAAGACACACTGTTCTACCAACAGAAGACAATTGATGTTCAGACAGTCAGGGCAAGTTCACTGTTACACCTTGGGTACCAGTACAGTGAAGTGCCTTGAAGTCTGTCGACCATGTTGCAAAATATTGCTCAGTTTATTTTATTCTCAATTATAGTTTTGGTTCAGTTATATTTGAAACTGGCTAAAAAGATTAAAAGGGTTATTCTTTAACTGTTTGAAGAATTTGACTTCAGATGAAAAAAAAATTGGGACAGTATGGAAAAAGTAAATTAAAAGTAAAGAAAAACAAAAAACTGTGATTCCTATAGTTAGATTGACTTATTGTGACTTGACTCATGAGATATTTTGTAGTTTGTCTGGTCAATTTTATTAGTAGGCAATCACACTATTGTCATCCGAAGGTCATCTATCTTCTTATTCAGCCGTTTTTTGACACAAATTTTGCCCACAGTTTTCAAGATATCGACACGGGATAAACACTGAAACGTGCAGATTTCTCGGGAGACGGTTGCTTATATACATATCAGAAATCACATGTCGCATGTTGCAACGTGAGAGAAATTTCCCATTGACTTAACATTACGGCCAACTTCGGACAGCCGTAACTCTGACAATTTTTGAGCTCGAAACATCAAATTCGGCATCTGTGGACCATGGGGCAGCCTGACCCGGCAATTGAAGTCGCGGCGTGATCGGGCACTCCAGTCACTTTTTACCACGGCCACAATTTCTGGCCATAGGAAACCCATTGAGCACAATTTTATTTGGCCGTTCTTTGACGCTTAATTTCGCCCGCAGTTTTCGAGATATCGACACGGGACAAACATCGAAAAGTGCAGAATTCTCAGCACACGGTTGCTTGCACACAGCTAAGAATTCGAACATCGCATTTGCTCGCTATGCGCGAAAATGCGAGAAAAATTTCCCACTGACTTAACATTACAGCAAACTTCCGACGGCCGTAACTCTGACAGTTTTTGAGCTAGAAACATGAAGATCGGGGAGCACCCTGACCCGACACTTGCATCATGGCAATCACACTCGCAATATCTTCAGGAAATGCACCTCTCTAGTTTAACTTGTTAATGTACAGTACTCTGCAAAAGTCTTAGGCCACCATTAGTTGTATACCATTAGTAGTATATAACATGACGTACACAACTGGACCCAAAAATGCCAACCTTGGAATCATCACTCCATAATAATGTTTTCGACTAATCTCCATTCCAATCTTTGTAAGCTTTAACATACCGCTTCCAAAAATGTTGTTTTTTGGCTGTTACCCTTCCAAAAATACCATTTCCGGTAAAGCTTCTTCAAATGGAAAAAAGGTCAACTTGGCTTCACAATGTAGATGCCAGATGCTGCTACTGCTCAATTGTAAAGGAAGGTCACATTAAATACTTGCCACAGTAGCCTTTCATTATACTGTATATGGTCATCATACCGTTGGTAAAACAGTGGTATATCCAATCTACTGGTGGCGTAATACTTTGCACAGTACTGTCCATCAGTTCAGGCCTGTAACACTTTCCAAAAAAGTCCAAAAGGACACTAAAGTGTTTACCACTTTGTAATGTTGTATCACTTGAAAGAAGTTTTGGTAATAAGGATACGAATACTGTTTAATTTTTTATTTGGTCCCATTTTTCATGCAAACATGTCTCAAGGTGGGCAGCAGTACGGATTGTTTTTCATTTTAAAATTCTCCAACTACTCTGTTTTGGGGACAAGTCAAGACTGCAGGCCAGTCCAGTACCCATTCCCTCTTCTTCTGCAGCTATGCATTCATAATATGTGCAGCATGTGGTTGTTATGTTGAAAAATACATGGACATCCCTGGAAAAGATGTCTTAACTGTAGTTTATGTTACTCTAAAATCTCAATGTACGTTTCTACATTAATGCTGCCACCACAGAAGTGTAAACAACCTTTGTCAAGGACCAAGGACCAGATCCCCATACCATGACCTTGTTGCTGGTAACAGTTTGGATGTTCCTTTATGTCTAGGTCTAGAGCACACAGTATCAGTTTCTTCAAAAAAAGATCTGGAATACAGATTCATCTGACCAGAATACATTTTTATGCTGTGTGATGATCCATCCTAGATGCCTCCAAGCCCAGGGAAGTTGGTGCTGTTTCTAGATATGGTCAACATAAGGCTCCTTTATTTGCACTGAAAAGTTGTAAGCGACATTTGTGTATGTAGTGTTTGAAAGGTTTGCCATAGTAATCCCTTGCCCATGTTGTTATATGAGCTGTCGATGAATGATGGTTCTTGATGCAGTGCCGTCTGAGGGATTAGAGATCATGGGTGTTCAGCTTAGGTTTATACTCCTGCCTTTTACACAATGAAAAGTCCTCGAAAAAGTTTAATGATAGTGTGCACTGTAGAGAGAGAGAATTACATGTAAATCCCTTGTAAAATTTTTGAGGAACAATGTTTTTAAACATTTCAATAATTTTCTCATGCATATGTTTACAATCTGGTGATCTTCCCATCTTCATCTTCATAGACTCTGGCTTTCATGGATACCAAATCATGATTATGATCACCTGTTGACATCAGCTTTTTGAAATCACATCAGTATTTAGGATTTCTTAAACTCATTGCTAGCTTTAAATGCATGAATTCATGATTATTAACAAATTAAATAAAGTTAACTGGACAAACCATGAAATAGGTTGGGTTCATAATGTCTGCAATGAAATTAAGGTCATTAATAATTTAAAGAATATTATTTTTTTATTTGCCTTTTCCATACTATCATAACTTTTTCTGATTTGGGGTTGTTCACAAGTATCTTAATGTGGAAGAAACGTAATTTAAGTGACGGGGTCTTGGTGCATGACAGGCTGGTCTGAGTATTTCAGAACATGCTGATCTACTGGGGTTTTCATGTATAGACATTTCTAGGGTTTACAGAAAATGGTCAGAAAAAGTGAAAACATCCAGTGAGCAACAGTTTGCTAGGTGAATTTATTTTATTTATTGCCAGAGGTCAAAGGAGAATAGCCAGACGTGTTTGAACTGAAAGGCAACAGTAACTCAAATAACCACTTGTTATGACTGAGGTATGGAGAAGAGCATCTCTGAACACAACACATCCAACCTTGAAGCAGACTGGCTACAGCAGAACACCGGGTGACACTCCTGTAAAATAAAACAGGGCACTGAAGCTACAGTTCACCCAGGCTCACCAAAATTGAAGAAGAAAGACATGTAAAGCTGCCCTCATCTTTTAGTTTCAGGTCCATTTTGTATCTTTGTAAGCAATCAGGAAAATCAGCTTGAAAAACTTTATGTTTATGGGGACTAGCTGTTCAGTAAGATTTAACTATAAGCATTTCTCCCCATCACCAGTTCAGCTGCCATTGTCAAATCTTGTAGAGTACTTCTACTGTTTTGGGATGATTTCTGTACATCATATTGCTAAGTTGTGTGTGTGTTTTTTTTTGGGGTTTTTTTGCCACTACCATTGTTGTGCCTGGCGTCATGTTAATGCCTTCCATTTTCAGATCCAACATTTCCATCGCCTTATCAGTGTCAGAAGTCACATTAGAATCTCCCTTCTCATCTTTCTCTGTTTTTGTCTGAGTGCAGGAGATACAGAAAATCAGTCAAAGTAATGCAGAAAGGACATCTTTCCAGCCAGCTAAACTGTTGCCAGAAGCATTGCTTTAAGATAGACACTGTTAACTTTGCTGATCTCTGTTTTTATGCTTTCCTTGCTCAGACACTTTCTTTCATTCTTTTTCTTATTCTACATTCTTTCCCTTTGGCTTTATATTTGCCTTTTGTGTCAGTTCAGAGCTTTGTATGAGTGTGCTAAGAGAGACGAGTAGTGAGTGTATGTTTTAAAGCAGGGTTTTTCAACCGGGGGGCCGAAATTGCTCTCTGGGGGTCCGCATCATATGCGCTAAGATTCAAAGATCGCGCATCTTAGAATGGGCGCTTATGACAGAATGAGAGAGAGAGAGAGAGAGAGAGAGAGAGAGAGAGAGAAAGAGAGAGAGGCGGTGCTTGCATGTGGAAGTGCAGTGTAGAGCGTGATAGACAAAGACCGTCTTGATTGGTTTATTCAGGAAAATAAGCCAATCAGCTTTCAGTGTGGGTGGGCTCTTTACTCGAGGATGAAGTCAGTTCAGTCAGTGCAGAGAGTGAGTGCCCCAAAAACGCAAATATAAAACCCACTTCACCTCAGATTACACAAAACAGTATACTTACCTAATAAGGGTAAAAATAATGACAGTTTAGCGAGACTTCAGTATTACCCATGGTGGTAAAAGGCATGTGGAGGTGAGTAGGGTCATTTCATGTGCATTAGGTCTATATTTAGGTCTACAACAGGTTGTCATGAAAAGATCAAACTTATTGAAGATTTCCATAAACCAACAATATATGAATAAGCAGTTTACAAAAAGAATAATACAATTTCTTGAATTTACTATGGGATGAATAAAGGCACAATGTTTCCAGACTCAGAAATAATAAGAAATGATGCCTGCTCCTCCACTAAGACAGCAGCTGTGAAAAATCTGGCACTGGAACCTGAATGAATGTTCAGAGGATGTGTACACATTAATCCGAACATAAAAAAAGGTCATACAGTAATTTGGTTGACAAAAGCAATGACATCATGTGCGAGAAAGACCTTTTTTTCTGGGTGAGGGGAATTATGACACCTCCCTAAAATGAGTTTCTGCAGATCGGGATGTCTGCATTACTTATTTTAAAGTTATACACTATATATATATATATAGAGCACTTGAGAAATAAAAGTTAAAAATAGTGTTACACAAAAGTTAAGATTTGTTTTCTTGGGTCTTGGGGGGCCTCCACACTTTCAAGTTGTAACAGGGGGGCCTTGAGGTAGAAAAGGTTGAGGAACCTGGTTTTTAAGAACATAATTGACTTCTGAGTTGAGTTTAGCTGCTGGTCAGAGTTATTTGCTGATGTTAGACCTGAACATGATACCTCATGGTAGAATGAATACCTGTGTTACACTGCTGGCTAGTGGTGACCAGCAGTACTGTGTAGCTATGGTAAGGGAGTCTGAGTTTATATCAGTATCAAATATCAGATATATGAGGAGCTGCTCACCATTTTATCGCTGTTCGCTATTTATTGCAATTACAGGACTTGACAACATTTCAAGTGAGAGAGATCTTTCTAAACTGGCCTGGCTGTGACGGTGGATAGGGAAACACTGACATTGTATATTCGTTCTTATTTAAAAAGAAGAATTCTGAATACTATTTATGCTTTATAATTTATCTTGCATTGTTTTACTCCTACCTGGATCTGTCTTAGACAATTTCATCATAAGTGTTGGGAGATTCAAAGACCTGTGTGAAGAGTATGTGGGTGGGTAGTGATGGTATTGCAGCAATGAATGGTGAATGAGGGCTCTCTGGATGGGTGGAGATTATGTGCTGGTGATTAATAAGTGCAGTAATAAACAAAAGGCCCAGGAGATGTTTGAGGTGCTTAATAATGCATTATGTTCATAAAAGAGCCAGCCTAGGCAATGGATCCCTAAGGAGGCAAAACCCCCATAGGGATTGTATTGTAGAGAGAGAGAGAGAGAGAGAGAGAGTGTGTGTGTGTGTGTGTGTGTGTGTGTGTGTGTGTGTGTGTGTGTGTGTGTGTGTGTGTGTGCAGTCAGTATGATGTTCATGCAAAAGAGGTGTTTGTCAGCACATGTAGACAGATTTTAATGTTCGCATGTTTTTTGTTGTGTGTATTTTGGATCATGCTTGAACTGAGGATTATACATTGAAATTGACTACTTAAAACAAGCTATGGTGTACTTTTCAAATTTATTCACATAAATTTGAACGATAACCTTTTACAATTACTCATATGCCAAGATGTCCTCGCGATAGCATTAACATGCGCATATGACAAAGGCACCTCGTAGTGCACCAATAATTTTATTTCTACCTCTTAAGATATATAGGAGTTTCATCCTAGTGGTGGCCTTCATGTAATATTCTGATTCGCACTCAAAGGAACCACTTGCTCTTACTCACCCATGCTGTCTGCTCAATTCTTTTTTATCCTGTAGCTTTTTATTGAGATAGTAAATTTCAGTCATATCCCACGCTGCCGAGACGAAGTGTCTCTTTAAAGACTCTTTCACAGGTGATACATATTGATGTAAGCCAGACTCTTGTCCTTCAGTCTGCTGGCATAACAAAAAAGGCTTTGTGAGAAAGTTTGTCTTTTCGTACACGCATTCAAAGGAACAGATGCGTCTCTGTCTTGCACTTACCCTCTCTTCTACATCAAGGTGATGGCAAAGCAATTTAATATAGTCGCTGAATTTCTACTGCGCTCAGCGAAGGCACTACACATAAATGGAACAAAAGAATTACCTACTCCGTGTATTTCAGGCGAACCTTTAAGATGTCACATATTCTTCTGAATAGCTTTGTGAATAAAGAATTATGATGATATATGTTAACTGAGGGATTTGAAGTGTTTTGTCAAAAGTTGAATTTGACTCCTTAGTGGCAGTCTGATAAAAACACTCCTTAGTAAAAGCAAAAGGGATATCCTGATAGAGTAAAGTCTTCATCTTCTGCTGAACACTGTACAATGACCAAAATCATTACTTTATTCTTTGGGAAAAGTTTCAGTTTCAGGATAATTATTCACTTAAGGGGCTGTCACAGTGCCCAAAAGTGTGCATTGCTACCGACTTGCGGCCAAAAAAATGGGATAATCGTGATACGGTCGGCG
>JAVSBU010000112.1:2735892-2746622 GCA_033118015.1 Loricariichthys derbyi | reverse complement strand
TAATACTTGAGGGAACCAAACAGAATTCTGGTGATGTGAGGGGTTGAATAATAATTGACCCTCTAGTAAACTTAGCACATTTGTTAAAAAAAAACAACAACAAAAAAAAACAACAACGAAAAAAAACTTATAAATAACATTCTTCTTTTGCTGCAGTGCATTTCACATATCCAGGCCCATCTACAGTCCAAATTTCACTGCTCAATTACTGTTCAATGCTAAATTAACACCAAATGTGTAAACTTGCAAAATCTACAGGGGGTTGAATACTACTTGGAGGCACTGTATTTTTTCAATGTACATAAAATGTTCTATGGTTGTTACAGCAGCTTGTAGAGAATTTTTGGCATCATTTCTATAAGCTTCTGCAATGTCACATTTATTTCTGTCCAGAGTTGCTTTAATTTTCCTGAAGAGCTCTTATAGATGATGGGAGATTTGGAGCACTGCCTTCTCCATCAGATCCCAAAGGTGAGGTTCAGATCTGGACTCTGTGGTGGCCAATCCATGTGTGAAAATGATGTCTCAAGCTCCCTGAACCACTCTTTCACAATTTGAGCCTGATGAATCCTGGCATTGTCATCTTGGAATATGCCAAATGCCATCAGGGAAGAAAAATCCATTGATGGAATAACCTGGTCGTTCAGTATATTCAGGTAGTCAGCTGACCACATTCTTTAGGCACATAATGTTGCTGAACCTAAACCTTACCAACAATTGCAGCAATCCCAGATCATAGCACTGCCTCCAGAAATGTTGACCTTTACTTTCGACAGGCAGTGTATTTTATATATTCATTTATTTTTACATTTATTTAGGCAATTCTAATCAGGCATCTAATGAATATAAATCGGAGTCATAGGTTTATATTTGATGCATGGCAGCTGATGTTATGGTGTATGCACCAAAAATAATTAAATCATAATGATTCCACCTGTCACAGTGTATGGTCATGCACCTCTCAGTTTTAGTAACTTGGCAGCAGTGATGACCAGGTTACCTTTAATGACCTTTAAAGCGTTCATAACATTAACAGCTAAGCCTGGAGGGCTGATGGTACTCTATGCACCCATCAGCCCTCCAGGCTTAGCTGTTAATGTTATGAAATCTATGTGCCTCTCAACCTTCCAGGCTTTGCCATTAACATCATCCACTCTGGCCTTGCTGCACGCTAATCGATTCCACCTGCACCTGACATTTTAAAAGCTGTACATGAGAGCAGTGTGGCGCAATTATTCTCCCATCATGCTGTCAGTATCACTCCGCTTCCGAAGCCAAGTGCCAAGCCGTGCAGCAGCATGGTTTAGCGGCGCACAGATTTATTTTTGATTTCGATACGAGGCACATCCCGGGCTGGTGCACTCCACCCATTTTGTGGTGAGTATATTGCACCCATTTAGCAGTACTGCATCTTCTATGACACTCGTGGAAAGCATAGCAGGGTTGGTGTATCAGTTCTGCTTCCTTGGGCATCCATAGGGAGTTAGGGATGAAGGTCACCGCCCTTCCTTTGAAGAGGGAGGCTGGAGTAGAGCCAGGAGGCTCACGGTATGGCAGGGGTTAGATGCACAGAGTAGGGAAAGAGCGCTTCCCTCAGAACCATTCAACACCCTCCAGCCCCATCCTGTGCCCTCATGTGGTTGTCTGGTATCATGGCTTGACGGGACCAACAAGAGGGCTATGGCCAAGAGATGCCCCTATATGTGGCTGTCCGGCACTGTGTCCAGATGTAAAGGAACCACATGACAATGCACCTAAGGAGTGTGGCACCCGCAGGCAGGGGCATCGCCCAGGGCCCTGCTTCCTCTGTGCCCCCCCCCCGCCGCCATGCCTCACCTCCCTCATCCCCACACGGTTGGACACTGCTTCACTGGCCCAAATACCAGGTCCAGAGCAGACGTGTCCTCACTGTTCCCACATGCCCTAGCCCTTGCCAGTTCACACATAAACACACTTATTAAACATAGATAAAATAGATCATCCAGCCGGTGCATTCTGGAATCAGGAACCAGTACAGATACAGCAATCAAAGCTGTAAACAGAAATGGATTGTGAATACTGAAAACGTAGAGCAAGTAAATGGATAACTTAAGAAAAAAAAAAGACAGTAAAGAACTCAGCTATACATTGATAGACTGGGTGTAAACCAAGGTTCGAAGCACATTGTGGGACAAAAAAGACAACAGGGGGTAACTGAACCACGTTAATTTATTATGTTGATTTATTGACTTTTACATACGCTTCATCACTTATGCACTGAAAACATAATTTTTTTGTCTATGCTGCCCATACCTAAAACCGGCACTGGTTCAGTATTGCTTATTCTGCTTGTTTCTCCACAGATGAAGCATCAGCTTACTGCCACAAATAGAAACTAATTATCAACTGGAAACTAATCTGCAATTGTCTTGTGATCCATAAACAGAGCACAGATCCAGCACATGTAATTCCAGTGGGTTGCAAGACCTGCTCATCAGCGTCCTGGTGCTTTTAAGAAGCACAGAGAATGTTGCTCTGTCTGCTCATGTTAAAACCACAAGTATTTAATAAAACCTTATGTTTAATTAATCTTTATGCACCAGAAGCTGCACTGCTACATATACTATTACAACTTCTGGTCTATAACAACTAATGTTTCAGACAAGCTAATTTATGGGTTAAGTAGGTTAATAATTTTAATAATAAATTTATAATTTATATTATGGCCATATAAGATAATGGATCTTATGAATGATGTGTGTCACATACCTATATTAAATAATTTGTTCTTCCATAATAGATTCAGGTTTTGATAAGCTGACTGTTTGAAGTTGCTTATGTAATTTTTAACTCTGTTTTTCTGAGGATTTGTATGGTTTCTAAATTATCTACCAATTGTTGTAGATGTTTAATTTCTGTAGTCATTGTGGTTAATGTCAGTAAGGTAGTCAACAAAAACATTTCTTAGCACTAATTCATACATCATAACTTATCTGGATTTACACAGATTGTTCATCTAACCTTCATTTCAGCTCTTCATCAGACTAGATAGATGTACTCCTTCCTTTGTAGTGCTTAGTACTTACTTTTCTTACTTATAAAACAAGAAATGTTTCATATTGAGACTGCTGGCATGTGTCATGGCTTGTCAATAAACATTGTTTCACTTACAGGCAGGGATTGCTTCTAGAAGACAACAAAGTTCATTCATTAACCTCTAAAAGCAACTTTTCCCTTTTCAGTGGTCGCCACAGCGAGTCATCCACCTCCATCTCACTCTGTCCTTTGCATCCTCTGTCCTCACACCAACTACTTCCATGTCCTTTCTAACTGCAGCAATATACTGTATCTCCTCTTTGGCCTTCCTCTTTGTCTTTTTCCTGGCAACTGAATTTCTAACATTCTTCTACCAATACACCCACTCTCCCTCCTCTGGACATATCTGAAACATCTCGAACCTCTCTAACTTTATCTCCTAGTCATTTAGCCTGTGCCGGGTCATCATCTACAGTAAGTTGCTTTTTACCATCTGTCAGCCCGTGGATCGTTATGATTTGCCACGGCTCGCGCTACTGATATGGGGCGTTTTTGACGGGGTTTTAGTAGACGAGTGGGTTCCATTTTTACACGCTAGACATGTCCCGAGGCTGGTGCATATATCACACACTTATGTGCACAATGGTGTGTTGCGCTTGCAGGTGCCCACACCAGTCTTGCTCTTGGGCACCAGAGAAGGTGAGGGCGATGTTACCATCCTTTTTTCATAGAGGAAGGGTAGAGTATGGTCAGGAGACCAGAGATAACTGGCAGGGCTTAGCATTTCAGTGTAGGGACAGTTAGCTGTACCTCTGCGCCAACTGGATCCCCTCGGCACCCCCTGTGCTCCCCGTGTGGTCATCCAGGCAGCACCGCACCTAAAGGGTCCACACAGGGATACCACAGGTTCGCTGCTGCCATAGGTGGGTCATTGATCAGGGCAGGTCTCTGCATTGCACCCTGCCGGACCTCGCTTATGTCTCCCTTTGTCCTGTGGTTAGCCAGTTTGGGACATTCGGCCTTAAAACGGTCTCCACATAGGCATGGTTGGTCGGACCGGTCCACCAGCCATAAAACCAGGTCCACGTCACCTTTGACGTGTCCTATCGCCATCCCCACATGTCCTAGCCTCGTCGGCCTTTGGGATTTTACTGTTTTTGGTATTTGTTTTTAGGCTTTTATTTGTTACTTTGCTTCTGTTATTTTTAGTTTCTTTATTTACGTTAAATAAAGCCTACCCTTATTCATGAAGCTGTCTGCATATGGGTTCTCCTTTTCCACCTCACCCCCCCATATTATGACAGAATGACTGACCTGGCCAGCATTGGACCCAGCGGGCAGCTTTGGGTAGGCTTGCGTTTTTTTTCCACCCTGCGCTTATTTTTGTTTTTCCCCTCACACACCCCCTCTCCCTTTGTTTGCTAGCCATAAGCTCAGTCGGGGCTAAACAGTTCACCCGGCTGGCTGTAAGCCTATTCCTTTTTTTTGCTAGCCTTAAGCCCAGTCGGGGCTCAAGGGTTCACCCAGCTGGCCATAACCCTAACCCTCATTTTCCTAGCAGTAAGCCTAGTGCAGCCTCATCCAAATGGGTTGTGCTAGCAGTAAGTCTAGGTACTGTTAAGTGTCATCCCAGGCATGCGTTTGTTCACCATCTGGCAACCTGGTGTGAGCATGACATCACGGCTGAATCCAGCAAGGATTTTGGTGTTCGCACATGCGCGATTGCACTGCGGGTGCCATTACAATCAGTCCTGCAGATTGGATTCAGCCGTGAGCAGCGTTTTAAAAGTGAGCTGTGCGGAACATTCATCGACGGGTCATCATCTACAGTAAGCTGCTTTTTACCATCAGTCAGCCCGGTGATTATTATGATTCTCCGCGGCTCACGCTGCTGATATGGAGCATTTTTGAGGTGGTTTTAGTAGACACGTGGGTTCCATCTTTACATGCTAAGCATGTCCCGAGGCTGGTGCATATATCTTATGCACAGTTATGCGCACAATCGCGGGTTGCACTCACAGGTGCCTGCACTAGTCTTGCTCTTGGATATGACCCTTTGTTCGTAGAGAAAGGGTGGAGTACAGTCAGGAGACCAGAGGTAACTGGCAGGGTTTAGTATTTCAGTGTAGAGACAGTTAGCTGTATTCCCTTGGCACCCCCTGCAGGATACTGCAGGTTCACTGCTGCCATAGGTGGGTCATTGCTTGGGCCTGTCCCTGCCGGACCTCGTCTGGGTCTCCCTTTGTCCCATGGTTGGCCAGTTCGGGACATCCAGCCGTAAAAACGATCTCCACACAGGCGTGCTTGGTTGCACTGGTCCCCTGGCCGTAAAACCGGGTCCTCTTCACCTTGGACGTGTCCTAAACACATGTCCTAGCCTCTTCAGCCTTCAGGGGTTTGCCATTTTGGTATTTTGGTTTTGTATTTAGGCTTTTATTTGTACTTTGCTTCCGTTCCTTTTAGTTTCCTTATTTATGTTAAATAAAGGCTACCCTTATTCATGAAGCTGTCTGCATATGGGTTCTCCTTTTCCACCTCTCCTTTTTTCACCAGCCCACATAGCACCATGAACCATGCCATGTTCAAAGGCACTTAAATCACCTTTCTTTCCAATTCTAACATTTGCTTTGAACTTTATCCTGTTATCTTGACCATGTCCACATTCCTTTGTGTATTTAATTGTCTAGAAATACGTTAGCTTCATTTTAGGGTACTGATAAGTGAATTTTTCTTGTTATTTCAACAAGCACTCCCACTCAGCCAATTATATGTCTTGCTGATGATCACATTAAAGCAGCACAAGGTAATAATGTTATCTTCAATTATACATCATTCGTTATACAAACTGCAGTATATTATAAAAAAAAAAAAAAAAAAAAAAAAAAAAAAAAAAAAAACCTTCATGAAATATGTATGCTTGCAGTGACTGGTCTAGTTACGTCGAATTCTCTCACAAAGCAGGCATTTAAAACAAATAATCTTTCAAACATGCTTGCCATACATCTATCTAGTGAAAATGAAGAAGGGGCAAAAGTGTAGTTCTTAATTGTAGCGTTCAAATTCATAAAGCATATTAGTTAATGATGTGGAGGATGTAAAGAATCCAACCAGTGACTCATCCACATATTTGGACACAATTTTGTCCTTCTGTTATCATGAAGACTTTCCATTGAAATAATATTACTATAGCTAATTAATGCTACAGCTACACCTAACCATAACCTCAAGGTAAAAATGTAAGCTGTTTCTATCCTTGTGGGATCACCTGGTGCGCACAATGATATATAAACGTCACATGCACATGAACATGCTCTTACACACACAGCTCTGGCTGCTGTTTCACTCCCTCATTTAATTGCATGTTTCCATGGTTACTGCCACAGTGGTACAAAAATGGACAACAAATGCAAACTGCAACAAGCAATCAAAACTATAACTATGTGACCAAAAAACTAAACCTTCTCCTAAATAAAGGAGAAAGAGAGATGACTATGAGTAATAGTTCTATTTATTTGGACACCCAAATTGAGAAAGATATGATATTTGCAAATTAAAGTCAGAAGCTTGTGCTTCACAGAGTGATAAAACTTTGCTTAGTCACCTAGGAGACTAGTCGTATTTTCAGTCATGGAACATTTGCTCTTTTGAGAAGACCCATCTTCCTTTATAACAGAACTCTCAGAGGATTCAGGCACCATTATATACATTTACTAATACATTTAGCTCTCAAAGTTTGTGTGAACACTTCAAAATAGAGTCCCCATGTACCCAAATGTACCTTGTTCCAGGAATTGTTTGGATATGGAGAGCACAGTATACATTTCTCTTATAGGGAAATGACTAAACCATTCTGGCATCTTCAAAGCATTTCATACCTTTAGTAATGGCAGCTTAATACAGTGATGTTCTTAATGCACGCACATGTGACTGTATCTTGTTGCATCCCAGTGTCATGCATGTTAATCCCTATAAATGTTTCTTGCTGTAAGTTATATCACAGTTAGCTCTGATCCCGCAATTTGATTGGCCGGGAGACATTCTATTAGTGCCAAAATGACACTCTGGACGAAGCTCTTGATATTACTCATCATATACACAGCTATGGAGGTTGTAACACTTTTTGCTTCAGCTTCTGTAACTCACTGAATTTTTGAGCTAGAGTTCTCAAACTTTTATACAAATTACACACATTTGTTTACTACAAATGACACCAATTCAGACCTCTGCAAAAATAACACAGACCCTGTGAGTTAATGTCAAATGCATGGTGTTCCTTTGTTACAACCTACCCCACTACCGGGGTAGGTTGTAACTATTGCTGGGGTAAGTTGTAATAATTAGAAAAAAAGAAGCAAAAAGAGGCCACACCATGCAATATGCTTCAAAAAGAGGTTTACTTTAATAAAAGAACAATGCAGAACAATGTCTCTCTCTGTGTGACTAACCATAACTCAGATCAACTTTCTGTTTGACTCAGGAGTGTGTGTGTATGTGTGTGTAAATTAGTGCACTAGAACAAACTTATTTAACAATATGTATGTATCTGAGTAAAGAACATGTAGGTCAAATACAATGTCAATGTGTGTGTTTGTGTGTATATTTTTAATCAGAGTCACAATGGTGACAAATGAATGTTGGTAACCCTGGAGTGTAGGCTTGGTGGGCCCCGAGACTGCATAGGGCACATTTTACCCAGACTTCCTTTGGCTTCGAGTTGCAAAATGGCTCCATACAGAGAACACCAAAGTTTTCATCATCTGAGGTCTCAGAATCCTCAGTTTTGGCTTTCAACATTTTCTTGGAGAGCTTTCTGTCCTTTTTCCTCTTTTGCTTGCCTTTCTCCTTTCCTAAGATACTCTTTCTTACACTTTTGCTTCCTCTTCTCTGTTCTTCTTCCATCAATGCCTGCTTCACTGGTGTATCGGTGAGTATTTCAGACTGCCTCTTTTTCCTGATCTTGCCAGTTGTTTTCCTTGGCCCAGCTTTTGGAAATGGCCGTATAGCCAAAGGGCTGAACGTCTGACTGGACACAACCTCGATGTGCTTGGCTCATTTGAAGCACAGGACATGGTCACATCATGAATTGCAGAGGAGCCAGAAGTAACCTGATAGGATGGAGGAGAGGAGGCCGTCTCCAGCTGAGCTGGAAGAGAGGAAGCAGTTGCCAGGTGAGTTGGAGGAGAGGAGGTAGTACCCAGGTGAGGAGAAGAGGTAGTCGCCAAGTGAGTCGGTGGAGAGCACGGCTGAAAAGCTCCAGATGTCAATGACCTACCTGGGTCTGGACGGTCAGTGACCTGTGAGGGTGCATAGTCACACTCCTCAAAAATCGCAGGATTGAATGGCCAAATACCTGTGGATTGGAAACCGGCTTGAATGTTTCTGGGTGTTGCAGCTGCAGGCAGAGCCGTCTTCACAATACTTGGAATATCATATATCGACATTGTCTTGGCAGGATTCATCTTCATCCATGCATGACTTGTGGCATTCACCATTTTCTTGAATGGATCATAGACACTATGATCCAGTGGCTGAAGTTTATGGCTGAAGTGGGGGGTGGGGGGTATAAGTAGCACAATCCCCATTTCTTTGCAGAAGTCAATAGCTTTCACAGATATACAGTATGTGAACAGTGGTTATCCAACAAAAGCAAAACCTTGTTCTCTGGATTGACCTTTGTGTGTTTTGCAAAGTGACCAAGGAATAAGAGGAAGTCTTCCACTTGCATCCATCCTGAGGCATTACCGCTTCCGGCACTCCCTGTTGGCCCACTCTGAATAAAGTATTCCTTGTAATGTTTATGGGGGAATACAAATAAGGGAGGAATTGCATTTCCCAGCGCTTGCACAGCGCATGCTATAGACACGAGCACCCTATCTCACCTGATGTCATCGCATCCACCTGCTTGACTCCATGACTTGCAACAACACGGTCTGGTGACTGGACTGTTGTGACACCAGTTTCGTCTACATTCCATGTATTGCTAACGTCGAAGCTGTATCTCTCATTGACCTGTCCAAGGCTGTTGAAGAAACGTTCCACATTTGTGCGGTTAAAACTTGTGGCCCGTGTAAGGCTGGTTGCCTCTGGACTCCTCATTGACAGGCTGGGCTTCCACTTCATAAACAATGTGAACCAATCAGGCCCTGCCATCTGCTTCTCATCCCATATTTGTGGGTGTTTGATGTTATAAACTACTGCGAGTTGATATGAAAAATTTCTGACCTAAAAGAAAGTGGTATAGAAAACCTGAGTACACAGACACAAAAAGAAGTTTTTCCATTTGTCTGACATGTACGTTAGTATTCAATTCTTCTCTGGTCTCCAGTTACTAACCTGTCATATGATTACCTCACGTGGAGTGAGTCCATAATACAGGACTGCTGCCTGAGACAAATAGTCAACCAACACTTCCTCCTGCACCTCAGAGAAAATTTTGTTGCTGCTCCAATAACCTACATTGGGAAGATCACTGTACCCCTGGTCTCTCAGCTTCTGCAGTGATTTGCAGTATCTGCTCAGTGTTACATGGCAGATACCATGTGCCTTTGCAACGGATCTGACTGACTTGCCCTTCTTTGTGACCTCATCAGATGCTTTTTTTAAACATTTGCAGGCACACCTCTGTCAGTCTTTTTTTTTCCCACTGCCTAGGAATTTTGTAAAATTATTAAAATCAAGAAATGTTTCTTAGTTGTATGTAAGGGGATGGTATAACACTTTTTAAAGCTGTGTTACAACCCACCCCACCCCTGTCAGCCATTGTTTAACTAGCTGTATTAGCATAGTGGTTTGCAATTAGCAGGGGAAAAATGCTTCATATTTTGACTGAGAAACTACAATTTAATGTAATATAACTCATATGGTTTTATCTGCAATAGTATAAGTAGCCTACTAAACAAAATATTGTCTCAATTCAAAAATGTACTTTCTTACCTCAAAATAATTTTTTTCTCTAAAGAATCTGCATGTGCCTGTTTCCAGCCTTGACATCTACCATGTGGGATCAGAGAGGAATTGGGTAAAAACTGAAATGATCACATCACTCCTATCTTATCCATGATTGGTGGAATTGGTGGTGTTACAACTATCCCCATGTTACAACCATACCTGGTCTCCACTAACTTAGCAATGATGCCAGCCATATGAAAGCAGCAACATTATAATTATCCAAGTTAAATAAATAAATAAGAATGAGTTTATAAAATCTCTGAAAAGACAAGCATGTCAAAGATTTGGATGTACTGGAAAGAGAAACCGAAAGTCACTACCGTAAATCATTCCTGGGCTTTTAATGCAGTTGCTTCTTCTATTCCACAAACCAGCCACTAGGGATCACTATCCACTGTATCTTTTGTGCTGGTCCCAAGCCCGGGTAAATGGTGAGGGTTGTGTCAGGAAGGACACCCGACGTAAAACACTTTGCAAAAACTAACATGCAAGTACATCTAACCGACATCATCTTCTATTCCATCACCTCCATTCTTTCTTATTTTCTTCACAAAGATATTGTTTGCTGGTGTTAAACTCCATATCTTACTCATCTCATCACTGTCCCGCTGTCCTCATACATGTCCTCTACCATTCTGATATACTTCTCTGCCAGATTTCCTCATACAACACCACAGCTCCTCCCTTGGAACTCTGTCATATGCTTTTTTTAAATCAACAAAGACACAATGAAGTTCTTTCTGACCCTCTCTGTACTTCTCCATCAG
>JAVSBU010000112.1:2662732-2678238 GCA_033118015.1 Loricariichthys derbyi | reverse complement strand
CACGGGGTTAATAGGTGT
This sequence comes from Loricariichthys derbyi, assembly GCA_033118015.1. Classification (NCBI taxonomy): domain Eukaryota; kingdom Metazoa; phylum Chordata; class Actinopteri; order Siluriformes; family Loricariidae; genus Loricariichthys; species Loricariichthys derbyi. Next base: position 2,678,220 of record JAVSBU010000112.1, on the reverse strand, counting down.
GGTGTGCCAATCCAGTAGGGCGGCAGAGCTCGGCAAGGTGGTGTTGGTAAGAAAAAAATTGTTACAAGCAAAACAAAATGTAATAAGAACTCAGAAATTAAATACAGTGCAATAAAAATATTAATCTAAATAACCAAACTAAAAGCTAGCAATTATAATTATAGCAAATAGCAATTATAGGTAAAGCATGGATGGTTTTTCAGTTTATATGATCATATGACATTTTTAGGAACCTATTTTATGTTTTTTATTTATTTTGTTTGTAATAGTTTGCTATATTAAAATGATACAGGTTGCTTGTGCATTTCTGAAGTCAAACTGCACACTCCAGTTCAGTAGGTGGCGGTACTGCACCTTATGATGGTCTGGTATGATTCTTCTATGAATCCAGAACTCATATTTTGAAATTCAGTAGAAAACAGTGAGAGGAAACGCCTCAACACAAAATGACGAGTTGCTGTGTGATTAGGTAAAGCAAAAGTATAAAATGTAAAATGCTGCTAGCTGAGATTAACTGTGAATATGTTTATGATTTAAAACACTGCAATATTTTCAGGTCTGGCTGCTTGATTCGAACTACGTACGTTATTCTGACTCTGATTTCAACTTTGGTTCTGCTACATCATAATACAGGTGAATTGTGTGAAAAGAATGGGTTTGTATAATCCGTCTAATTACAGTTTTGTGTGTGTGTGTGTGAGAGAGAGAGAGAGAGAGAGAGATAGAAAGAGACAGCGAGAAAGTAAGTGAGACAGAATTTTAAAGTTCTTTATACTTTTTAAAAATGAAGTTATCCATCAGTGGAGTGAAAATTAGCCATAATCTGGACGATTTTTTACTTTTACAGACCTTCGTAGATCTGTAGAACAAAGAGAACTCCTGCCAATCCTGTTTGCCATCACAGTGCTTCTCTCTGTCATTATGTACTTTACTGTGTCATTTATGGACCCAGGTTTTGTTCTCTTCAGTAGTGATCTTCAGGTGACTCAAAACATCACCTTTACAAAAAATAACATTTTTAAAGTGTGCACAACATAACATTAGCAAATTGCTTCCATGTTTAACAGTCTACCCCAGTTGATGTTGAAGAGCTTGAGAAAATACCACAGAGTCAGAGCCTTCAGTGGAAGCAGCGCTGTGGTTACTGTTTTCTCCTGGTAATGACAAAACATCGTTAATTGCATGGCTTATATTCATTTACCAGATGGTTCAATCCAAAATAATTATGAGTGAAAGTGCATATTCAGTTTTTACTTATGGTTCTCTGGAATTTATGGGGCCATTCGTACAAAGCATGTGCATGCATATACAGGTACATCTACAACATTAGAATATCATGAAAAAGTTCAGTATTTTTTGTCACTAATTTCAGAAAATGAAACCCATACATTATACACATTCATTACACATAGAATGAAACACTTCAAGCCTTTCTTTCTTGAAATTTAGATTTTTGTGGCTTACAGATAATGAAAATCCAAAATTCAGACTCTCAGAAAATTTTAATATTACATAAGATCAAGTGCCACTACACACAGACGAATCCTAGACCGGAGCGACAAATGTCCCATTCTGTGTGTCAAGCCACTCCTGAACCAGAGACAGCATGAGAAAAGTCTTACCTGGCCTGTGGAGAAAAAGAATTGGACTGTTGCTCAGTGGTCCAAAATCTTTTCAGACTAAAGTAAATTTTTCATGTCATTTGGATATCAAGGTCCCAGAGTCTGGAAGAACAGTGGAGAGACACTGAATCCACGTTGCTTGAAGTCCAGTATGACGTTTCCAGAGTCAGTGATGACTTGGGTGTTGGTGTCTGAAATGAATGACAAAAAATATTGAACTTTTTCATGATATTCTAATTTTTAGAGACATTCAGTCAGGTATAGCAATGCCACAACTGTTACAGGGTATATTCCAATAAAAAACTAACTGCATGCAACTAAATGTAAAATTACAATTTTTTAAACCAAGCTTCTTCTCTCTGATCTGTGTTATAAATGCCATTTCTGTCATATTCTGATTGATTTTTATCGTCACAATCACTGATCTGCGGAGTTCGGCTGTAATTCCCAGCAAGGTATAAAGCTGAGAGGTCTGCCTCACCTTGGATTGCCAATCCCATTAAAAACTTAACCAAGAACGGGCAATAAATGCATACCTGCAACTATCTGTGTTCATATCACCAACACGCTCTTTGTAGACCTCTTATTTGCATGTCATTTCCATCCAACAATGTATCGTTTCTGCTTTGATCTAGACCAAGTGAACCTAGGGAAATATAAATGCACCATCAGGAACAATATAGTGATGATAGTGGAATTTCATGAGAAAAAGTATGCATGATTTTGCGTAATTTGAGGAAGAGATTCAGGTAGTGAAAAGTGCATAATGCATAATATAAGATAATATAATAAACGGTCAAGGCAGCAGTACATACATGGTGTCCTGCATTAACCTGCTTACACCTATAAATGATGTAGACTAGTTTGGCCGTGTTAATGGGTGGTTAAAGAGGTTCCCAGAGAAAATTCTTTGCACATAGAGAACATGCCAAACTGGCACAAATAAACTGAGCTCCAGGACCAATGGTACAGGCTCAGTCACCATGCGCCCCTGTAAAATGTTTTGAAAATAAATGATCGTTTAATAATTCAGTAAAATACAGACCACATCAGTCTGTTCAACTCTGTGAGTATTCTAAATTCATTGATTTATCAGCCACAACAATTTATGACACACAGGTTGTGCGTGTTAACATGAAAGCCAATTTAATAAGAGCATTGAACTAAAATGTTTCCATATCTCAAACAGCGACCAATGAGAGCAAAACACTGTAAGGAATGTAAAAAGTGTGTTAGACGCCATGATCATCACTGCCCATGGTTAGACAACTGTGTCGGAGAGCGGAATCACAAGTGGTTCTTACTGTACCTGTTAATACAGTTACTGACTGTATCCTGGGGACTACACATTGCCTGGTGAGAATTGTCCAGTACCACATGCCTTCTTGTATTTTGTGTTCTCCATTTAAATTAAATGAGTAACTTTGGCACATGGTATAATTCCAAAGCATCCACAGTTAGAATCTGGTCAAATCACAGCAGTAGAAATCTGTGTTAATCCAAGTGTCACAAGATATTTTCATCAGTAACCAGACAATACAGCAAGCTGCAGTGGTGCTTGAAAGTTTGTGAACACTTTAAAATTGTCTGCATAAATATGATCCAAAACGTCATAAGATTTTCATACAAGCCCTAAAAGTTTATAAAGAGAACCTAGTTGAAGACATGAGACAAAAATATTATTACTTGGTCATTTATTTATTGAGGAAAATGATCCAATAGTAGTGAGTGTATGAACCTCTAGGATTAGTTAATTTACAAGTGAAATTAGTCAGGTGTTTTCAATCAATGGGATGATAATCAGGTGTAGGTGGGCACTCTGTTTTATTTCAAGAACAGGGATCTATCAAAGTCTGCTCTTCACAAGACATGTTTGTGGAAATGTAACATGGCACGATTAAAGGAGATTTCTGAGGACCTCAGAAAAAGAGTTGTTGATGATCATCAGGCTGGGAAAGGTTACAAAACCATTTCTAAATAGTTTCATCTCCACCAGTCCATCAATGTTCATGAGTCAACATCGATGGTGTGCATGGCAGGGTTGCAAGGAGAAAGATACTGCTCTCCAAAAAGAACATTACTGCTTGTCTGCAGTTTGCTAAGTATCACATGGACAAGCCAAAAGGCTGTTGGAAGAATGTTTTTTGGACAGATGAGAACAAAATAGAATTTTTTCGTTTAAAGAAAATTGTTATGTTTGGAGAAAGGAAAACACTGCATTCCAGCATAAGAACCTTGTCCCAACTGTGAAACATGGTTGTGGTAGTGTCATGGTTTGAGCCTGGTTTGTTGCATCTGGGCCAGAATGGCTTCCCACTGCTGATGGAACAATTAATTTTGAATGATATCAGATAATTCTAAAGGAAAATCTCAGGACATCTGTCAATGAACTGAATCTAATTTGAAATATTGTGGAAGAACCTGAAGCAAGCAGTTAATGTGATGAAACCCATCAGCATAACAATTGAAGCTGTTCTGTACAGAGGCTAAAATTCCTGTCCTGTGCAGGACTGATCAATAGTTACCAGAAACATTTAGTTGCAGTTTTTGCTGCGTGGGGGGTGTCCACACCAGATACTGAAAGCAAAGGTTCACATATTTTTCCCACTCAATAATATGTGATATTTCCTCCACAAGTAAATGACCAAGTATACTATTTTGTCTCATTTGCTTAACTAGGTTCTCTTTATCTACTTTTAGGACTGGTGTGAAAATCTGATTATGTTTTAGGTCATATTTCTGCAGAAATATAGAAAATTCTAAAGGGTTCACAAACTTTGAAGCACCAAAATAAATGCTAAAATGCAAGAGTTAGCTGCTAATTTTCAGTTGTCCTGCAAATATGTCTTGTAAAAATCAGAAAGCAAAAACATGATAATGTATTAATACATTTATTTACGAACTCAGAAATTATTATCATGCTAACACCGTGTATATATCTTCTCAGGTCTGGCATTATCTTTACACCTACACTGCAGCAGTTGTTGGTTCAGAATGGCTTCCTGCTGGGTACTGTAGTTGTAACTGGGGTATTTTCTTTGGTTATACTACTGCTATTGTGCACACACTTGTACCTAGCAGCCATCAACACAACCACCTGGGAGTTCATGTCACGGCACCATATCACCTACTTCAAAACTTGTGACTATGAAGAGAATCCCTTCGACAGGGGTGTGATCTGCAATCTATGGGACTTTTTCTGTGTTGCTCACACTGTGGCATGGGAGAAAGTTTACTCTAGAAGGACTGTTGGTGCTTTTTAATTAAATTAAGAGAAGATACATATTAGCATTGTAAATGGTTTTGGCTGTTTTGCCCAGTGGTTTACTGAAAAAGGGAAATGAATGTGCAAAGTATTTTTGTATGGATATATACATGTCAGGAATAACCTAATAAAGCTTTTTAAAAAAAAAAAAAAACAAATAATCAGTTAAAATCTGTTATGTATTAAATAAATGTGACAAGCATAATAACAGGCCAATGTAGACAAGCTGAATATTATGTAGTTATTACTACATAAATATTAAATTCATAATTTGCTCTGCTTGGAAGCATACAGTGTGTAAGAGAATTTAAGGCATTTCATTGCAAATGCATTTTCATGTACAGATATTTATACTGTTACAGTAGTGTTTTTTTTCTCTGTGAAACTTTGCTGTCACAAGTATGCTGCACCAAATGTTCATTTGTTGAACAACACAAAAAATAGGGCATTCCATTTGTGAAAAATTAAAGGGACTTTCCCACAAATTTGGCAGCTCTAGAAAATCTTTTAAATGTGAGTGTATGTTATAGACTTGAATTCAAGTCCAGTTATGAGAAATCTTGACTTAAAAATCCAACTTTGAGTAAATGTAGTCTGAGTAAAAAACCCTCATCAAGAAATAATTATTTTTAACAAAACCACATAACACAATTTTAACTGCAATTGTGTAACTGCAACTAACAAAATAGCTGAAAGATATTTTGTATTTGTTTTTATTTTTAAAAGATCATCGCAGTGTCTAGTAAATTTCAAGCTGTAACCAATTGCTTCCTGATTTACTGGCATGTGTATGTGTTTGTAACCAGTCAAAAGTTTGGGCACACCTTCTCATTCAATGTTTTTATTTGCTTTTTTCCCTATATTGTAAATTAATACTGAAGTCATTGAGACTATGTAGCAACACAAAGTAAACTGAAGTGTTAAACAAACCAAAACATGTTTTAGATTTTAGATTCTTCAAAGTTGGCACCTTTTGCTTTGATTACAGCTTTGCACGCTCTTGGCATTCTCTCAAACAGCTTCATGAGGTAATCACCTGAAATGGTTTTCCAGCAATCTTGAAGGAGTTCCCAGCAGTGATGAGCACTTGTTGGCTACTTTGCCTTCACTCTGCAGTCCCAACTCATCCCAAACCATCTCAATTGGGTTTAGATCAGGTGACTGTGGAGGCCAGGTCATGTGACGCATCACCCTCTTTCTTGGTCATATATTACTTACACAGCCTGGAGGTGTGTTTTAGGATCACTGTCCTGTTGAAAAACAAATGATGGTCCCACTAAGCACAAACCAAAACATTAACTTTATTCTTCTTTAACCATTCTTTGGTAGAACAACTCGTGTGCTTAGGGTTGTGCATGATCCACTGTTGCATGACCCACCTTTCCTTGAGCAGTTCATGGAGATTTCCTGACATTTTCCTTTAGAATTCTCTGATATAATTCAGAATTCATTGTTCCATCATTTATGGCAAGCCATCCTGGCTCAGATGCAGCAATACAGGCCCAAACCATGATACTACCACCACCATATTTCACAGATGGTATAAGGTTCTTATGCTGGAATGCAGTGTTTATTTCTCCAAACATAAAGCTTTTTTTAAACCAAAAAGTTATATTTTGGTCTCATCCATCCTGAAAAACATTCTTCCAATAGCCTTCTGGCTTGTTCTCATGGTCTTTAGCAAACTGCAGATGAGCAGCAATGATCTTTTTGAAGAGCAGTGGCTTTCTCCTTGCAACCCTGCCATGCACTTCATTGTTATTCAGTGTTCTTCTGATGGTGGCCTCGTAAACATTAACATTAGCCAATGTGAGAGAGGCCTTTTGTTGTCATCAGATTTTTGCACAAATCCTAAAAGAAGATAGAGAACCTAGTTAAACAATTGAGACAAAAATTGTACTCGGTCATTTATTTATTGAGGAAAATGATCCAATCCAATATTACATATTTGTGAGTAGCAAAAGTATGTGAACCTTTGCTTTCAGTATCTGGTGTGATGACCCACCCCCTTTTTTTTGAGCAGCAATAACTGCAACTAAATGTTTCCACTAACTGTTGATCAGTCAATTTTAACCCATTCCTCTGTACAGAACAGCTTCAACTCTGGGATGTTGGTGGGTTTCCTCACATTACCTGCTCACTTCAGGTCCTTTCACAACATATCAATTGGATTAAGGTCAGGACTTTGACGTGGCCATCTCAAGCAGTGGCTTTGCCCTTACAACCCTGCCATCCACACCATTGTGGTTCGGTGTTCTTCTGATAGTGGACTCATGAACATTAACATTAGCCTGTGAGAGAGAGGCCTTCAATTGCTTAGATGTTACCCTGGGTCCTCGCCAACTATTACATGCCTTGCTCTTGGAGTGATCTTTGTTGGTTGATCACTCCTGGGCAAGATAACAATGGTCTTGATTTTTTTTTTCCAATTTGGGGTAGTATAACATAGTTATTAGTAGGAAGTTCGTCCCCATTTGCTGCTACAACAGTCTGTGGGATTTGGATTCCTGATATACAGATCTGTGCAAATTTTATGCCCAATAATCATATCTGTCATAAACACAGCATTGCAAAATAATTCTGCCAGGCATGTCCGAGCACGTTTTATTCCCAAAGCGTGGGACTAGTGTGAATGCTCTGTACAGTGCATGGGCACAGTTTGAAAATATAGCCTTGGACATGGGTTAGTTAGACTTGGGTACAATTTGCATGTATACATCAATCTGCATCAATTTATATGTCAGATAAAAACACTGTTCCTCACACTGAGTTTGACTTTTATTTCATTGTGGACAATATGCACGCAAGATATTTAATGTTTTGTCTCATCAACCTCAATTCAATTGTTAATAAACATCCATTCTTGTATTTCAGGCCTGCAACACATTCCAAAGAAAGTTGGGACAGGGGCAATTTAGGATTAGTAATAACATAAGGTAATAAAAACAAAATGATTTCACAATGATTTCAAACAGGTGAAGTCAACATTTATCATGATTTGATACAAAAGCATCATCCAGGAAAGTCTGATAATTTGAGGAGCAGAGATGGGCAGGATTTTCGGTTTGTCAACAAATGTGGGAGAAAATTATTGAAATAATTTATAGCAATAGACCTCAGAGAAAGATTGGAAGGGATTTGCATATTTCTCCCTCTATAGTACATAATATCATTAAATGGTTCAAGGAATTGGGAGAAAATTTCAGCACAAGTTTAAGCTGAATCCCTGTGATCCTTCAGATGGCACTGCATTAACAACCACCATTTAACAATAGCTGACATAATCACATGAGCATTGGGTTACTTTAGTAAACCTTTGTCAAGCACTACAATATGGAGTTTCATTCACAAATGCCACTTAAAAGTTTACTGTGTAAAGAGAAGCCTCATGTTAATCATATCCCGAAGTGCTGTTGACTTCTCTGGGCTCGGAGGCATCTAGGATGGAACATCACACTGTGGAAATGTGTTTGGGGTCCAGATGAATAAGTATTGTAAATCTTTTTTGGTACAAATGGACGCCGTGTGCTCCAGACCAAAGATGAAAAGGACCATCCAGACTGTTATAAGCAACAAGTCCAAATGACAGGGCCTATTATGGGATGGGGTTTTGTCAGTGCCCTTGGCAAAGGTCATTTACACTTATGTGATGGCAGCATTAATGCAGAAAAGCACGTTGAGATTTTAGAGCAACATAATGTATGGATGCCCATACATTTTTGAACAAGACAAAGCAAAACAAGTGAAATCAGCAAATATTGTGACTGAAATATGATATACAAATCCCTTCCAATCTTAAATTGCTTTTAAACATTATTTTGACTTTTAAACATAATTTTCTCACACATTTGTTGACAAACTGGAAATCCTTTGCCCGTCTCTGCTCCTCAGTGTCTCTCATTTGTGGATCCTGCTTTTGTACCAGATCATGATCATAATTACCTGCTGATGTCACCAATTTGAAATTACATCACTATTAGTTTTTTTTTCTTTCATTACTAGCCCTAAATTGTTCCCTGTCCCAACTTTTTTGGAACGTGTTAACGAGATAAATCTGACAGTTCCGAGTTTTGGTTAATTTAGCATAGGTATGAAGGTGGGCTTATGTAACACCTCGTTATGGAACGGACTCCTTCCGAAGCACAGCTTAAACAGAGTACAGTAATGACCGTCGTGGAAACCCCGCCCTCTGTGGGCGTGTCCTTACGCTTGGTCCTCTGGTTGGGGCGGAGTCCGCTTTCAGCGCGCGGGTGCGTGTTCTCTCTGTCGCCCCCACAGAGAATCGCACGAGAGGAGTCGCTTAGTGTAGAGTGCTACGGCAGCGTGCGCGCGCTTATTTGCGTTTCCTCTCGCTAAAGTTGCGGATCGCTGCACATTTGTGTGTTACTTTCATACAACGTCTAAGGAGGATTGTCTGGCTCGAGAAGTTGTGCGAGACAGAGCTGATCGGTTTCTCTGAAAGTGCGCTTTTGTTAAGCGGTGAAATCATGTCTGCCTCAGCGGCTAAAGTGAGTAAAAAGGATCCGAATTCAAACCACGATGGAGCGGACGAGACCTCTGGTAAGAAACAGGGCCTTCAGAGCATCGCCATTTTCACTTTCTCTTTTTTACACTTAACTGTTTTACCCCGCGGGTTACAAAAGAACAGCGTGCTACAGAACTACCTAGAAATGTACCGCAGTCGGTGTGCGTTATAAGTTAGGCTTGTATGTGTGTACTGCTCGCCGGTTGGATGAGAGAAAAGCTCCTGAGTGCAGGAAGGCACCGGCGATGGAGGCCATGTTGGTTAGCAGCTAACGCAAACGCTGCGGCGTTCAATTGCTCTAACCGTCGCTTTAAAACACGTTCAAATTTGACTTAAACTAGCTAGGACGCTGCATGTATGCCGTTTAGTTTAAACGCATATCTGTTATCTATGAGAGACTCAAATGTAAGGAATGAATCATCGAGTCACTTGGCTACTTTATTGTTGTAGTGAATTGACCTCCGCCATGATGTATTATACATAGCCGATTGGCTAGCCTGGCATGTAGGATTATTAGTCGTCTCTTTTTATAAACCATCCCCCGGTTTTATCTCGGGCTGTTCTGTGAGGTGAGTGTAAATGGTTTCGGATCTTGGTTAAAATGGTGACGGGGAGGGGGCGGTAGGCGGTTAAAGAGTTCACTGAGTCTCGGTACATTTAAACCACGCGGCCTGGGTAGCAGGAAGCAGCGTTTCTGCATCAACAGCGAGAGCTAACTGGCTACCATAGGTTCAGCCAAAGAAAACCTACTGTGGATCATACTGATCACCCTAAATGCTTATCATACAACGAAATGGATCATTAAGTTTGTGAATTATAAACATATTCTGCTCGCTTAAAATTCTAGTGAAAATTTAAACGTGGTTGCTACAATAAAACATCAGTAAATTTAATCCAAAATTTAGGTCTCTTAGGTTCAGGAATGCTTTAAATTATGTAGAGATTGAGAGGTTCCGTAACTACCCATTGTTTGTATCTGTTGACCTGACATCTGAACTTGTTCTTTTTTTTTCTTTTTCTTTTTTTTTTTTTTTTTTGCATCTACAGAAAAAGAACAACAAGAAGCCATTGAGCATATTGATGAAGTACAGAATGAAATTGACAGGTAATATTGTGTTTTGTAAACTTGTATACTTTTTATAATGGTCTGAAACTAAAAGAAAGCTTGTTCTTGACAGACTCAATGAACAGGCAAGTGAGGAGATCCTGAAAGTTGAGCAGAAATATAACAAGCTTCGCCAGCCATTCTTTCAGAAGAGGTCAGAACTCATTGCCAAAATTCCGAACTTTTGGGTCACTACATTTGTGAATCACCCTCAAGGTAAGTAGAAGCAAAGTGGTCTAATTCTGATGACAAACACGAAACCAGTTGTATGTTTCACTGGACTGTTTGTTTATTTTGAACATGTATGTTTCATTTCGTGCCCCTCTACATTTAGTCTCTGCTCTGCTTGGTGAGGAAGATGAAGAAGCACTTCATTATCTGACCAGGGTGGAAGTAACAGAGTTTGAAGACATCAAATCAGGATACAGAATAGATTTTGTAAGGGCTACATTTTAGTCACTGTGTTTGGTCTGTGGTCTTAGCAAAGTTGAATAGCTTTGATTTAAATGTGAGTGAATGTTTTAAATTTCTGTTTGCAGTATTTTGATGAAAACATGTATTTTGAGAACAAAGTCCTTTCCAAAGAAATTCACCTGAACGAAAGTGGAGATCCAACTCCAAAGTCAACAGAAATCAAATGGAAACCAGGAAAGGTACGAAAGATCTATGTTGATATTGTGTGAATTAATGCTACTTGATATATTTGACTTTAAAAATCTTGTTTCTTTGAAGGACCTCACAAATCGTTCCAGCCAAACTCAGAGTAAAGCGGGGAAAAAGAGGCAACATGAAGAGCCAGAGAGCTTTTTTACCTGGTTCACTGATCATTCTGATTCAGGAGCAGATGAGTTAGGAGAGGTCATAAAGGATGATATCTGGCCTAATCCTCTGCAGTATTACTTGGTGAGTATGTGTTTCGAGAGTATCATTTTTTGTAAGGGAATGAAGCAATTTATATCATTGACTGACTGTTCAAAATCTGTAGGTCCCAGACATGGAAGATGAGGAAGGAGAGGGTGAGGATGAAGATGATGAGGAAGGCCTGGAAGACATTGATGAGGAGGGAGAAGATGGCGAGGAGGAGGAGGATGATGGGGAGGTAACTTCACAAATTCAGCTTCCTTTTATCACTAGAATTTATCACCTAGATTTGTGATGTGATCAGAAATGCATTATAGTACAGCCCATAGAAAAGTTTTAACATGTTTCCTCATATTTCAGGATGATGGTGAGGATGACTGAATAGTAAGAATGTTGAGCATAATCCATCTTAACCTGATCCTGTTTGCCACAACACACCTGCTTCTCTGGAGATACTTGGGAACAAAAATCTATGTTTTCATTTGTTTTGTTTTTTTCCTCCCCCTTCTGTCATCTGTCCTGGCAGTGCCATGTTGAAGTCCACACAGGAATAGACTCACAAATAAATGGACTGCAAAATCTGCCATTGTGGCATTGAACATCTCAATTCCCATTATGTTTTAAGTTTTGGAAAAAAAGAAGACACTAGTATCAGCAGCCCACCGTCTGGAGTAGACTTTCAATTAGGATGACCTCTTTTATACATGTATATGCATAATTATTCCTGTCTGTGTGGTTAAATTGAACAACAGCCATGGTGTGCAAAGTGATGTGCTAGTTATAGCATCCTTTTTCAGAGCCTTGTTATTCATGGCATTATAACTGCTTAATTATTTTTTATTTCCCCGCCACTAGTTGTGGTTTCAGCAACTGTAATCTCATTCCTGTCAGCCCTGTGAGCAAGTTGGTTCAGGAGGGTTAAGCCTCAGTGAATGAGGGTAAGGAGGGTATGTGAAACATTTGGGTTTTTTAAATCTTGTCTTGTTTCATAAACATTCATCCGATTTGCAATGACATTTTGATAAAGAAAAAAAAAAAAACCTAAAAAAAACCATAGAAACTAATCATGCTTGTAAGTTTTGGCCCTGTTGTGGGGTTCTATTTTGTGTCGTGTATGTTCTACTAACCCCATACTTCTCACAGGAGAGACTTAGCTGTTAAGTTTGCTTTGATAAAATAAATGTCAGTGTGAACACATTGTTTCAGATTTGTCTAAAAGCGGTAAAAATGAACATGATTTTATTGAAGTACTGGGTGCCAATCTTGACAAAGAGAACCAGGCTTCTGAATAAGTACAGAACCCTTAGGTTTAGAGAATATGGAGTCTGAATGTCCTCCCTGTGTCCGTGTGGGTTTTCTCAGGATATTAGTTTCCTCCCACATTCAAAAGACATATACTAGGTTAATTGGTGTTTCCAAAGTGCTGTGAATCTGTACTCTACGATGGACTGGCACCCAGTCTAAGGTTGTTCTTGACTTGCACTCCTTGTCACCGGCTTTCCCGCAACCCTCACCTAGGATAAAGCAGATAAGACAAAGAATGAATTAATTAATCAATCAATCATAGTTATTTAATTCTGTCCTCACTTTCTGACTACTTGTTTTGTCTGAAGTGGTGTTAGTGCAATGCCTATGTTTAGTTAAAGACGTGGGATGACGCGCTGTGTTTTAAGATTTTAAAATGGTTTACCTCAAGGTACTACGTTTAATCAATGATATGGTTGGTCACTTTGCTAACCAAATAAAAATTAGGCTGCAGTATATTGTGTTATTGTCGTATACAGGCATGAGTTAAACCGTTCAGGGAAAATAGTTTTCCATGCAACTTAACATAATCTAATACCATACTATCATATTAAAGTACCGGTACTCTTTTTGTTACTGCTTAGCTACTGTCCATGCTTGTATACATATTTTGACCACAATGGTGACTTCGTAAACTCCACAGAAGCACCAGTAGTTCCAGACACCTAATTCTCACATTTGAAACTTTATAACCAGAGGATGTCATTAGTGCTCAAACCCTCATATTTCTAAATTGATCTGAATATTTTGATATGGACCTCACATTGGTTTAACCATGACTACAGCTTGGAAATAGACAGGATACCTTTTAAACTGACATTACATCTAAAATTCTGATGTGATGTGTTGTTGTTTTTTAAAGATTTATTGGACTATGAGAAAATGCTTAATTGCTTCATAGCCTGTCTCTGATTATGCACCTTGGTTTCACTTAATTCCAGAAATCTACCTGAATACAGAAATATATCCCAACTACATCTTGCCTTTTTAATTTTTTTTAATGCTGCTATTCTTTTCCATTAGTACATAGGAAACATGACATTGGAAAAGGGTATTATACTTTAAAACGTGGACTTTAGGAAGGTTTCTCTGGAGAATATTTCATTACAGATTCCTGACTTTGATGGTGGAAACACAAGATGGCGCTCTCAAAACACGAAGGGTTGCATTCGAAATTTTGCTTGTAGTACATGAAATTGTAATAAATGTTAGTGTCTAGATAAAGATAGAAGTTGCGTTCTCTAACAACCATAAGCTCATTCCTGTCTGCCCTGTGAGAAAGTTAGGTTTTGCTAAACAGTAATCTATGGTAAATATCCAAGTAGGTAAATCACATGCATATGTGCTGGATATCAGAATGTAACAAGTCAGCCTAGGATTCGTGGCAAAACTACTGAGCTGATTTTTGGCTGTAGTTGTGGCAATGGAGCCCGTGGATGGGTACACAACAATGGAAGTGCACTTTGGTAAATTCAAACAGGAAAGGAGAAATGGTAAACAAACATAACTCATAACACAGCAGTTTTCAAGAAGAAAAAGAAGACAGATTTGTGTATTATACGGCACTGATGGAAGTTTGTGAACACTAGTTTTCTACATTTGTTCATAAACAAGACTAAAAACATGACATTTTCCTAAAAGTAGACAAAGAGAAACAAACACAATATGGTAATTGACTGAGGAAAGTCCACCATTACAATCAGTTGTTCTGTTTAAATAATAAAAATTAGCACTTGGAAATGTATCATACCACAAAAAACTCAGAAAACAAAGTTTTGAGGCTACTTAGGCTGGAAAAAATACAAAACTACCTCTAGTATGTTTGGACACAATCCACAGTTAGACAGACTGTGTTCAAATGGCTGAATTTCAAAACCATTGTTACCCTCCTCAGGAGTATTTGACCAACAAAGATTACTTCAAGAGCAAGGCGTGTTATAGTCTCTAAGGTCAGTAATGCACTCAGGGTAACTTCTAAGCAATAAAGGTCTTTCACGTTGAATAATGCTGAGGCTCATGAGTCAATGTCCAGGACTGATCAAAACTTAGCAGAAATGGTTGGTTTGGCTGCAGTTATTGCTGCTCATAGGGGTCAGACTAGACACTGAAAGCAACGTTTACACACTTTTGCCAGTTATAGATAAGCAGTAGTGATAATTTTCTCTAGTATGTAAATGACAGAGTATGATACACTATATTAACAAAAGTATTTGCTTGCTCATCGTAGTCATTGAATTAAGATGTTCTAATCACTTCCATGGCCACAGGTGTATAAAATCAAGCAGCTAGACATGCTTCTTTAAACATTTGTGAAATAATGGGTCACTCTCAGCAGCTCTGTGGAATCCAGCATAGTATAGTGATAGGATGCCACCTGTGCAACAAGTCCAATCGAGAAATTTCCTCACTAAAAATATTCCACAGTGAACTGTCAGTGATATTATAAAAAAGTAAAAGTGACTGGAAACAACAGCAACTCAGTCATTCGCTACAGACCTCCGAAATTCATGTGGTTTTCAGATTAGCTCAAGAACAGAGAGAGAGCTTCATGGAATGGGTTTCCATGCCTGAGCAGCTGCATCCAAGAAATCACCAAGCACAATGCAAAGTGTTGGATGCAGTGGTGTAAAGCCATTGGACCCTAGAGCAGTGTTTCCCAACCCTGGTCCTGGAGGCACACCGCCCTGCACATTTTAGTGTCTACCTTACTCCCTGCACACATGAATCAACCAAGCAGTTCATTAACAAACTTTCAGAGCTGCAGGGGCTGTGTTAAAGCAGAACTGTACAGGGCGGTGTGCCTCT
>JAVSBU010000112.1:2640657-2655835 GCA_033118015.1 Loricariichthys derbyi | reverse complement strand
CACTGCCATATCTCCTAGACATTTCCATACCTCCACTGGTATGTCATCAGGTCCATCTGCCTTCCCTTTCTCCATGCTCTTCAAAGCATTATGAACGTCACTCTCACTGATTTTCCCCCACTTCCTAATCCACAGTCTCTACAACCTCTACTCTTGTTTCCCTTTCATTTTCTTCATTCATTAACTCCTCAAAGTACTCCTTCTATCTTCCTATCACACTCTTCTCACTTGTTAGAACATTACCATTCCTTTAACATCTTTAACAATTCTAACCTGCTGCACATCCTTTCCAGCCTGATTCCTCTGTCTGACCAATCTGTACAAGTCCTTCTCACCTTCTTTAGTGTCCAGCCTTCCATAAATCTCCTCCTAGGCCTTCTGCTTTGCTTTTTCTACCTTTCTTTTTGCCCTACGTTGCATCTCCTTATATTCCCATCTACTTTTGTCAGTCCTGTCACTGTCCCATTCCTTCTTGGCTAACCTCTTCCTCTGAATAGGTTCCTGCACTTCACTCTTCCACCACCAGGTTTCCTTATCATCTTTTCTCTGTACAGATGATACACCAAGTACCTTCCTACCTGTCTCTCTAATCATTGTTGCTGTAGTAGCCCAGTCATTTGGAAGCTTATTCTTACAACCAAGAGCCCTTAAGATCTCCTCTCTGAACTCTTCCTGACATTCTTCTTTCATCAGCTTCCACCATTTGGTTGTTTTCTCTGTTTTGACTCTTTTTCTCTTCTTCACAACAATAGACATTCTACACACCACCATCCGATGCTGCCTGGCCACACTCTCCCCTGCCACCTTACAATCCCCAATCTCCCTCAGGTTTCCTCTTCTACCAAGGATGTAGTCTACTTGTGTACTATTTCCTCTTCCACTCTTATATGTCACCCAAGTTCCTACCTTTTTGGAAAAAATGTTGACTACAGCCATTTCCATCTTCTTGGTAAATCCACCATCCTCTGTCTGAACCTTCCTGGTTCCTTTCCTTGACACCAAACCCAACAAACCTACCAATCACATCTTCATGTCCACTGGTTCCCTTTCCAATATGTCCCTTCAGGTCTGCTCGGATCACTATTCCCTACTACCTACTACCTGGGAATACTCACTATCACTTTATGTAGACCCTTCCAGAACTTCTCTTTTTCCTCTTCCTCACATCCAACCTGTGGAACATACCCACTGACAACATTCAGCATCAGACCTTCTAAATCTACCTTCAGACACATCACACTATCTGACACTCTTCTCATCACTACAACATTCTTTGCTAACTCCTCTTTCAAGACCACCCCTACTCCATTTCTCTTTCTATCCACATCATGGTAAAACTGTTTAAACCCTGCTCTAAAGCTGTGCGCCTTGCTGCCCTTCCACTTGATCTCTTGGACATCTACTTTCCTTCTCTGCCTCATGCCAGCCAGTTCTCTACCTTTGTCTGTCATTGTCCTCACATTTAGAGTTGCCACCCTCAGTCCTACAGTCTTTCTTGACTTTCCTCCTCTCTTTTTGTCTTCTGACTTGTTTCCCTCCTCGTGTTCTTGTAGAGTAGCACAATTTCCACAGGGAGCCTATTTGTCAACAGCATTGGTGGAGATAATTGTTAACCTGGGCCTTGCCTGATCTGGTATTATGTAATTTAGATGTACTCGTATGTTTGTTTTGGCAAAGTGTTTTACATCAGATGCCCTTCCTGTCATAACCCTCACCATTTACCCGGGCTTGGGACCAGAACAAAAGATACACTGGCTGATGTTCCCTAGTGTCACACAACGCTCAGAAGGGAACTGCAATTCCCTTCATACACCGCTGGGAGGAGTCAGCATAGCACAGGAGGACACAGTGATTGGCAAATCACCTTCACCTGAGTTCTGATCGCATTTCCTATTTAAGCTTAGTCCTCCCATGCAACGTTGCGAAGTATTGCCTCAATTTCTGTGTGCCTTACTGAGCATTTTCTATATTGTGTTGTCTTTTGGATTATCGACCTTTGCCTGCCTTGCAACCTTGGATTGTGCCTCTCTATTGTTGTATCTGCCAGTGTTCACTATTGCCTGTTTTGACCTCGAGTTTGCCTAGCCCTGTATGTTCAGTGTAGTGTTTGTTTGGTTTGCGTTCATCCTCAGTGTCATCCTGTGTGCATCGTTTGTTAAAGTAAACATTTATTTTTGTACCTTCTGGTTTCGTCTGTGCCATCATGCTGTCACAGAATATTTCGCCGCTTCAACAAGAGACGGCGGAAGCATGCACCTACCAACAAGTTGTGGAGGTGCAAAACCACACTCTGGGTGAGCATCACACCACCATAGCTCAAGTTACCCAGACAGTGCAGCAGCTTGAACAGGGCCAAGCACAGCAACGGCAGGAGATTGCTCAGCTCTCCAAATCTCTCCAGCAGCTATGCGTCTGTGGTGAGGACACGTTTTCCGTGAGTAAGCCTCAGTTTCAGTATTATGACGGTCAATCCGACGCGTGCACAAGTTTTCTACTCCAGTGCGAGTTATACTTCGACTGTTCGGCCCCAGGCTCGGATAAGGCTAAGATCGCTTTTCTTATATCTCGTCTCACCAGTACTGCTTTACAATGGGCCACAGTCGCTTGGGAGATGGTTCCAGAGCTCACATATCTTGACTTTTAACAAAAGTTCTGAACCATATTCGACTACCCAAGTGAGGGCAGAATCACTGGAGAGAGACTGTCTTTCCTACAACTGGGAGGACAGTCGGTGGCTGAGTTTGCCCTACAGTTCTGCACCTTGGCAGCAGGTAGCGGATGGAATGAACCTGCTTTGTTGGTAGCATTCTGCAATGGACTTAATACTGAGATCCTGAGGGAGATGACAAACTCTCCTTGGATGAGCTCATCGACCTGGCCATCTGACTGGACCATCTATGTCGCCGGAGAGTTCCAACCAGGCAGAATCTACCAGCAGGGAGGTTTCATGTCCGGAGCCAGAGGAACAACTGGAGACTATGCAGTGCGACTCAACCAGGCTCCGATCCAGGGATCTTCAGGCAGCGGTTCGAGAAGCACAGTGCTTATTCTGCGGATCCCTGGGGCAATTCATAATTGATTGCCAGGCTTACCTGGCCAGATTCGGGCTTGAACTCCTGGAAAGCACGTGAAGTTATCTTCACGCGCTAATGTGGTGAGTCTGCCCACAAGTGAGTTGGTTAAGGTCTTTTGTCTTACCTGTAAGAATATACGGTGTGTCTGTATGCTCTGTCTTTGTAGCACTCATTGACTCCAGAGCAGAGGGGAATCTCATTTCCCAGGAGGTCGTCCGACAAATCCACATCCCCACAGAGACGCTAGCACAGAGGATGGACCCGGCGGCGGTCGACGGTGTTCCCCTAGCCCGGGAGGGAGTTACACAAATCATGACACCCATTTGTCTGGAGGTCAACGCATGTCATATTGAAAGCATCCAACTCTTCGCTCTCAAAAGCACTGAATGCGCTGTTATCCTGGGGCTTCCTTGGTTGCAGCGCCACAATACCAACATCTCCTGGAGGGACCAGGAGATCCTCAGCTGGTCGAGCTCTTGCCTCTCCACCTGTATTAGACGTCTGAACCTTCGTCTCAGCGCTACATCTACTAATGTTGCTGTAGAGACCTCGGAGGCGACCATTCCTGCCGAGTACCAGGATGTTCTGGTAATTAGCAATGCTCGTGCCACCTCTCTACTGCCCTACAGGCCATATGATTGCTCCATAGAGTTCTTGGAGGGAGCAGCCTTACCAGTCTACTCCCTATCTCAGCAGGAGTGGGCCGTGTCCGAATATGTGGATGAGGCCTTGAAGCAGGGCTTCATTTGACCATCCAGGTCCCCGGTAGCAGCAGGATTCTTTTTTGTTAAAAAGAAGGACGGAACCCTCCGTCCATTCATTGACTATCGGGGCATCAATAATATCTCACGTAAATACCCATATCCCTTACCTTTGGTGCCAGCAGCACTCGAACAGCTGAGAGGAGCTTGGTTCTTCACCAAGCTCGATCTTCGCAGTGCCTACAACTTGATCCGAATCAAGAAAGGGGACGATTGGAAGACCACTGTCATCACCAATCGGGGCCACTACGAGTACCTGGTGATGCCCTTTGGTTTGTCCGTAGCACTCTCTGTTTTCCAATCCTTTATTAATGACGTACTCAGGGATAAGCTGGACAGGTTTGTCATTGCTTACATTGATGACATTTTGATTTATTCCGCCGACCTCCAGAGCCATGTGCGTCAAGTTCGAGCAGTATTAAAAAGACTGCTAAAGAACAACCTGTTTGTTAAGGCTGACAAATATGAGTTTCATAAACAATCCATTTCTTTCCTAGGATATCACATCAACTCTGGAGGTATCCTGATGGAGAAACAGAAGGTAGAGGTGGTGACCCAGTGGCCCACTCACGTATCGGTCAAAGACTTACAAAGGTTCCTGGGGTTTGTGAACTTTTACTGGCGCTTCATTCGAAACTACAGTCTGGTGGCCACTCCCTTAATGGCCCTTCTATGAGTTAACCCACGTAAACCTAACTGGAACTCGCAAGCAGAGGCTGCTTCAAGGCCCTTAAGAGGGCATTCACCTCAGCCCCTGTCCTCCACCATCCTGACCCCGAGCGGCCATTTGTCATTGAGGTCGGCGCATCTGAGATCGGAGTTGGGGCCATACTTTCTCAGCACCAAGGTAAGCTGGACAAGCTCTTCCCAATAGCATTTTTTTCCCGAAAATTATCCCCAGAGGAGCGTAATTATGGCATAGGACATAGGGAACTGCTAGCCATCAAATTGGCCCTAGAGGAGTGGCGCCACTGGCTCGAGGGAGCCAGATTCATATTTTGAGTGCTAACCAATCACAGAAATCTGGAATATCTCAAGAGTGCCAAGAGACTTAACTCTCATCACGGTGGCCACTCTTATTGCTAGGTTTAATTTTAATATAGCCTACCGACACGGGTCCAAAAATGTCAAGGCAGATGTCCTGTCAAGGTACTACTGGGAGGAGAGGGAGGCCGACCTTCTCAAGGTTCCAGAACATATTTTGCCTGACTCAATATTTCTCAACACTATACAATGGGATCTTGATAGACAAATTACCAGATCCATTAGAGAGCGACCAGTACCCAAGCAATGTCGTAAGGACAAGCTTTATGTTCACCCTCCGCATCGTGTGTCCCTCATCACTTGGGCTCACTCTTTGGTGGCAGCGGGACTCCCAGGGGAGGCACGCACTCAGCAGCTTATTTCTCAACGCTATTGGTGGGAGTCTATGTACAAGGATATTCATCATTTTGTCGCATCCTGTTCCATCTGTGCCCAGAGCAAGACTCCCAAAACTCTACCCGTGGGTAAACTTCACCCATTGCCCATCCCCTCATGCCCTGGTCCCACATCGCCGTTGATTTTGTCACAGATCTTGCAGAATCAAAGGGGTTCACCACTACCATCACATTTGTGGGCCGTTTCTCTAAGGTCGTAAGATTTATCCCTTTTAAAGGCCTACCCTCGGCTTGGGAGACCGCCCAGGTGATGTTTGAACTCATATTTTGTAACTTTGGTATCCCTGAACAAGTTGTGTCAGATATGGGTCCACAGTTTACCTCTAGAGTATGGTCGTCATTCTGCGAACACCTGGGAGTCATGGTCAACCTGACGTCAGGCTACCTCACCCAGTCCAACGGCCAGTGCGAGAGGGCTAACCAAGAGGTAGGGAAATTCCTGAGGGTATTTTCTGGTAATAATCAGAATGACTGGTCTAAATATTTAATATGGGCTGAGATCGCCCAGAATTCTTTACGCAGTGCTTCCACAGGCATAACCCCATTCCAGTGTGTCCTTGGTTTTCAGCCACCTCTCGCACCCTGGTGTGGGGTGGTCACCGATATCCCGGCAGTGGATGAGTGGATGCAGCGAAGTGAGCAAGTTTGGGAGCAGACTCATCGACACATCAAGAAGGCCATAGAGAGGCAGTGAGTGCAAGCAGATCGCCATAGGTCTGACAACCCGTCTTTTCGGTGTGGTGAGAGTCTGGCTCTCAACTCGGGACTTCAGGCTCAGGGAGGGAAAAAAGAAACTCAGAGCTAAGTATTTGGGCCCTTTTGTCATTATCAAAAAGATCAACGATGTCATGGATAAACTTAAATTACTTTTTTAATTAGTTGATTGCAGATTTTCATGCCTGCCATCCTGGGAGACCGGCTCCCCGCCCGAGAGGGAGGTCTCCGGGTTCCGTCAGAAGTGGTTCAGCAGGGGCGAGGTGGTGTTCCTCACGGGTGGCCTCGCTCCATTCCTGTCACGGACTCTTTGAGGTGGAGTACTGTCACACAACGCTCAGAAGGGAACTGCAATTCCCTTCATACACCGCCGGGAGGCATCAGCATAGCACGGGAGGACACAGTGATTGGCAAATCACCTTCACCTGAGTTCTGATCGCGTTTCCTATTTAAGCTTAGTCCTCCCATGCAACGTTGCGAAGTATTGCCTTAGTTTCTGTGTGACTTACCGAGCGTCTTCTATATCGTGTTGTCTTTTGGATTATCAACCTTTGCCTGCCTTGCGACCTTGAATTTTGCCTCTCTATTGTTGTATCTGCCGGTGTTCACTATTGCCTGTTTTGACCTCGAGTTTGCCTAGCCCTGTATGTTCAGTGTAGTGTTTGTTTGGTTTGTGTTCATCCTCGGTGTCATCCTATGTGCGTCGTTTGTTAAAATAAACATTTATTTTTGTACCTTCCGCGTTCGTCTGTGCCATCATGCTGTCACACCTAGTGTGGCAGGTTGAAATTCTCAAAATTGAACGAAGCCTGAGAATATGTATCAAAAATATGGCAGCGCATGAAGTTTCAGTTAATCTTAATATCCAACATACGTACATTTCAATATATCACAACCAACTGTTTGTAATTTCCATCTGAAGATGACAAAGGCAGAATAAGACAGCAAAATGAGTAATTTACCAGTTAAAACATTAGTTAGGTACTTTGCTATATCATTAGCTAACTGCCCTGCTATTATCTTCAAAGATAATATTTGAAGAAATTATTGAATGTAAAATAAGCATGTTTTACTAGACACACATTTGCTAGTAAGCTGACCGCTGGTTAACAACAGTACATTACTCCCCAAAACATTCACTGCAGAAATGAGGTGATGACCATGTGGTAGCAGAGGAGTGCATTTTGCAGTTCATTCTTGCGTTTAATAAATGAAAAGCATGTTGCTGAGGTATTTGATCATTTAGATTGCTATAATATTGAATTTCATCAAGATTAATTAATAATATAGCCTTTTTGGTAAAACACTTCGTTGGATATTTTTATGACATTGAATGGGATGCTGGGCTTCTCTGTTTTAAAAAATCCCAGATTATATACTTTGTATATAGGTGCAAAATCACCAATACAGTGGGTAGGTAAAGTATTCAGACCCCTTTAAATGTTTCACTATTTGTTTCATTGCAGCCATTTGCTAAAATCAAAGAAGTTCATTTTTTTCTCATTAATGTACATTCAGCACCCCATTTTGACACAACAAAAACAGACATGTATAAATTTTTGCAAAATTTAAAAAAAGAAAAACTGAAATATCACACGGTCTTAAGTATTCAGACCCTTTGCTGTGACACTCATATTTAAATCACATGCTGTCCATTTCTTCTGATCCTCCTCGGAGATGGTTCTACATTGGAGTCCAGCTGTTATTAATTAAACTGATTGGACTTGATTAGGAAAGGCACACACCTGTCTATAGTGCTCACAATGCATGTCAGAGCAAATGAGTCAGAGGAACTGCCTAAGAGCTCAGAGACAGAATCATGGGAAACAAGCCTTGGTGAGAGAGATAAAGAAGAACCCAAAGATAACTGTGGCTGAGCTCCAGAGATACAGTAGCGAGATGGGAGAAAATTCCACAAAGTCAACTATCACTGCAGCCCTCCACCAGTCAGAGCTGTTTCTCCTCAGTGCAAAACATATGAAAGCCCGCATAGACTTTTTGAAAAACACATGAAAGACTCCCAGACTTTGAGAAATAAGGTTCTGATGAGATGAAGATTGAAATTTTTGATGTTAATTCTAAGCGGTATGTGTACAGAAAACTGGGCACTGCTCATCACCTGCCCAGTACAATCCCAAAAGTGAAACATGGTGGTGGCAGCATCATGCTATGGAGTGTTTTTCAGCTGCAGGGACAGGTCGACTGGTTGCAATTGAAGGAAAGATGAATATGGATATCCTGGAAGAAAACCTCTTCCAGAGTGCTCAGGACTTCAGATTGGGCAGAAGGTTCACCTTCCAACAAGACGATCCTAAACACACAGCTAAAATAACAGAGGGGTGGCTTCGGAACAACTCTGTGACCATTCTTGACTGGCCCAGCCAGAGCCCTGACCTAAACCCATTTGAGCATCACTGGAGAGACCTGAAAATGCCTGTCAACCAACCTTCATTATCCATCCTGACGGAACTGGAGAGGATCTGCAAGGAAGAATGGCAGAAGATCCCCAAATCTAGCTGTGAAAAATTTGCTGCATCATTCCCAAGAAGACTCATGGCTGTACTAGCTCAAAAGGGAGCTTCTACTCAATACTGAGCAAAGGGTCTGAATACTTATGTCCATGTGATATTTCAGTTTTTTCTTTTTAATAAATTTGCAAAAATTTCTACATGTCTGATTTTTCTGTCAAGATGGGGTGCTGAGTGTACATTATTATAGAAAAAAATAAACTTTTTGATTTTAGCAAATGGCTGCTATACTTTGTACACACTGTATATCTACAGTGGCGCTTTAAAGTTTGTGACCTGAAGCGAGCAGTTAAACCCACCAACATCCCAGAGTTGAAGCTGTTCTGTATGGAGGAATGGGCTAAAATTCCCCCAAACAGCTGTGCAGGGCTGATCAACAATTACTGGAAGTGTTTAGTTGCAGTTATTGCTGCACAGGGGGCTCACACCAGATACTGAAAGCAAAGGTTCACATATTTCTGCCACTCACTAATGTGTAATATTGTATATTTTCTTCAGTAAATAAATGACTAAATATAATATTTTTGTCTCATTTGATGATCTTTTAGCCAAAATAAGCAGAAACACAGAAAAATTTTAAAGGGTTCACAAACTTTCAAGCAACACTGTAGACAGTGTTGGTAACCATTACAAGATCGCTTGTGCTGATTGGGTTCAGCATAGATTCCATTTCATGATGAACTCTTCTAACACACAAGTTAATAACACTGAACACATCACAGAAACATACACATATTGCTGTGACAATATCCATAATACACAAAACAAGCTCAAAATGAACACACATATCTATTCATTCATGTAGAGAAAATAAACACAGACCACTGTAATCTGAATAATGTAGCCAGAATAGTTATAAAGTTTTCTTCATTTATTTTCCACCTTCCTAACATGCTAATAACTTTCATACATCTTGAATCTCACATCTTCTGTCATTATTGCACTTGTTAGTGAAAGCTGAAGCTATTAATGGATTTTTTCACTGGGCCAGCTCCAGCCATCCTAATTTTGTCCTTAATACAAAGCACATGCTTTATTATTTTCACAATTAAAATGATGTTACAGAAAGTTCACTTAAATTATAGGTCCTTTAAACATAATGAGTGCATCCATCATAAAGCAATATGAACACAATAATCATCCATCATTATTGAGATACTGGCATAGCTCAGGGATGTAACTCATAGAACTGGAAATTTGGTGTAAAGAGGGAATTAAAAGCTTAAGTTAATGCACAGGAGTATACCAATGCACATTCAACTACACCACAAAATCCCTCAAGAGTTGTTTTAAGTATGCTTGAGAGTATAGTTTCTTTGTGAGTTTAGGACAGAATAAATTTCTGAATAGAATATGATTTGAAGGAGGTATGTGTCTATTTGCAGTAATATTCATATTAAATCTGGGTGATAATGTTTTTTGTGTAATAATATTTTCAGAGTTCTACAAGTGAAACAGCACAGAGAAAAGTATTCATGTCAAGGTTCCATACCAGATAGCACATCAAATCAGTTAGATTAAAAATCATGGTGATGATATACTCTTATTATGTAGTATGAAACTTGAGACACTGACTCTACCACTCTGACAGTGCCATTGCCTCAAGAAAGGATGCAGTATGAAATGTTTGATAATAAAAAATAATTTTAATAGAAATTAAGAAATTTTGAATTTACTAGTAAAGTAACAGTATATACTTTGTATATGACTTTGCCATTTACATGAAATAGCTAACATAAAACCAATATACAACAAAATATACAACTGCTGATTAATAATAATAATAATAATAATAATAATAATAATAATAATAATAATAATAATAATAATAATAAAAACATGTCTATGTACAGCTGTTGACCTATTTGTAGGCACAACATGGCTAATATTTTTGAGCTGCAGTAACACAAAGTTTGGCAATAATAATAATTACAGGAAAAGTGAGAAATTTGAGAAATTTAAGTAAAATAAATAAATGCAGCATTCATTTGAAAGATTCATTCATTGTCATATCCACTTCATCCTAGTCAGGGTCATGGGAAAGCCAGTGCTTAGCTGGCAACACAGGGCACAAAACAGGAACAATCCCTTGTAGGGTGTGCACACATTCATACACACACTAAGAGCGCTTTGAAAACACCAATTAACCATGCATCTCTTTGAAAAGTGGGAGGAAAGCAGAGAACCCGGAAAAAACCCTCAAGGACATCAAGAGACATCATGATGACTCCAGACATATGAAGCTCAAAGTCAGGACTGAACGAGGGATCTCAGAGCTGTGAGGCAGCAGAGCTAACCACCGTACTACCATGCCACCATATTTGAAACATGAATAAGTGAAATGATTTGTTATGGTTTTCTGAGCGTATAGTGAACAAGTTTTTACTATACAAATAAAACATCCGCTGATAAAACACAAATACAACCTAGACAAATGTAATTTTATTATTGTATAATTAAAAATAAAACTGAATGCTATATCATCTAATGCTTATAGACATGTACCCTCTTTTCCACACTCCAAACTGACATTATACAGCTGTCCATAAGTATTGCCTGATCAATTGGTCTTTGCTAGCACTTGTATTGATGGTGGAACATGCTCATTGATCATGCACAGCCCCCAAAGGCCCAGCCTTCAAACATAATTGGGTCTTAGATGGACTGAAAGGATTTGAAGATAATAACAAACGCAGAAGCCTTTCACTTGATTTCTAATCAGAGGTGATTGTTTTGGGAGTCCCAAAGCCATGAATGTGGTATGTTCATAACAACACCTGGTATGAGTTTATCCAAAATTATATTTAGCATGTAAAATTGTCTTCTATGAAGCTTCCTTCAACTTCATCAACCTAAGTGTTGCAAAAGTGTGACTACGGGTAATTTTCATACTCCAGCAACTCCAATCTGCCGAAGGCCCTCTCTGATTCCATTTTCACTTTGAGTATATTCTATACAAAACAGGCCAATATCACTATAACAAGTGTCAGAAAGATGATGAAAAGCCTTAAAGATGGATCATCAGACTTTCATACAAGTCGTAAAAGTAGACATATGTTTGTGGAATTTTATTATGGCACGAACAAAGAAGATTTCTGAGGACCTCGGAAAAAAGATTTGTTGATGTTCATCAGGCTGGAAAAGGTTACAAAACCATCTCTAAAGTTTTTGTGTATAACAGATTGTGTATAAATGGAGGAAATTCAAGACCATTGTTACCCTCCCCAGGACTGGTCAACCAACAAAGATCACTCTAAGAGCAAAGCATGTAATAGTTGGCGAGGTCACAAAGGACCCCAGGGTAACTTCTAAGCAAATAATTGGCTCTCTTAGATTGCCTAATGTTAATGTTAAGGAGTCCCACTATCAGAAGAACACTGAACAACAATGGTGTGCATGACAGGGTTGCAAGGAGAAAGACACTGTTCTCCAAAAAGAACATTGATTCTCATCTGCAGTTTGCTAAAGATCACATTGACAAGCCAGTAGGCTATTGGAAGAATGTTTTGTGGATGGAGGAGACCTAAATAGAACTTTTTGGTTTAAAAGAAAAGTGAGATGTTTAGAGAAATGAAAACACTGCATTCCAGCATAAGAACCTTATCCCATCTGTGAAACGTGGAGGTGGTTTCAACCCAAACTCAACACCTGTTTATACTCCATTTATGAATTTAGGCAGAGCTCTATAGAACAATAATATAGTGAAATCTGAAAGGGTCTTCTTTCAGGTCATACAGCAGTAAAAATCATATTATCTTCTTGTGCCAATTTCTAAGTCTACTTAAGAGTTGCTTTTGCTGCCTGTGTGTGTGGTGTGTTTAGCTAGGATGGGCAGCTGAGACAGTTGGGATACAGAGTTGCCGGGGGCGACGGAGCTGCTGACAGAGGACAGTGTCCCAGAGCTCAGTGTTCTGATAATGAGGCTTTGCACACACATACACTTACCGACCAAATGTGTATCCACAGACATGTATAAGTTATAGCTACTAGATAAGGGTGGAACCAGCACGCGCACTAACTATGGATAGCCACTAGACAAACATTTTCCAACACAGCAGTGAACAGTGATTGCTGGCAGTATGTATCGGTTATTTTCATATATTCTGGAAGCCGTTGTTATTGGGTACATTATTGCATCATAAGGTATATAAATCCAGAATGATGTTGCTAAAGCTTATTAATATTCTAGTGTTAAACAGAATATGTTCATTTTGTTCTGTGCAGAATACAGTACGTTCATTTCTGTCTTGAACAAATAAAATATTATTAATATTAAAAATAAAAACAAACTATTAAATAAATTAGTGTGTATATATTATAACCCAGGTGGAACAATGGCTTGGTGGGTAGGACCAACCATCTGCTCACAGCGAGAAGGTCCAAGGTTCGATCCCAGGAGGAGTGGTCTGGGTCCTTTTTGTGTGGAGTCTGTACTCTTTGAGCATGTACTCTTTGTGTGTGTACTGCCCTATGCTGGTGGCTAAGTACTGGCTCTCCCATGACACTGTCTAGCATTAGGGGGATAAGAAAGTCAATGAATGAATGAACATTACAAACCCATGTCTTTCTCTTAATGTGCAAACAAAACAAACACAACCACTCTACCACACACAATATGCAGAATTCAACTGAAAACTCACCATCTCCAAAAACAACCATAACACATATTTAATATGTTTAATGCAAGCAAAACAGGTGGACAAAACAACTGCAGTAAGAGCAGAGCAGCTGAAGCCAGTGAAGGAAGTAACCAACATTGTTTAGTGGGCCCTGGCAACTTAGAGACTGCAGGAACTTTGGTGTGTGGTGGAAACATTAATGTTGGCTCTGCAACGGTGATGGCAATTCTCCTCTTTCTAGCTTTTCCGGGTCTCCAGCCCATCAGCGACAAATTGCCTTCTTTTACAGCCAAATATTTCAAATTTTAGCTCGTCAAACCGAGCACCTATTTCCACTTCTCTGACCCCAGTACCCATGTTTTAATGCATAGATGAGTTCATTAGCCAAGTCAAAGCTATTACTTTTTGCCCCAATTCTTCCATGAAGACCATTTCTGGATAGACTTCGCCAACAGTAGATGGGTGTATCTGGGCCCCACTGGGTTCTGTCAGTTCTGAGGTAATGGCACCTATGGACATCTTCCAATTTCAAATGGAAGCAAGCATGATGCTCATCTGCTTGCCAACCACTGAGTCTATGGTCCTTTTTTGTGCTTCTTTAAGAGAGCTTGAACAGCACATTTTGAAACCCCAGTCTGTTTTAAAATCGTTGCCTAGGAGAGACCTTGTGTCCTGAACCTCACTTTTGTAGTACAGATTAGCCGTTCCTCTCCCAATTTTAAGCCTGGTACACAGCCGTTTCTGTTTCAGTTAATGACTGTGTTTCGACCTACATTTGAAAATGATAATTGTTGTGATCTGTTTGGTATAACTGGTTAATCTGACTAGAAAATTGTCCTTTAATGTCTGTTAATCCCTATGTTTGAAAGCATGTTTCAATAGGACATTTTAAGTGTTTAATTGATACACATTAAGGGTAAAGGAGGAGGTGTAACCATTTATGCAACAGCCCAGCATTTTTTTCCCCACTTCTGACCTGTCTTTTTTTCTCTTGAGCTGCCCTTCAGCTTAAGTGTGCGGCTAGAGTAATACAAAGGGTGTGAGGGGGGATCTAGATGGAGCAGAGAGCTCAGACATGAATATTTAAATAAGCTGAAACACTTTCTGATTGTGGGGGTGAAGCCAAAGCCCTATATTTTTCTGGTCTGCATTTTATAGAGAAGTAGGGTAAGTCATTCAGTATCAGTACTACAACCCCATTTCCAATGAACTTGGAACATTTGTGTAAATCATAAATAAAAACAGAATATGATGATTTGCAAATCCTTTTCAAACTATACTCAAC
This sequence comes from Loricariichthys derbyi, assembly GCA_033118015.1. Taxonomy (NCBI): domain Eukaryota; kingdom Metazoa; phylum Chordata; class Actinopteri; order Siluriformes; family Loricariidae; genus Loricariichthys; species Loricariichthys derbyi. The sequence goes on along the minus strand of JAVSBU010000112.1, from coordinate 2,641,415 downwards.
TGAATACACTACAAAGACAAGATATGCAATGTTCAAACTGATAAATTTTATTGTTTTTTTTTTTTTTCTTGCAAATACTCACTCATTTCAAATTTGATGCCTGCAACACATTGCAAAAAGTTGGAACTGTGGCGGTTTAGGGCTAGTAATAAGGTTAAAAACTATATAATGATGTGATGAAACTATATAATGAGTAAATGTTGGAAAAAAACTATAAAGTTTATCGGTTGGAAAATTATATATCTTGTCTTTGTAGTGTATTTAATTGAATATGGGTTGAAAAGGACTTGCAAATCATCATATTCTGTTTTTATTTATGTTTTACACAACATCCCAACTTAATTGAAATTGGAGTTGTATGTAGTAGAGCTTGAAGCGGTTTTATGTCCACTGACCTTATACTATACAGAATTATCTATGTTGAATTTGGTAACCATTCTCAGGACTCAGAATGTATGTACAGAATAGATGGAATTACAAACATGTTGGAGTGTTTGGGATAAAAGCACTAGATGACTGAAATAGCTTTTCTACCAGAAAGCATGGCACAGCTTCAGCACTATTGCAGTGCTGGTCTTGTTTAGAGGCTATTGACAGTTTGGGAAACAATACAAATTTGCAATAACATAATTCTGAAACAAACGTTGGACAACCCTAGTCCAGTGGATTTCTAAATATAAAAATATACAGTGGGGAGAACAAGTATTTGATACACTGCTGATTTTTAAGGTTTTCCCACTTGCAAAGCATGTAGAAGA
>JAVSBU010000112.1:2605121-2618246 GCA_033118015.1 Loricariichthys derbyi | reverse complement strand
TTCTCCTGTCTTTTTGTCAGTGTCACTGTCTCCAAACCATACAGCATAGCTGGTCTCACCACAGTCTTGTAAACTTTTCCTTTGCTGCCAACCTTCTATCACAAATCACTCCTGAAACTTTTGAAAGTTTGGGCAATAAAACTTGATTATAAAAATAACTTGAACTAACATTGCACAGAACTCTAAAGTCTATATTGATTGTTTGCTCCAAATAATAGAAATTATATTGATTTGTCAAATTTAAGCCTACATGTTTTGGCAAGAAAATCTGAATATGAAAAATAGAACATTTTAAAGAATTATTGAATTGCACACAAGAGAAATCCTGAGACTCTGAAATATAAGTCCTACTTCACTCCAAGTACTGACAGTATAAAACATTAAACTTTGAAAAGATAACATACGTACTATAACCCCACAGGTTTGGGGAATAAACTTGATTATAAAACAGTGAATTGTGTAGCTATATAACAGGCCTACACTTCACTTATACAAATGCAAAACTCACTTTTTCTATGGGAGGTGATCCCTTGACTTGGCCATTGAAAGCATGATTAAGTAAGATATCCTATATATATAGATAAGCTACCCCTGTATTTATTAATAAATATTACTTTATTACACTATAAAACTATGGTAGCGTGTTTACAGAGGACGTGTCTACATGCTGCATGGAGTTATAGCTATTTCAACATTACGCATTAAATCACATGTGTATGAAAATGTTTGCATGCCTACAGAACAAAAGGCACAACACATTCCAATTCTAAACAAGATAAATAGTGTTTAATCTAAAGAAAGATATAGTTCACTGCCAACTTTCAGCCATGGAAACAGATCACCAAACTGTTTGTCGGTGCGTGCACAGATCCGTAGAACACCGGCTCATTTCCTCAGCCATTTTGAGCCTTTTTTTCTGCTTGTTATAATTCAGCAAGAACAGAGTAAACTGCACCATTTTGATAGCTTTGGTGTTTGTCATGTTAATGCATTTGGAGGTGCGGTCCCACGCAGCTCAAAATATGATTGGCTAAATTGGTTTTGATTGGCAACCTGTCACGAGTGTCATGGTAATGAAGTGATTATACTGGACAAAATTGGTAAGGCGCTAAATGTAAGAGCCAAGCTAATGCACATTTTCACAATTTGGGGACACAGTTGTTTTCTCTAGTGGCGCCAAGCTATTTTAAAGCCCTGATATTGCACTAGAAAGACACATATTATGCGACGGGTGGAAAAAAAAACACAAGTGAAAAAGTACAGGTTGGAACTTTTTTTTTTTTTTCCAATTTTGCATTTTTGAAGGTCTGCAATTCCGTAATCCAACAAACAAAATAAGCGTTGTCTTATTATTCAACCCTCTCACATCACCAGAGTTCTATTTGGTTCCCTCAAGTATTAAGACAGTAATTGAATTACTAAGAACTATGAGCTTCACATGATTGGATTAATTATCTATTTTTTCCTGCATTTTCTGGCTTTAAAAGCCCCTCCAGAAACAAGTGAACAGCACTCAAACATTATCAACATGGGAAAGACTAAGGAGGATTCTAAGGGCATCAAAGGTAAAGTCATGGAGGGTTACAAGGCTGGCAAGGTGTACAAAACCCTTTCTAAGGAGTTGGCTCTACCTGTCTCCACTGTTGGAAGTGGAAGGCTTATGGAACAACTGTTAACCTTCCATGGCCTGGACAGTCTTTCAAAGTTTCCTCTCATGCTGAGGACAGGCTTATTTAGCTCCTAGCTTAGCAGAGCTGGATACCACAGGTGTAGTTAGTGTCCCTGCCTTGGCAGTGCCCTCACAGCAGGGCAACTGGGTGATGAATTGGCGACATAGTCGTAGGCCTAAAACTAGCCCACAGGAGCGCCACTCTTTACCTGTTCACATGTCAAACAAGTTTTCCCTCCTCAGTGATGCACTCACTGAGCAGCCTGTTAAGAGAGCTCTGGTCATAGGTGACTCTATTTTAAGACACGTGAAGTTAGTACCCCCTTTAGGGACACCAGCAGCTAGGGTTACTTGTATCCCTAGAGCCAGAGTGCAGGACATTGTAGGGAGCCTAAGCATTAGATTCTCTAGGGCAGTCATTCATGTAGGGGCCAATGATATACGCCTTCGCTGGTCTGAGGTTACTAAGTCCAATTATTAGAGGCTTTTAGAGTTGGCAATGTCCGATGCAATACTGTGCTCTGGTCAAATCCCAATGTGCTGTGGTGACCAAGCCTACAGCAGGCTATGGTCGCTGAACTGCTGGCTGTCCAAGTGGTGCTCTGAAAACAATGTGGCCTTCATAGATCATTGGACAACCTTTGAGGGAAAGCCTGGCCTTTTTGGATGGGACAATGTCTATCCCACTCTGGAGGGTGCTGCTCTCATCTCCTGTGGCATTGCCCATAGTCATATGGCTGACTGAATCATCATTATCTAAATCAAAACCCGACCTATTTGAGCTTAAGGACCCGGCCTCTGGGTCCATATTCAGAATTTCTTCAGGAATTTTGCTAACTTTCTTTCCTGCTTAGTACTTTCAACAGATAAGTCTGTAATTGTGGGTGGTTTTAATATTCACTTTGACAATGAGTATGACCCACTTAAAACTGCTTTTGAGCCCATTCTAGAATCCATGGGTATCACTCAGAATGTGATAGGACCAAACCACCTCTGTAATCATACTTTACATCTAATATTAACATTTGGTTTTGAAGTTCAAGTTCACGTTCACGTTCAAGCGGTTTTTATTATTATTTCAACCATATACAGTTGCGTACAGTACATAGTGACATGAAACAATGTTCCTCCAGGACCAAGGTGGTACAAAGAAGAATTTTCACAACACAAGTGCATATATGCAAAGTGTGTGCAATAACGCAAGACAATATGTGCAAAAACACAAGACAATATGTGCAAAAAACTACAGTATGTGCAATAACTACAAGATAGTAAACGTAAGGGTGTTTGGACAATAAACAATAAATATAGGGAGCAATAACGGAAGACAATAAATAACCACAAGACAATAACGTAAGACTATTCAGACAATAAACAATAAATATAGGGAGGGGATCAGTGGAAGATAGCCCACCAGTGGTGTGAGCAGTGAGGTGCAGATATGTCCATTTGTATAAATGTAAACAATGTAAATTAGCAGCAGATTTTTGTCCATAATTGTTATAAATGTAAACATAATGGGGATCATTGTGTGTGTGTATTTGTTCGTACCTGACTCTGGTTGTTCAGGAGACTGATAACATGGGGGAAGAAACTGTTGCACAATCTGGATGTGAGGGCCTGGATGCTTCGGTACCTTTTTTCCAGACGGTAGAGGGGTGAAAAGTGTGTGTGAGGGGTGTGTGTGTTCATCCACAATGCTGTGTGCTTTGCGGATGCAGCGTGTAATGTTAATGTCTGTGATGTTGGGGAGAGAGACACAGATGATCTTCTCAGCTGTCCTCACTATCCGTTGCAGGAATTTGCGATCTGATTCGGTGCAGTTCCCGTACCAGGCAGTGATGTAGCTGCTCAGGATGCTCTCGATGGTTCCTCTGTAGAATGTGGAGAGTACGGGTGGTGGAAGATGTGTCTTCCTCAGCTGTTGCAGAAAGTAGAGACATTGCTGGGCTTTCTTGGCTATGGTGCTAGTGTTGATGCACCAGGAGAGATCCTCTGCCAGGTGAACTCTAAGGAACTCAGTGCTCTTGACGATCTCCACAGCAGAGTCGTCAATGTTCAGTGGGGAGTGATAACGCCTTGTCCTTCTGAAGTCAACAATCATTTCCTTGGTCTTGTCTACATTCAGAGACAGGTTGTTGGTTCTACACCAGTCCATTAGCTGTTGAACTTCCTCTCTGTATGCTGACTCGTCGTTCTTGCTGATGAAACCCACCACAGTCGTGTCATCTGCGAACTTGATGATGTGGTTTGAGCTGTGCATTGCTGCACAGTCATGAGTCAGCAGGGTGAACAGCAGTGGACTGAGCACACAGCCCTGGGGGGCCCCAGTGCTCAGTGTAGTGGTGCTGGAGCTGTTTCGTCCGATCCGGACTGACCGAGGTCTCCCAGTCAGGATGTCCAGGATCCAGTTACAGAGGGAAGTGTTCAGGCCCAGTAGGTTCAGCTTTCTGATCAGGTGCTGGGGAATGATTGCATTGAATGCTGAACTAAAGTCTATGAACAGCATTTGAGCGTAAGTGTTTTTATTTTCCAGGTGGGTGAGCACCAGGTGAAGGGTGGTGGATACGGCGTCATCCGTTAAGTGGTTTGGATGGTACACAAACTGTAGAGGATCTAATGAAGGAGGCAGCAGGGTCTTGATGTGCCTCATGACAAGCTTCTCGAAGCACTTCATGATGATGGGTGTGAGTGTAACGAGACAGTAGTCATTGAGGCAGGACACTGAAGACTTCTTCAGCACGGGTATGGTCATGGTTGCCTTGAGACACATTGAGACGGTGGGAGTGCTCAGGGAGTTGTTGAAGACGTCGGTAAAGACATCTGTCAGCTGGTCTGCACATTCTCTGAGAACTCTACCTGGGATGTTGTCAAGTCCAGTGGCTTACCGTGGATTGACTCTGCGTAGAGTTTTCCTCACATCAGCTGCTGAGAGTTACAACACCTGGTCACTGGGAGGAGAGGTGTTCTTCCTTGCTGCCACGCCATTCTGTGTCTCAAACCGAGCATAGAAGTCGTTCAGCACATCTGGGAGGGAGGCATAACTGCCACAGGCAGGTGGCGTTGTCCTGTAGTTGGTGATGGCCTGGATGCCCTGCCACATGCACCATGTGTCACCTCTGTCTCTGAAGTGGCTGTGGATATTCTGGCCGTGTGCACTTTGCTTCTCTGTTGGCCCTGGACAGTTTGGCCCTTGCTGTTCTCAGGGCCGCCTTGTCACCTGCTTTGAAGGCAGAGTCAGAAGCTTTCAGCAGAGCCCGCACCTCTGCAGTCATCCATGGCTTCTGGTTGGGATGTGTGATGATTGTCTTAGAACAGTGACGTCGTCTATGCAGTTGCTGATGTAGCAGGTCACAGATGACGTGTACTCTTCCAAGTCCGTGGTGTTGCTGTAGTTTGCAGCCTCCCTAAACATCTGCCAGTTAGTGTTCTCAAAACAGTCCACTAATAGCGCTGTACAGCTCACAGAGTGCGTCTTTAGCATTAGCAGTGGGTGGGATGTAAACACTGATGATCAGTACTGTAGTTAATTCCCTCGGTAAATAAAATGGTCTGCATCTGACTATCGTAAACTCCACTAGAGATGAGCAGTAACTAGAGACTAGCACAGAGTTCTTGCACCATTCTGTGTTGATGTACACACACAATCCACCGCCATGAGTCTTACCGCACAGGGTTGAGTTTCTGTCAGCTTGGAACACGGTTAGTCCATCTAGCTGAATGGCAGCGTTGGGAATTCTGTCGCTCAGCCACGTCTCAGTGAAGAGAAAAATGCAGCAGTCTCTAGATTCTCTTCGTGTAGTTATCTGTAGTCAGATGTAGTCCAGTTTATTTTCCAGGGAGGAGACGTTTGATAATAAGATGGATGGGAGAGCTGGCCAAGTTGGGTTTGTTGTTAGCCTAGCGCGAACTCCAGCCCGCTTGCCGCGCTTCTGTAGTCTCGCACACCGCTTCCAATGCCCCCTTTTTCGGCTGCCGGTTTCAGGCGACACCGCAGTCTGAGTTTGGGGGCTTGGTTGCCGTAACAGGCCAAAACTGCGTAGCGTCTCCTGTAGCTCATCGTTTATCGTGTTATTCTGGTGGTGTAGCAGCGTCTGACAGTCGTATACATGGGCATTGGTTGTTCTTATGTCCATGTGCCGAAAAGTTGGAGACAGCTATGAATAAAAACACAAAAAGCACCATTTTGTATCCGGAGCGGCCAGTGCGAGCTACAGCTGGGCCACCATCTTGGATCTACTAGAAATAGATAACCTTAGTGTTTACCCTCAAAGTGATCTGATTTTGATCACTATCTCCTAGTTTTTTGAGCTTTTTGTAACTAATCAAATTTGTCTACTGCCTCGTTATCATGCCAAGTACACTATTATATCTGCTACTTCCACTGAGTTTATTAATAACCTACCAGACTTGACATTTCAAATACCTATGGAGCCCAATCAGATTGAGCATGTAACCAACCAATTAGAATGTCTGTTTAGCTCAACTCTAGATAAAGTTGCTCCTACTAGGGTTATGCACATTAGGGAAAAAAGCTAGCTACATGGTATAATGACTACACTCGTACATTAAAGCAAATAGCTCGGAATTTAGAATATAAATGGTAACATAGTAAATTAGAGGTATTGAAGATTCCTTGGAGGGAAAGCATGGCAGAGTATAAACATGCCCTAACTAAAGCTAAAGCTTAATATTTCTCCTCTCTCATAGAGAAAAATAAGAATAATCCTAGATTTATCTTTAATACAGTCTCAAAATTAACTAAAAAAATTTAAAATACCCTGACTCTGAAATTCCACCCAATCTTAATAGCAATGATTTCAAGACATTTTTTAATGAATAGATCGAAATCATCAAGTCACCCTGTTATTCAGAAACCTACCAAATGCAGCACTAATATTTGTTTAAATAGCTGTGAGTCTGGAATATAATGTTTTATCCCAATTACTAATACGGAACTTTCTTCACTGATTAGCTTGTCTAAGTAATCATCATGTTTGCTAGATCCAGTTCCTACACGTTTATTAAAAGACTTGGCACCAAGTATTTATTAATGTCCTCAGATAATGGATGTGTTTCTTTTCTAAGCTCATCATTTGATACTATAGATCATGATCTTATTAAATAGATTATAAACCACTATAGGTATTAAGGGATTGACACTTTCTTAGTTTAGATCCTATTTGACCGACTGACACCAGTTTGTTCATGTAAATAATCTATGCTCTGAGGTCTCTGTTTTGGGCCCACTGCTATTTTCGAGGGTATGTGATTCCACTAGGTTCAATTATTCGTAAACTTAACATCAGTTTCCCTGGCCTTTCAGTATCTGAGTGAACCCTTAGAGTCTTACAATTCAACTTGTCTAATTCTGTCACAAGGTACAGGAGTTCATTCAATTCCTAGAATTAAAAAAAAAAACTACAGCAGGGGGAAAGTCTTTGTCCTACTTGGCCCTCCATCTATGGAATAAACTCCCACCATTCGTTCACAATTCAGATAGTCTACCACCTTTTAAGTCTAGGCTAAAATCATACTTCTTTAGGCAGGATTTTGATTAGACTTAGAGTGGGATGAGTGGCTTGGATCCTTGGGTCTGGATTCCAGAGTCACATCTGGCATGTCTGGCTTATTAATCCTTGACTGTTGGCTAGCCTGGCATTGGGTCCCTTTCATCCTAAATTGTGCACCATCATCACAGATTAAGGGCAGATTTAGGGGATGAGACTTGTGGTGATCTGGGATGTTGGGTGTAGTCTGCCTGTTTCTCTTATGCAACCACACAGGTTTGTCAGTTGTTGAGGAGGTGGGGTGCTAATGTCTCATGTGATCCCTCTTGGCTGTGTTTCCCTCTGGTTCTTCACTTTTAAAAAGCTTTTAGCTATGCTGCCATACTTACTGCTGCCAGTCTCATGCACTTAGTGGTACAACATTTTCATTTTGTCAAAAGATTTTGTACTTTTAACAATAACTAACTACATTTTTCCTTCTCTCTCTGAGCCCGTGTTCTCCTGAGAACAGTGACTCTCTTCCTCCTTCAGTCGGATGGGACTGAGACGTTCCTGCTGGGGACACAGGATTTAAGAATGACTTTATGTACTGAACTACGACAATTTATAATATCCTGAATTTGTTTTTGTTGAGTTTGTTTGTTCAAGGTATTTCTATTGGTTGTTACCTATACCTTTAAGCCCAAGGAGGATGGGCCCCTTTTTTTAGTCTTGGTCCTGCCAAGGTTTCTTCCTATTAACATTTAGGGAGTTTTTTCTTGTCACTGTTGCTCAAATTGGGAATAACATTAGATGTGAAGATGCTTTGAGACAATGCTCCATTGTAAAAAGCACTATAAAAATAAATTTGACTTTGACTTTCTAATTTATTTATTTTCATGTTTTACCATTTCTGGTTAGAGTTGTGGGGGCTCCAATGCCTATCCGTGGAGCTTGCTAGCTTGTTATCCAGCTCTGCAGCCCAAAAGCCCTAAAATAATGTTTTGTGCAAAAAACATTTTTAAGTGCAGAGTCATAAAATAATGGGCTAGCATTAAAAATTAACATGCTGGACAAAGCAAAATGTGAGTTTTTAACAAAACATTTGCTAAAACTTAAGAGGAGACAGATTATTACTGTAGAATTTAGCACATCAGATATACACATGAAAGAGGAGACTTTTTTCTTTTCAAGTGATCTCACTTTTGTCTAGAACTAAGGAGATATCAAGGGGATCACCATGGAAGTGACCTTATTTTTTTGTAGATCCTCTCATATCTGTAAATACACATGCCATCACATGAAATATTAAGCATGTGATGGAGAAATAAATGTATAAAACAGGGTTAACGCCTGTGGTGTCTTTTCACCCTGAGGGCCTAGAGCCCAGCTGCTGAATGACTGAGTATTAAATGAGTATAAAATCTCTGTAAAGAAATGGCAAAATGTTCTTTAAAAAAGACTCATATGATTAAAAGATCATATGATTAAATAAAAGAACTTATAATTGATAAAATTATATTTAGTACAGCCGGATGGCCAAACATTAAAATAAAATATATGATTAGGCTTCACACCACTATTAAAATGAGGCCTTCAGGTTAATGTCAGGATGACTAAGCAAAAAGGTCATGAGACCTGGCCAGTTAAGAAATAACTGTAGCTACAAGAAAGGGGAAATCACAAAAAGAAAAAGGAACTAGCCCCTCAAAATCATAAACAATTACGGGAAAGTTCCCCAAACAGTTACTGGAAAAATGCAAAAAGCATAAACAGATACAGGAAAAGTTCCTCAAAAATCATAAACACTTACAGGAAGGTTCCTCAAAACTATGGGAAAATTCCTCAAAACTATAACAGGTAAACAAAAACAGTTCCTCAATTAATAGTATATAATGAGCCTGAACACTGGAGAATATTTGTCATTTCTCTGATGTCACTTGTGGATGTTGGATGACTTGACCCTTTCATGAAAGTATTGCAATAGAACCTGGATGCAGTTCTACTTTACAGAATTTAGTCTCAGACTGAGTTATTTACTGATTGGATGAGATATGTAATTACATAGGCTGTATTAGCATGATGTATTTATGTTTATAATTTATTGAACATGTTGGCATAATTTATAAAACATATTTTGCTACATTAAATTGGCATCACAAAGGAGGGAATTCAGTTAAAATTGCTGAATTAAAAAGAATTCTGCTGTAGGGGAACCAGCTGACTCCTCTCCTGGACAAACACAGGGTGGCCACCTTAAAATAAAGGTAAGGACTTTGCTTACATTTTCTGTGGTTGTGCAGGAGAGGACCTGCTGGCTTTTGGCTATTAATATATAACCCAAAGTTTTACTGGGTATGAGTGGAACAGCACTCAGGGTTGGGTAAATGTGCACATGTGCTGTGTGTATGTGTTTGCTAACCTACCTGCAGAGCTCTGAAGTGGTTTAAAGTGTTTTGAAGCAGTTTGAGGAGGTTTAAGGTAGCTTGAAACCTCTAAGTACCGGTAAGGAGTGCCTGGGTTTAATGTATGAGTGAGTAAGTAATTGTGTGTTGCTTTGAGTAGAATACGTACATGTTTGTTGATTTGAGAAGAGTTATTTGAAGTTTTTTGATATTTAGAGATGTTTATAAGGAAGAGAGGAAGAGTTTTTACTATTTAGAGTTTTTGATGAAGAGAGATGAGTGCCTGAGAGAGAAAAGGGACGCTGTAGAGAGAATGGCCGCTTGAGATTCTTATCTTGTAACTAGTACCGCTGAGTGAGGATTGGTCTCATAGCTGACAGCTTAGCCACGGAGCTGGTAGCAAAAATATAGAAAGGAAGTGGTTGGACCTTAAGGTGCAGTCACAGTGCCAAAACATGTTATTTGTGAATGACTTGCAGAGAAATAAATTGGATATTCGCAATACGTTCTGCGTTTTTGCACTTCATACGTTCATACTTTTACATCTTTTCACGTCTGCACATGTTCATCATCTGCATCATCCGCAAATGTCCGCACTCAAATTTAGAGCACGCTCAAAATTTGACTGCGGAAGAAACTCTGTTCTGAGGACACAATACGGCCGCCATTCCTTCGCCACACATCAGTGATTATGTTCTTAATTATTCACATATTTCTGTTTTACATTAGCATATTTCCGCAATGGTTTGCTGAAAACGATTATGTGGTGCATGTAATCAGAATATATTGGGCATAAAATGTTCATGTTGCAATTGAAATATGAATGCATCAATTAACATCATTCTTCCGAATCATTCTTCCAAAATCTCCTGGACCCCTGCTCTGTGTGATTAACCTTATGAGCCCGATGCCCACACTGTGCGTAAAAAAACTATTTGCAAAATGACCTACAGCCAAAAAGTTGGACAAATATCATTAGATGCATTAATTAATAAATACTTAAAGCCAATAAATTTGTTAATGGCCATTGGACCAGAAATGGTCTAAAGAGAACTAAGCATATTTTTTATATACCTGGCCCAAATGAGGTGTGTTTGTCTGAAAAGTGTAGAATTGTGGAAAAAAATATAAAAGCCTAGAAAGCTAAAAATAATAACAAAAAGAGACAGACTAAGAGAGAGCAAGAGTTATAGTTATATAATATAAATTTATACAAAGTACAAGCCAAGAGATAGAGAAAGAGCACCTACACCTCCATCAGTAAGCAACATTACACAACACTACAACCATGTGCCATGCCTAACACTGCATGTTTCGAGCTGTCCAGCTCTCCAGCGTGTACATCGAAAGCTGATTATACAAGCAGAAGGAAAAGTACTCACAGAGAACAGAGTAAAGATGGAACTAGAGCTGGCAGAGGTGACTGAACAAGTAAGTAAGGAGAGAGAAGAATCCTTACATGATCTTCAAGAAATAGAAAGAAGGAAGGAGGAGTTGGATCAACGTCGGTGACAAGCAGAAAAAGACCTAGAAAGCAGGAAAGAAAAGCTGACACAGCTTAAAGCAGAAAGACAAGAGTTGGAGGAAAGAGAAGGACACTTGAGGGAAAATGTCAAGTGCAATGAAGAAAGACTTAAGCAAGAAGGACTAAAGGAAGAAAAATGCAAGAAGGTTCTGACGAGATTAGCACTATGCCTACAAAATGACCCAGACGAAGCAGGTCAAGATCCAGAAGCTGATCCCCTCATTCAGGTGGTATGCAGAGAAAATCTGCTGAAAAGTCTGTCTACACCAGTAAGTCTTCAACAGGATGATGTGATCAGCCTTAAGACTATGCCTTTGAGCCAATTCTGTGATGAAACAACACATGTGCATGACAGACACAGACAACAGAAGCAACATGCACAAGAACAAGGCCTGACTGAAAGAAGGACGCTGACACAGTTGCAGCTCAACGCAGCCAAAAAGACAGCACAAGCTGTGGCAAAAGAGGAAGAAGAGGATAACAATTCCAAACTGCAGGAAGTGATCAAATATCTCAAGGATACTCTATACCAAGTAGTCCAAACATTAACAATGCAACAAGAGGAAAGCAGAGCAAAGCAGAGGAAACTTCCAGAATTCCCAGAACTTCGGAAGGCAGATGAGACAACCACCTATCTGCTGGACCTGTGGACAACAAGGACACCTGGCATGTCATTGCCACAGCAAGGTATGCAAAACTTCCCACAGAATCCTCAACAGCAGAGCTACCAACAACAAGGATATCAGCAATACCAGCCCCCACAGAGACCACAAGGGGAAGGGGTCTACCAACAATACCAGCCTCCACAGATGCCACCAAGGGCAAGTGGGCCAGTTAATCCCTGGTGAGGGGAGGCCTAGGGATACTGAAGGTGCCCGGAGGTAAGGGGTAGGGGCAGCTGCCAGTCATCAGTCACGTGCCCGGAGATGAACCCATGCTGCAGGTTCTGATAAATGGCAAAAAGACTTTGACAATGCTTGATACAGGAGCAGCTTATATCTGTATAAAACCTGAAGATGACTTTCATCTCCCCAGGTCTGAACATTTAGTAAAGACCACAGGATTCTCAAGACAAGTGCAGCTGATTCCCATGACAGACCCCGTAACCATCACAATAGGACAACAACAAATAAGATTTTCGATCCTTGTATCTGCATACACCTGTGTAAACCTACTTGGAAGAGAGGATCTGTGCCAACTGAACTGTAATATACTATGTACACCTGATAGAATAATTCTCACCTCTCCACAGACCACTCAAGGATTAATAGCAACACAGATGATGGTAAAACAGGCCTAACTTGCACAGAAATTACAGATTACATGGACAGCAACTGTTTACTGGCTTGGCCAGATGGACTATACCATTGAACAAGTTTTTGCACCATGGAGAAAGTTTGTTCAATCTCACTTGTACAACCCCAGTGAACCGCAGCTTCCCAAACATTGTACAATCCAATACTTTGAGAAAGAAGATGATCAACCCCAAAGACACAAAGCCTGGCTGGCACAACAACCAAAAACTGTTTTGCTGTGTTAGGTGTTGCGCCAGATGGTGGGTTTATCCACTATCTGGCAAACCAGCGCGGCGCCTGAAGTGCGGCTTGAGCGCACAGCTGAGTCTGCCTGCATCTGGCACCCGCAAGCACTATCGCGCTGCGGGTTGCTCATGCCTAATCAGACTTTCAGATGAGACTCAGCTGTGCATACGGCTTTATAAGCGCGAGTCTGGCGTTCAAGCGGCACCGGGTCATTAACTCAACCTCCATACGGTTAGCTTGCGTTCCATCTTGTGGCCCGGCGATCCGATTGATCTGCCGTGGCTCGCGCTGCCGTGCGGAGTTTGCTAATGAGGTTATCAGGTACGTGGGTTCCATCTTCCTGCTAGGCCGCGCCCCACGGCTGAAGCCTATATACCTCACCGGGCGCAGAAATGCGGATTGCGCCCGTGGTTGCACGTTTCAGCCGTGCTCTTATGGCGCCAGAGAAGGTGAGGGATGAAGGTATCCACCTGCCCTTGGTAGAGGGTAGGTGGCG
>JAVSBU010000112.1:2588408-2602950 GCA_033118015.1 Loricariichthys derbyi | reverse complement strand
CTTTAGCTCTGCCACTTCCAGTTCTTTCTCCTGTCTTTTTGTCAGTTCCACTGTCTCCAAACCATACAACATAGCTTCTCTCACCACAGTCTTCTAAACTTTTCCTTTGACCTTTGCTGCCACCCTTCTGTCACAAATCACTCATGAAATTTTTCTCCACCCACTCCGTCCTGCCTGGACTCTCTTCTTAACCTCTTTACCACACTCCCCAATTTTCCTGGACTGTCAACCCAAGTACTTGAAGTTCTGCACCTTTGTGTCCTTTGCTCCTTGTAGTCTCACTGTTCCACCTGTCTCCCTCTCACTTACACACATGTACTCTGTCTTGCTATGGCTGACTTTCATTCCTCTTCTTTCAAGTGCATATCTCCACCTCTTCAAATTATCTTCAACCTGTTCTCACAGTTCACAATATCATCTTAATCCCATATTCCATGGGGATTCCTGGTTGATCTCATCTGTTAGTCAGTACATCACCAAAGCAAACAAGAAGGGGCTCAGACAGAGCCGATCCTTAATGTGGTCCCACCTCCACCTTGAGGCCGTCTGTCACTCCTACAGCACATCTCACCACTGTTTGCATAGAGACACATGTGCTGAAGTGACATTAAAGCCAAAAATTCAAACTATTCACAACATAAGACTGTTGGCCGGAACTCGGTACCTTTTGTTGCAAGATATAATTAAAGGCATTCAGGTGGTGCAGCAACAATTCACTAGTCTTATCACTGAAAAGACCCGTGTTTGTTTCCCAGTGGTGTCTTCTATCCCAGAGTTCACTCAGCGGTCACTCTGGTTCACCATTGCAGCAGGAATCCCTCAGACACAGCCAGTGGTGGGAGCACAGGCTGAACTTGAATTGAGCTTTCTCTGGTGTCACATTGCATAATGAAGCAGTAGAAAAAGTTTTTTTTGAAAATTTTTGGTAGTACTTAAGACATGTTGGTTTGAAATATTATATAAAATTCTGGGTTGATTTTTGCATTGAATTCGCATTGTTTTTGATATGATGTTTTGCTGTGATGAGGACACAGACTTTTGCTCACGTAACTGGTGGTGTTTAAGGCAACAAGCTGCCTCTGTGTAACTCATGACTGTTTTGCAATGTCAAGGACGTCTTTTTAGCTCCACTGTGTTTCTCTTACAGGTGTGGACTGAGGAAGAGACTGAATGGGTGAGGAAAGGAGTGTCTCGTTATGGAGTGGGGCACTGGGAGAAAATTAGGAACTCTTACCCTTTCAAAGGCCGCACAGCAGTGAACATCAAAGACCGCTATCGGACTATGAAGAAACTAAATATAGCATAGAGGTGTAAAGAATAAATTTGGTAGAATTTTGGAATAAATTAATGCCACTTTTAAAAAGACTTTTCATTTATGACGACTTCTACCACTAACTAATTCCATTCTACATTTTAAAACACTCAGAGTCTGTAAAAACCTTGTTTTGCTCAGTTGTTTCTGAAAAAAATGGACCATTTAGGTTTGGATTTTAGAAATTGTTTCACACAGTATAGCTTAAACGTTCAATCATGGGTTTGAATTATAAAGACTGGTAAAGTCAAACAGTTGGTACTCATAGAATGGTGTAGATTTTAATTACAAGGGAATGGATCAGTTAAAAAAAAAACACACGTACCATTTTTTTATTTTCCCTGTTATTTCCAATCTAGCCACTCAGCCAAGACATGTTTGGTGACTGAAGATTGCGTCTTTAGTTTTTGTACTGGATATATGGGCCCGATTTTTCTACCAGGTAATAGAATTCTCTCTTCCAAATATTTTCTGTAAGTGCATTTTTGATTGAAGCATTCATTATAATTTAAATTTAGAATTTTTTTGTGAAATATAAATAATTTTTGCACTTGTGTTCAAAATAAAACTTCTCTCCTGGTATTTAAGTCTGGCATTTTATCTAGCCACTGGAGCTAGATAAAAATGATTTTTCCTCAGAAATGTTACAGGGCTCAGCAACAACAGTGAAGATTTTTTTTTTTTTGGGGGGGGTTTGGGTAGATTCCAGAAAAAAGGTAAGACTTACTCCTGAGGACTGGGTATGAACACCAATGTAAGGGTGGGGTGGTTGTAGAACAAATGAGGTTTATTTGTAAGTTACTAAGAGTCATACACTGTTGAAACAAATTACATTGTCATTTAGCAGATGTTATCCAGAGTGACTTAGAACTGATGCAGTCTTTCAATCCAAGCAGTTTTGAATAAAGGGCCTTGCTCAATGAACCTCAGCAGAGGTGAGATTTGAATCCTGGACCTTCTGGTGCACAGTCCAATACTGTAATCTGGGTGATACAAGTCTGTTGCGTTTATTATGTCAGCAACGTCTCTGTCAGTAAGAATTTATGGTTGACCCAGATTTCCATTATTTGATAGCAGCTGCAAAACTGCAAACATCTGACATTGGGCTGGCCAAGCTGTGTAAAATTAACTTTACGTCACGTTTCTTACTAAATTTATGTGTGTGTGTGTTTATTATTATACGATTATACATATGTATAATAAGGTCAATTACTAGCAAGTCCCTTAGTTTATTTTAATTTTTACAGATATGGATTATGAAGGTATTGCCAGGCAATCAAGTAAGTACCAGAGTGCATTTTGATGCATTGTTTCCTTTTATGTGAACTTGCGATCTATAAAGGCTTATTTTGAGTTAAACCAATCTAAGTCTTTTTTGTTCACACTGAGGTCTGTATAGGCCTGGAGAATAAAACTGTACCAAGTTGTTGTATGAAAATATTTCAGTATAATAATTGGCAAGTCTTCAATGTATAAATCAGGCTTGTAACACTTGGATGTCGACATGAGTCACAAAAGGCATAAACAAACGTGCTGGATTTGTTTCGATGTCAGACTTAGTAAAAATGTTTTAGATCAGACAGCAGCACTCTTGCTCTGGGACCTGTCTCAGGAAAAAAAATATTATGGAGTCCTTGAACAAGGCCCTTAACCCTTAATTGTTGGGCTTGTACCTTTTCTATGGGTTGTGAGTTGCTCTGGTTGAGGGTGTCTGAATCATGATTCTGAATAATCATTGTAAGCTAAGGTCAACAGTAGAGTCAGCAGGGATGATCTCCCAGGTGGCTCTTCCTCCTTCAGACAGAGAATCGTATGTGCAAGTGATGCTCGAACTGGCTGGAAAGCACCTCCAGTAGTGGCCTAGTGTAACGGAATGGCAGCAGCGTGCCTTAATTTTACATTTTAGATTATTTAATGGATCTAATTCATTTAATTGTGCACAACATGGTAAAAATGTTGAGATTAGGTTCAATCCTGACCCTGGGCTCCATCTGTGTGGAGTTTGCATGTTCTCCTCGTGTCCATGTGGGTTTTATCCAGGTGTGTGAGTGGATGTTCCCTATGATGGCTTGTTGCCTTGTCTAAGGTTTTTACTGCCTGGCACCCTGTATCACTGGCTAGGCACTGGATTTCCCCCGAGTCCTTCAGTAGGATTAAACGGACAATAAACGTTAATTCCAGTACTCTGGCATAAGTATATGCCATAACAATTTAGGAAAAGTATTTTGAGGATTTTAGGCATTTCATGTTTATAAAATCTAGATTTTTGTGTTAAGGTTTATTGATGATGGCCTGTCACAATGTATTATTGCAGTGGTGCATTGGGTTAGGTATTGGGTTATGTATTATTAAGCAAAAGGTTCACGGATTAAAACATGTCAAAGCTAACACTTTTGGGCACTTTGGGCACATGACCCTTAATCCTTAGTTGTCTGGATTGTACCTTCTAAGACTGTAACAATTGTGATATTTTTGAGAAACAACACGTAGCTGAAACTGCTGGTTCATTGTCAGCACTCACATGACTTTTTCTCAATTGTCTCTGTGGGGCTGTTTATCTGTCTAGAATTGGATCTCAATAATATGTGGGGTCGGTCCATCTGATTATCATCCCTTTTTACTGCCAGTCCGTTGCGTGAAAGTAGCTCGCGTGCCATCATGATGAAGGCCTCGTCTACATTCTGGGCTTCTTTTGCCGAGGTCTCCAGTGCTACTAGAATTCCTTTATCCTTGGCTAGTGTGCAAGCCTCCTTAAACTGAACCTGTCTCTCAGACTCCAGGTCACACTTGTTACCTGTAAAATCAGATTGAACAGTGAGATAGACAACTTTTTGTGATGAAATGTTCATAAGTTATCCAGATACTGATTGTGATGTGAATATGATGTGTAAGAGCAATCTGTAAAAGTTTGTAGCACCAACCAACTACCCAACATTCTGAGCTGTGCTGTGGAGCTCTGTTCTTCAGGTCTAAGAGAACGGAACTGTCATTCAGAGCATGTATAACAAAAGGCAGCTGCAATGAAAATTATAGATCCACATTGTCTATGTTGTCTATCCTTCATTCTTAGGCATTTTTAAAAAATACATTTTTAAAATTTATTTTAAGCCTATTTTTCAGGTCAATTAATCAGGGCCTGTGGCACCGAGGAGAACACTGAGTGCAAGCACACGCAGGTCGTCAGTTTCCTGTGATGGACAGCTAATGTTCTACACTGCGGAGCCACCAGAATTCCCATTCTTATCTTGATGGATGAATGGATGGAAATCAGTGGATTTTTTTCTTCCCTTGGTCCCAACTTTTTCTGGGGCCTCCTTTCCTGTTAAGTTTTCGTATTATTCTTTTCACTTTATCTTTTTCTCAGCAGCTTTTATTTTTTTTCTTCCATTTTTCCTTTCTTTACCCGTTGATTTCCTCCATGACTTCTTCCTATTGTGCTTTATCTTATTCCTTTGTTCCTTTCTGCTTTTACTGTTTCCTTTTCTCTCCATTACTCTTTCCATACCTGTTCATTTACATATTATTCATATCCAGTTCAGGTCAAATCTATTTTAGCAACATAACACATTATTATGCCAATTACACTGCACTTCAAAGAATTCAAAGCACATTCCTAAAGAACACTAAAATTTTGCTAAGTACCACAACCATAAGCCATAACAAAGCAATTCAGTTACAATTCCAATTTTGTTGGGACGTTGTGTAAAACAAACAAAAACAGAATATGATTATTTGCAAATCCTTTTCAACTCGTATTCAGTTGAATGCACTACAAAGATAAGATATGTAATGTTCAAACACCTATTTGGAACATTCCACAGGTGAGTGTCGTGATTGGGTATAAAGAGAGCATTCCTGAAAGTCTCAGTCATTCACAAGCAAGGATGGGGTGAGGTTCACCACTTTGTGAACAACTGCATGAGCAAATAGTTTATGCACAATGTTTCTCAACATGTAATTGCAAGGAATTTTGGGGATTTCATCATCTATAGTCCATAACACAAAAATATTTAAAGAATCAGAAGAAATCTCCAAGTAAAGCTGCAAATGTCGAAAAATAACATTGACCTTTGAACCCTCATGCGGCACTGCATTAAAAACCAACATTATTCTGTAACAGATATTACTGCATGGACCCAGAAACACTTCAGAATACCAGTCAGTGAACACAGTTTATCACTCCATCTACACATGCAAGTTAAAACTCTAGCAACAACACCCAGAAATACCGACGGCTTCTCTGGGCCTGAGCTCATCTCAGATGGACTGATGCAAAGTGGAAAAGTGTCCTGTGGTCTGATGAGTCCACATTTCAAATTGTTTTTGGAAAACATGGACATAGTGTCCTCTGGGCCAAAGAAGAAAAGGACTGTCCAGATTGTTATCAGAAAGTTTCAAAGCAGTATATCTGATGGTATGGGGGGTGTGTTTAGTGTCCATGTCATGACTAACTTACACATCTGTGAAGGAACCATTAATGCTGAAAGGTACATACAGGTTTTGGAACAACAAATGCTGCCTTTTTCAGGGACGTCCCTGCTTATTTCAGCAAGACAAAGTCAAGCCACTTTGAGCACGTGTTATAACAGTGGGGCTTTGTAGTAAAAGAGTGCAGGTACTAGACTGGCCTGTCTACTGTCCAGACCTGTCTCCTACAGAAAATGTGTGGTGCATTATGAAGTGCAAAATATGACAATGGAGACCCTGGACGGTTAATCAAAGTTGTACATCAGTCAAGAATGGGAAAGAATTCCACCTACAAAGCTTCAGTAATTAGTGTTCTCAGTTCTCATACGCTTATGGAGTGTTGTTAAAAGGGGAGGCGATGTAACACGGGTAAACATGCCCCTGTCCCAACTTATTTGGAACGTGTTGTAGGGATCAAATTCAAAATTAGTGAATATTTGCAAAAAAAAAACAATGTTTATCTGTTTGAACATTAAATATCTTGTCATGCAGTGTATTTAATTGAATAAGGGTTGAAAAGGATTTTCAAATCATCATATTCTGTTTTTATTTGTTTTACACAACTTCATTGGAATTGAAGTTGTATAAAATTACTTTTGACATGTAAGTTTGACATGGCTATCTAGCCAACATTCTAAGATGAAGTGTAATATCATTGGACTACTTGATGCTGCCGATTTAAATAATTCAGCTATTTTTTATAAGCCATGCCTTTCAGATGGTAAATGTTCAGGGTATTATGAGTTACTTTTGGTCCTTGTTGTGTGTGAGTCTAAGCATATTATTTACCTATCAGAGCCAGGAGGACATTTGCAGCTCCAAACTGCTCCACCTCATTAATCCAGTGAGGTATGGAGTTAAACGTGGCTCTGCGGGTGATGTCGTAGGTGATCATGGCCCCATGTGCACTGCGGTAGTAGCTCTGGGTGATGGTTCGAAATCGCTCCTGTCCTGCTGTGTCCCAAACTTGCATCTGTGGAAGAAAATGCCAGAAATTAGTATTTGAAGTGATGATGAAGAAGGCTTTGCTGTGATGAACATCTAAACTAACAGATTTATAAAAGCCACAAAACATGAATACTGTATTCTGAGCGTTATTAGAATTGGATTGATTGTATGTATTGATGTAGGCAGAATTTGTGCTTGCCATAACATAAACCACCTGCCTACAGTATTGTGTGGGTCCCTTTTGTGCATCCAAGACTCTGGCCCATCCTGACATAGGCACCGCAGAACCTCTGAGGTTGTCCTGTGATATCTGAAGTGCTGTAAGTTGAATGGCGAATTTTGACCAGGACTTGTTTGTCCAGGACATCCCAAAGATGCTCAACTGGATTAAGATCTGTTGAATTTGGAGGGCAAGTTTTATCATGTTCATCATTTTTGGCTTATTTGCTGAGGATTATATAATCGTTATAATGATTTTTAGCCTAATATCACACTGTAACCTTTTAAAGTTCATTGATTCTAAGAAAGAAAACCCTAGGTCAGGGGCATTTCTAAACCACTTACTGAGTTCACATAGTCATATTGGGGTGCACACAATTTAGAGGGGCACAGCTGTCCTCTTCTGCTTGCCAGTCAGTCATAGAGGCACAACTGTGCATAAAAATATGGCTGTTAAAAATTAAATTCGTAAAGTGACAACACAAAAGTGGGCATGGATGAGAAATTAAGAACAAATTATCATTACGTTTTTATTAATTGTATTAATTTTGATTATGCTAACAAAGGTGCTTAAGTGGTCTAATATGCACTTTTGGTAGGTTATACAGTTATAAATAGCTCCTAAAACATACAGCCATCGTTACCTTGTCTGCAACATGGTTGACTTGGTTTAAAATATTTGTTATTGTCTGTTATTCTGAAAATAACTGACTCTGACTCAAAGCGTTAGCTGCTCTAAATTTTGGAAAGATGCTGGGGTGTTATGGGAATTGTAGTGAGTTTGTGGTGATGTGTATGATGTAAACCCCAGCAAAGTGGGTCTGATGACACCCATGCATTATGTGTAGGTTTGATGGTGTAGAACTAAAGATGCATTTCAGTATTCCGAATGAATTATTTATTAAAATCATTAAGTTACTATATTCTCCAAATGTAATAATAATAATCATATATAATAATGTGTTGGATTTATATAGCGCTTTTTCCAGACCTGTACATGTAGGTCATGTTTATATTTATGCCATTTAGCAGAGTGGTTTATCATCCAGAGTGATTTACATTTGATACAGTCTTACAATCCAAGCAACTGTGGGTTAAGGGTCTTGCTCAAGGACCCAAGAGTGGCATCTTGGCATATGTAGGATTTGAACCCTGGACCTTCTGGTCCGTAATGCAATACCTTAACCACTAGGGAAGACTAGACAAGTTTACACCTATGAAACATTGCAAACATCCCATTAAACAATATGAACTATAAGCAGTGAATATGTGAATATTCCAGTAAGAATTCATGGTGTATTAAATCATTCAAAAGATCATGTAATTGAGTGATTCTAGCCTGGGAATAGCAAATCATTTTGGAATTTCTGTTAGTGATTTAAAAGGTTCATGAGACAGCAGCTAT
Source organism: Loricariichthys derbyi (assembly GCA_033118015.1). NCBI lineage: Eukaryota > Metazoa > Chordata > Actinopteri > Siluriformes > Loricariidae > Loricariichthys > Loricariichthys derbyi. The sequence goes on along the minus strand of JAVSBU010000112.1, from coordinate 2,594,599 downwards.
ATAAGCATCAGGTCTCACTGGGTTATGCTTAGTCTCTAAAGGGTTGCAATGTTATAGCAACCTAACACACCTTCCACCTGCACACACAAGTTATCCTAACTCACCCTGAACACGAGCTGTATATTGTTAATTAACCCTCTGTTCCTAACAGGGTGAATAATCCTCTCTTTAAACTATAGGAGATTACACTGCCTGGCCAAAAAAAGGTCACCACCTGTATGATTTGGGGTTACTGTTGCTTTGGTCACGTTAAGATTCAGCAATGTTATGAGGTCAGCTGATACCTGAATGTACTGAAATCTCAAATTGTGGAAGAGTGATACAGTCATTTTATCCACTGAGCTTAATGTATTTCATAAAAACAAAAATGTTTGCAGCAATGTCTTTATACCTATTATAACCTTTGCCATGAGAGTTGTTAAAATGTCTGGCACTCAGGTGGCCCATTTTATTATTACGTAGGCCACAATCAAGGACAATAAGATTATAGTCTCAGTGGTGCCTTCTGACCAGGTCAAGTCTCCCACAGTCATGGTTATTTGAGGAAGCCCTGGTGTTGCTGGACCCTGCTATGTACTGTATTCATTAATGTACAGTCCCATAAAGTTGCAGTTTAACTCCTTCATTTCTGCATCAAGGCTGTATAAGAGTTTCTAGTATTACACATTGGGAGAGGCAAACTTTCACCGGTGTCAGGCTTTAAGCTATTCTGTAACAGGTCATATCACAGATTCCATTTGTGCCATGTTTGAGGTTTAATTGATTCATGAGCAAAACTCAAGCAGGTAGACTAAGTTAGCCATTACATGTCCTCCGGTCTAACCACTCACTGCTAATGGCAATCACTGTACAGCACTACACTATATAGACCAGGGGTCACCAACCTATTTGGAACTGAGAGCCACTTCTTGGGTATCAATTAATGTGAAGGGCTACCAGTTTGATACACACTTGTAAAATCACAAATTTGCTCAATTTATCTTTATATGTTATTATTAATAATTAATGATATTCATTTATGTGAATACACTGATCATGTTAATGATTTCTCACAATAATTATTAACAATAACTTTAACTAGAGAGGTGAAATGCGATAGAAAATGCGAGTGTGATTGCCACGATGCAAGGGCCGGGTCAGGGTGCTCCCTGGTCCATGCATGCCGATTTTCATGTTTCCAGCTCAAAAAGTGTCAGAGTTACGGCAGTCGGAAGTCGGCCATAATGTTAAATAAATGGGAAATTTTTTTTTCGCATAGCGAGCGAATGTGATGTGCGAATTCTTAGCTGTGTACAAGGAGCTGTGTCCCGAGAATTCTGCACATTTCGGCGTTGGTCCCGTGTCGATATCTCGAAAACTGCGGGCGAAATTAAGCATCAAAAATGACCAAATAACATTGTGCTCAATGGGTTGCCTATGGCCGGAAATTGTGGGCGTGGTAAAAAGTGCCTGATCATGCCGCGACTTCAATTGCCGGGTCAGGGTGCCCCATGGTCAAAGTTCAAACTTGTTTTAATTTTGCTTAAGGACAGCAGGACAGAATTAAATGAAACAATGTGTTAGCAGTGGAAACCTCTAAATGTACAACTTATTCCACTGCCACTGTTTGTTTGTGTAGAATCCAGAAATTGATGTCTTATAAATGTGTTACAAGTAACACACTGTCAATGAACGAATTCACAGACTAGGAACTTGCTTTGGCATAAAGCTGCACATACGAGAGCATCAGAATTCCGTGGCAGCCGTACTTGGCACCAACTCAAGCTAGAAAAAATACAGAGTAATACATGTGGTAAGGGGAGGAGAAAAAAAACATCCCCAGACTATGCTCATTAATGAGTACAGTTTGGGAACTGAAAAAACACATTACAACGTAAAGACCTAGACTCACAACAGGAATCAAGCAACGAAGACATAAAAACAGGGACAAGAGAGTCTCTGCATACTGCACTTTCTGGGGGAAATAGCGGACAGATAGTCCAAAAACTTTTGTCTATATAGTTTATGCCTGTGGATAGTGGCTAAATGAAAGTTTGTTACTTAAGGAGAGAAAAGGAGTTTGGGATGTGCATTCAGTTATACCTGTAAAACGAGTCTCCATAACCACCGCTGGTCTAACTAGTTTATTTTAAATGTCTTGACCTTAATAAGGACCCACCTTAATGCTGATAAGATCGCACACTGCAGAACAAGTTCCTCCTCTGGAGTTAGTCTGGCTCTTCCAACAATTACCACAGTAAACTCATTATATTTTGTTTTATATTTGTATGCTTGAAGGAATATTCCAGTGATATTCACTACATCATTAATGTATGAGTGATTATTACAGACTGCATAGAACAATCATGTTAGTGATGTTGATGCAGTTACTGAATTCTTATTACTTTACAAATGTTAATAGGATTACAATGAAGAATGCTGAGTTCCTTTAACTGCTACATACTTGGTGGTATGGAAATGGTGTATCATAAGCCAAACTGACCTTTATTCTTTTACCATCAATATTGACAGTACGGACGGTGAAGTCCACTCCAATGGTGTTCTGCTGCCTCTCTGAGAAGATCCCAGCCTTAAACCTCTGAATCACACATGTCTTGCCAACGTTGGTGTCTCCAATCAGAATGATCTTGAACAAGTAATCAAATTCGTCTTGTTCCAATGCTGCTGGCTGCATGGTCACACATTCAGTGTAATACTAAAGACAGATGATCTTTAAGTCAATTAATGATGCCCTGCATTAAACACACAGGTAAATACAGCAAAGCAGTCTCCTCGTAGAGCTACAATTCTTCTCCATCCCAGAACACAGGGGTCTACAGCTGATCACCACAGCCACACCAACTCAGTACCGTCTATCTGTTCCTGAATTCAGACTTGCTCTCTTTGCTCTCGGATTTCGCTTCCTCTTTCACTTTTGCCCTTCTCCATCCATTACACCTGTTCATATTCTCAACCAGCCTACACCAGCAGAGTCCCACCCATTACCTGCACTACTGCCCTCAGGGTATTGTAGGCTTATTTCTCACCATTCCAGTCTTGTAGGCTAATTTCCATTTCCATCATGTCCTCTGATTATAGATTGTGAGGCTAAAAAATTATTTCAAAACAGTTTATATCAGCTAATTCTTACAATATATGTTACATATTAGCTATTTTACAATCTAATAAAGAAAATTAGGGGCTTGGATAGTGCAATGGTCTAACATGCTCGCTCCCCGCCACAGAGACCCTGGCAATGCATTCTGGCATAGTCAAGCATCACATGTAGACAATGCTGACAGTGCCTGAGGAAGGAGAGGCTGCATTGCATCAACTATGCTACAACAGTGATGTGATGGATTGGTGTCCCATTAAAAAGCTTGCTTAGAGCTGTGCCCTATTTTCTTCTGGGGCAGGCACCAAAAACCCTGTGACCCTGACCAGAGAAAAGTGAAAATATTTCCAGTTAAAGTATCTGAGAAAGCACCCTTGCTGTGCATCATGTTCCACAGACTCAGACCCCATCTTTGAGTGGGTCTTGTAAGTCGGGAACCTCCAGCATGGCAGAACTTACGAACATACACAGTTTGTCCATATCCATCTACTACACTTACTCATGTTCACACTGTACAAAAACAGCATGTTTGTGAGTTTTGGACAGGAACAAAAGGTGTCTATGGTTATCTGTAGTTGAACACATCATCCTCATTCACTGGTTCAAAGGTTCCTCCTTGGCTCGATTGAAGAAGGATAACTGAATGTTGGTCAGTTTTTCTGAAAAATGGGTCATAAAGTCCTCATTTGTAAGAGAAAAATAGGTGGGACAGAATTACTCTTAACGGGAGACAAATAATTGAGCACTGTATACACACAGGGCAGCATGGTGGTGCAGTGGTTAGCACTGTCACCTCACAGCTCTGAGATCCACGGTTTGATCCAGATCCCGGGTTCCACCTGTGTGGTGTCTGCATGTTACCCCCGTGTGTGTTTTCTCTGAGCACTCTGTTTGCCTCCCACATTCCAAAGACATGTATTTTAGGTTAATTAGTGTTTCCATAGTGTCCTTAGTGTGTGAGTGGATGTGCCCTATGATGGATTGGTACCCTCTCTAGGTTTGTTCCTGCCTTGTGCCCTGTGTTGCCGGCTAGGCACCGACTCCACCATGACCCCTGACTAGGATAAGCGGATAAGACAATGAATGAATGAATACACACAGTGTAACCTATATATTAGTTATCATATATAATATTTGTATAAGTTGTGCCCTTAAAATTGTATAAAGTACATCATCATATTAAATGTAATATCAGTTTATTTAATTTTTGTCTATTTTTATAGTGAGATATAATGTTATAATAATTCAGTTTGTTCTTGCATATTAAAATTTGCTTAGGCGCCGATTTAAATTGTTTTAGGATTAAGCGAATGAGACAATGAACGAATGAATAAATGCAAAAACTTAGTCTTAATCCTGTTTATGCGTTACAGTTATGCTTTTAATTTGAAATCTCCATACAGGCCATTTATAGTTCGTTAAATCCGGATCCTATCCTATGATTGGTTGTCGGTTGACACTAAGCGCACTCTCTTTAATTGATAAGACACTTAACCAACCACAGTGTGAGTACGGGACAGTAGCGACCAATCCAAACGCCGGAGGCGGGAGTTGTACGAAAACGGGTGAGAAAAGGGTTTAAGTTAACAACCGTTTTGATTCAGGATTCATTGGAGTCATTCAGTTTCAGCAATGTTAGAGTCGATTCTCAAGTTGATACCCAGAGATGAGAATCGATGGAGTCGATTTGACGAAATCGGTTCCACACAATAACACGGGGAAGAGACAAACGGCATAAAGAAAATCTTGTAAAACGAACAGGGTTACATTAACAAATAGAAAATTGTATTAAACGACAAAAAAGCGTTTTGACAAATCGATGAACCTAATATAATACATCTTCGATCGTTCCCGAAGCTTAATCTGTGGTTAAATTGTGTTCATCCTGATAAACGCCCTTTTATAACCCACAAATGCTGTAGATTTAACCTGGACAAAATATGATATTCCAAGTTATGGAAGACGTTTTGTTATACGTTATACTTTGCGTTATATATTTAAAACTACGGTACAAGAGAATCATCCTTGATTCAATGTGCAGAAATGGGGAGTCGATTCTGTGTTTGATCCGACTCTCAGCTTTATGATTCACACGCTGTGAGCTTCCCTCTTCTCGGTGTGTCTGTGTGCGGCTTTACGCCTAAGATACAGCAACCATGGTGAGTTTATGTTTAATTCCCAAGTAATGTTTACGTATTACCTTTACTGGTTGTTTGACCAACATACTCTTAATGCCAGGTTCATATAATATGCGCATGCTGTGCAGAATGCGGCTTTATATGTAATGGCACACCCGCCTTACTCATTCAGACGCCACATGTCGGCTCCTGTGGATGTAACCTGCTTGGTGTTTCTGGCGTGTGTATCTTTGTCAATTTAGCGTTAGTAGTAAATGAAGAATCGGGTTAAAAGCACTGTAATGTGCACTTTTTCGTAGAGGTTAAGCCGCAGCTAACGCTAGCTGTCACTGCCCGTTGTTATAGCATTGTGCTAGTCAGTTAGCTTAGCCTCGTAGTTACCATGCTGTCCCGTTAAGCGTCGTGACATGACACAAACGGTCGAACAAAGCCCGTGTGCTGTGTAGCGAAATTTTTACTTGAGCATCTTATTGGGCTACTGTATTACTGTGTAATGCTAAAGTATACATAAGTTATTTCTGTTCTTTAGCTACGTGCGACGCTAACACTGCTGTATGTTAGCCGTTGCTAATTCCTATAACGGACGTTCTAGTGGTTTCTACAGAAGATGGATGAGTCGTAAGGACATAAAGCTTAATACCGCGGTTTAAATACATCCACTCACTCAACACTGACGTACTTTTTCCAGACTACAGCTGAAATCGGGTTCATTCATGTCGTGGAATTGATTTATTTAACATTTTGGAGCTTTGGGATTCACTAGAGCCACTTGATTCCAGACATATGAGTCGATTCCAATTCTGCAGCATTGGGAACCTAGAGTCGTTTTAAGGAATCGATTCCGTCCTGTGATGATTTTTTTTCTTCCCCCGAGAAAATCAGAAATGAGATGGGGAGTGTGGTAAAGAGGTCAAGAAGAGAGTCCAGGCAGGATGGAGTGGGTGGAGAAAAAATCAGGT
>JAVSBU010000112.1:2560877-2573142 GCA_033118015.1 Loricariichthys derbyi | reverse complement strand
TACAATGTAAATAGTCATGAAAATAAAGAAAATGCATTGAATGGAAGGTGTGTCCAAACTTTTGGCCTGTACTGTACATCTGCATATAAAAAATCTTGGCATCTATTTTAACTCCACTCTGACATTTGGGAAGCAAATTCTAGTATTTCGTTTTAATAATGGTAAACAACAATGAAAAACTAAATACGAGTCATTTTCTGATCTCTGTATTTTTATTTCAAAATGGAAATAGAATGGCGCGGCATATACATAGCGTTAAGTCGCGGCCATTCTATTTCCATTTTGAAATAAAAACACAGAGATCAGAAAATGACTTTTGTTTTAATAATGGTAAACAAAAATGAAAAACTAAATACGAGTCATTTTCTGATATCTCATAGCTATTTATCTGACATGCTCTCTTTTTTTTATTTATTTTATTACACCATGCTCTCTTTTATTCCTCCTCTCGGTCACTGCGTTCCTCAAACCAGCTGTTTTCAGCTGTGCCACGATCCCAGCTGAAATCGGGCATTCTCAGTCGCTGTACCTAAACTCTGGAACCACCTTCTGTTCCACATTAAATCACATAAATATATATTTATTTAAATTAATTCATTATAGGGACTTTGTCTTTTAATTCGTTTGTGCAGCACTTTGGTTGACACTTGCTGTCTTTGAAATGTGTTATATAAATAAAGCTGTCTTGTCTTTATTTTTTGTCTTTATTTTACTTATGAACTATACATGAAATACACAGAGTGCCAAGAATAATATTACCATCGGTTCATACATAGTTCACTGATCACTGTGGTGTAGAATGTTAATTTGCTATATTTGGAGCCATCACATGCGCACATTTGCGAAGCAGGTATTTTGCAGTCTTGTTCTCCTTAATATATTTGTCCCATAAATCAAATATCTCTCCTTGGACTCGGTGGTAATTCTCTCTCTGGTTACGCTGCAATAGGTCCTCGGAAACGAAACGAACTTGTAACTCTGTCAGTTTCATATTTTCTTGTAACAGATGCACGTGTTTATAAAATGACAGGTTTGCGCCCTTTGCGTGGTGATTCAACATCCCGTACCATCCCTCCACGTCGTTGTTCGTGCGTATAGACTGATTAAAGACGGCCCATGACGTAGGTGGTAAACTCCATTAACAACGGTGTCGTTGCTTTCCGTTCCATGTTTTCAAACATGATTTGTATATGGTCAGACGATAAGTATGGCAGTCCCAAGAATTTTCGAAGGAGTTTATGCATTCCGTTGTCATTATTGTATGCGGGGGAAAGTCCGATCTCCTGGATCTTCCTCCAGAGGCACTGTGTCCAATGGAAGGCACATCCCATGACAATCACGTTACCGAGTGCAAGAGGAATGGCACTCCACAAAGAACGTTCAAAATCAACAACTGTTTTTTTCGATGCGCATCTCATCACCACACATTCACCAATGGCTCTCAGCACTTTCTTGTAGTCCCGTTTCCTTTTTCCAGGCATTAAGACGAACACCAGGGGCACCTGTTTCGTAGAATCTCCACTTCTAACGAATGCGTGAACTGTAAACAGCTGTGAAAAGGGTTCTTTTACTAGTTTGAATAAAAGGTAGCCTACCCTATCGCTAATTGGACAGGACGCTAATGTACCGCAGTTAAGACGATTGTATATACTGCCATATGCGATTAGATGCGAATGAGTCAATGGCTCATTGTTTTGGTTAATAAAAGGTAACGATTAATTTTGTGGTAAATTTAGCAATAGTCGAGTTTCATTAACCCTTTCACTACAGACAGTAATTTCATTAGAAATGAAAAATACTTACAAAGCTGGAGAATTATAAAAGTCATGTCACATAAGTATTCATTTGATAGCACTTGGTGGGAGCGTTCACATGAGAACTTATGTCAGGGTTAAACATGCAGCAATACTGATTTCTTTTTAGAAAATTATTTTTTTCCTACAAACATTATTATGCACATTAGATTACGCACACAGAATGTGGGAAAGCGTGCATCTTAAACTAACTATGATTTAGTTAAAGCGTCTGCAAATGAGGGCATTGTATAAAATGAAACGAGGACATTGAGGACGTTTTGACCGCGAGGAGAGGGCGGTTTGTCCTATATGAAGCGGCACGATTTGTTCTGGGGACGATTTGACCGGATACCATTCTTACAATCTAAGCATTTATAGGTTAAGGGCCATGCTCAAGGACCCAACAGGGTGAGCTTGGTGGAGGTGGGATTTGAATTCTTGACCTTCTGGTCCATAGTCCACCATCTTAATCACTAGGCAACCACAGTCCCCCAAGATCCTTAGCATATCAGCATAGAACCTTACCCCGTATGTGAAACATGGTGGTTTGGGCCTGTTTTGCTACATGTGAGCTAGGAGGGCTTGATATATAATTATATCAGAGAATTCAAAAGGAAAATGTCAGGACATTTGTCCATGAACTAAATCGCAAGAGAATGTGGGTCATGCAGCAAGGCAACAACCCTAAGCAGACAAGTCATTCATCCGAAGATTGGTTAAAGAAGAATAAAGTTAATGTTTTGGGATGGACAATTCAAAGTCCTGACCTTAATCAGGGGTTTCAAAAGTAGCCGGCACCCGGCAATTTTTCGCCGCCTGTAGCACACTGCATCGTCGGCTACTTGCGGTTGGTCATCAAAAAATATTTTTCAGAAGTAAAAGTCTTAAACATAACGCCATTTTCACTCAGTAACTTCTTACAAAGATATAGTTTCTATTCCCCATTCTGCAGGGTCCGGAGAAGGTGTGGCGTTGTGGAAAAAACCTACATTAATTAAAAGAGCCTAGGTATTCAGATACATAGCAGGGTTCAACAATAACGAATGCCTGGGGCCAGTAAAACGTGCCGTCCGGACAGCTGCAGGCAAAATCACTTGCCCGGTCGGGCCAGTTCATGTTGGATTAGGTGGGAGCACAATTACAAAACAACGTGGGTAAACTCAATTCAATTAAACATTTAACCCCTCGTGATGAAAAAGTGCTCTAGTCCACTTGCACGTTCAGTCAAAACCAATCATTTTATTTGATGATAAACGACGTCAGAGCGAGTCGAGCAGGAAAATGTCGGCGAAGCGCAAATACGAAGCGGCTTCATTCCCACATGGAAAAAGAGTTTTTATGGGTCAAATCTGATTTCTCCATTACAGAAAGGTTCTGCCTAATTTGCAGAGAATATCCCAATAAAGATGATAAAAGTGGCTATTTTTTGTGGGAAGTACAAACCTTTTCAGAAACAACTGCTCAAGTGTCAGGACAAATCTCTTTACCACAAATCTCTTTAACAGAGAAAAAAAGCCTCTAGCATGCCTGGATTAATGGACAGGTCCAGATACAACGGATCAACAGTGAAGCTAATTCCTTATTAATGAAGTTAATCACAATGACTTATCACACTGTAAAAGACAGATTTTTCACCGATTATGCACATGAGATATAGAGCTTCACATTAAAAATGGACTGGAACTTGATAGCCAGTACAGTAACATAGACATGCAGAAGGTAAGCTAATAATCAGCTAATTTAATAATAGCTAATATAATGTAAGCTAATATAATAGTTTGTAGGAGTTCGAGTGAAAACGCTGAGGCAAAGTTGACGTTTATACAAAAAAAATCCAGAGTAGGGAAACTTTATTTTATTACCGCTAAAAGCATAATTGAACAACAGAACCGCTCGAGAGTCGACTCACTCCACAAGTGAACATGAATCCTTTGTTCAGCCTGAACTTAAAAGGCCAACAGAACAGTCTGCTTAATGCAGTGTCTGTGTGTGAATACTATTTAGTGTTCTGTAGCCCCTATAAGCTAATATAATAATATAAAGTAAGATAATATAATAGCTAATAACAGAAGGTAAGTTGTGAGACTGTTTACTTGTAAAAAATACATAAAAAATATAACCATAACTAAATACTAACTTTTGTATGCTTATTTATATGTGAATAACATTTTAAAATCCAAATATTTTTTGGGACAGTAGAAATTTGGTACGGAACAGTAAACTTTCCGGTCACTTGCCCGACCGAGCAAGTTAAGGGGAAGTTAATGTTGAACCCTACATAGGCCTACCGTAATATCCGTAAATACCGTAAAAAACCAGCAAAATCAAAGTATTCAACTCAATTTTAATAAGTAATTTTTTGTGAACAAATGAAATAATGCTTAAAATTAAGTGAAAACTAGCCACAGAATGCTCTCATAAACACTGCCTTCAGGTGCCCAGAAAATGCATGTGAGAGGTTGTATTTTTCAAAAATTTTCCAGGTGGGTACGCCCGCACCCCCATCGGACCTCATGCCTTTGGCGCTCGGCTGTAGAGTCCGTGTCCTCCTACTTTTACCTCTGTAACCTTCTACTCCTGGAACTTTTGAATCCCCTGCTTAATCCAATCGAAGTATCGTGGAAGGACCTAAAACCAGAGTTGAAGCTGTTCTGTACAGAGGAACGGGCTAAAAAAGTGTAGGACTGATCAACAGTTACCGGAAATGTTTAGTTAGTTATTACTGCTTGGGTAGCGAATACAAACGATCACATACATTTGCCACTGACTAATATATAATATTAGATCATTTTTCTCAATAAATAAATGACCAAGTATAATATTTCTGTCTCATTTGTTTAACTAGGTTCTCTTTATCTACGTTTAGGACTTGTGTGAAAATTTGATGATGTTTTAGGTCATATTTATGCAGAACTCATAAGTTCAGAATAAGCAGAATATAAACTGAAAAATACAGAATGCCCAAGACTTTTGCACAGTACTACAGATGTGCCTGCATCAATGCATGCCACTATTCGATCAGAAAGGTGGTCAGAACAGCTGCATTTCTTAATCTGGTCATAAACGACAGGTCATTAGTAATCAATTGCATGGAGTATGGTAACAGTACAGCCCTACTAGTGAGATGATGTAGCTCATCGTTCCACAAATGTTCCATCTGAAATTCCACTTCTGGTCAATAAGGTATCGACAACATGGTAAAATATTCATGTCTACCATTAGGCCAATTAAGAGGTTTAAAGCACCCACCTGGAAGAGGACACAAGTGTAATTTACCCAAGACAGAGTGAGACAGATAGTTACAGAAGGTAAAGGAAATATAAATGAATGGGACATTCTCAAGTCTCAGGAGGATGTCCTTTATAATAGACATTTCAACAGAAATTGTAAGACAATTTTTCACTCAGTTCTCAGGAGGATATAGGAAACAAATGAGCTGAACATAGAAGGAACAAGCTGAACAACCATGTTCCACATCCCTTTATAACAACACCACTAGTACTCAGTGGGATTAATGTGATCTCCCTGTCTCTGGAACCCAGAGACAACCTTTGCGTTATGTCTTTACTAGGGATTAAACACGCTGCAGAAGTCACTATGTGTTTGCTCTTACCCTGTAACGATGCTCTTTGTGCACACTGCCCAAAAAGCACTGCATACACAGCACACATGTTGGATCTGCTGCACATTCCCTAAAGAGAAGCATGATACTGGTGTTATAAAACTGGCATGGGTCAGATTGTAGAGTCCTACATAGACTATCCAACAATTCTTGTGCATTCAGACATTTGTTTTCGATTTGCATTGATCTGACTGTTTATACTTTGATTACAAGGAATGCAATAGTTGGCTAGATGGCTGTTCAGTAATACCCAGTCCATCTGTAAAAAACTTAGGTGTCACATTTGATTCAGGTCTCTCATTTGATGTGCACATTAGCAACATCACTAAAATTGCCTTCTTTCATTTGTGTAAAATTAGAAATATACGTTCTATCATAGATACTTCATAGAATTAAAAACCTACAGCAGAGGAAAGGCTTTCTCCTACTTGGCCCCCTAGTTATGGAATAAACTCCCACCATTCGTTCGCAATTCAGACAGTCTTCCAATTTTAAGTCTAGCCTAAAATCCTAATTATTTACACAGGCTTTTGGTTAGACTTAGACTGGAATGTGTGGCTTGGATCCCTGGGTCTGTCCAGGGTCACGGCTGGCATGTCTGCCTTATTGAGCCTTGGCTGTTGGCCGGGAGTGCTTGGTGTGGTGTCCAGTTGGCCTGGACTTTGATCCCAAGTTGTGCATCCTCATGATAGATTGAAGCCAGAGGCAGGGGGTTCATGATCAATGAGACTTGTGGTGAACTGGGATATTCAGTGTTGTCTCCCTGTCTCTCTTATGCAGCCACAAAGGTTTGTAGGTTGCTGGGGAGGTGGGTTGCTGTCTCTTATGATCCTCTTGACTGTGATCCCTCGGGTTCTTCACTTTTAAAAATCTTTTACCTATGCTGCCAGAATCTCATGCTGCACTCTTCAGCCTCATCTCCACCCAAGCAATTCTTAACCACCAGCCCCATCGTGCTCAGACTGCAGAGAACAGTGGCTTTCTCCCTCCTTCAGTAGAATGAGGAGGTTGTGGAGACCTATCCATCACCTAATTGTAGATTCTTAGCAGAGGCAGCAAGGTTTTCATTTTAATTATTTTGCTTATAAGCAAAATAATTACAATGAAAACCTTGCTGCCTGTGCCAAGAATCTACAGTTAGGTGATGCACAGATCACCCAGCATCCAAATTCATGCAAAATCATTCAGTCAATATAGAATCCTGCTTTTGACATGGTCTGAGTCCCATGGCCTATGCTACATTGGCAAGAAGTTTCAGAGGACAATACTGACACATCGTTTTGAATGACTATCAACTTACCTATCTATATATCGTTTTGGGGTTGTTTTTGTTTTGTTTTGTTTTTTTAAACAAATACCTCCAAGTTTAGATTCATCTTTCACTAAGCACAAAGACATAATTTATCGTTTTTATTCATATTCACCAATAACTATGTAACTCGTGACATTAAAAAAATCCAGAATGTTTTGACAGATTGACTTCAACTGAGAATTATTTTCTTACACTAACAACATTTCAAATCACTTAAAGTATGAGCAGATTTCAATTTCTCAACTTAAGTTAAACTCTATAATATATAAACTGCTAAATGACAGCACGTGTTGAACAGGTAGAGATCAACTGTATTTGTACAAAATATAAAAACTTCAACTAAACATCTGCATCGTCACTTAGCTATTCTTGGCTGAACCTCACCAGACAAATGCACATTGATTATAAGCATTTTATGCTACATCATAGTAATTAGGAATGAAGCAGAAGCTACACAGATTCTAGCCATTCAGCAGGCCAACAAGCTGGCCTAAGTGATTTAACCTAATAACACAATAACCGCAATCTACAGGACTGTCTGTAGGCTCTTTGTTCAACAAAGACATAGCCGCAGACTAAACAAGTTGAAGTGAACCAAACTAAAATACATCACGCTTGAAAACCAGAATGTATATTGTATCAACCCTGTCACATAAAATGAGACAGGACATGAGAAGCAACCACAGAAATAAAGCCCTCCTACCTGCAGGAGTAAGTGGGTTCTCCCACTTTAAAGACGTGGCCACAGAGCTGTGAAGGCTGATTATTCTGCTCCAGCTTGGCGAGGCCAGTCGAAGGCTCTTCTCCACATAAGTACCACTCCATTGGAGCCTGTAGTAGCAGCTGGGCTAGAAGGTCTTCACTTTGAGGGTTCAAGTTTGGCCCCAGGCAGTAGATCTTGGGCACATAGCAAGCCAGGTGCTGATAGACCTCTTTGGGTAAGTCGGTTGCTTGCAGCCATTTCTGTGGCAGGAAGAACATATATGAAAACAAGGTCCCCTCCAATTTCTAAATTGTGACCTGCTCGTTAAAACTGATTTAGCAATGTAGGATTGGGTTGATTCAGCAAGACCAAAAAAAATTTAAAAAACTGACCGTAATATAATTCTATGATTATGATTTCAGCTAGAGCCAATTTAGTGACACTTTGTTTTTAGTGTCAAGTCATGGCTGTACAAACACTTAATTAAAACCTTAGTGTCACTATTGATGCCAGACTCTTCCAAAAGTTTACTACCAACATTAGAACCGCAATGGATTACGTGAAACACAAAGGCAAATGCAGCAGTGGCAAATGAGAAACACAAACAAAACTTGAGAGTTGAAGACATGGTTTCTCTGGGTGATTGTGATTTGTGATTAGCTTTTTCAATTAAATGATCATTTAAAAATGTAACGCTGCTTTGAGACAATGCTCAAGACAGTCCGATAGGACACTAACTGTACATTCAATTGTGTATATTTGCTGAGGAAACCCATTAACTGAACTCCACACTAATTAAATCCAGGAAGCAAATGCATCTAAACTGTGGCTCCTAATTTACATTCTTGACCAAGTTAACAACAATGTATGGTAACGTATGGTAACCTTTGGTTCTAACTAAACTATATAGATTTTATGTATTTCAAAGAACAAAACGGCTTAAGCTACACCATTATTTTAAAGTCCCCTCTACTGGTCATATTTACTTAAGCTGAATGGATATAGTGGAGTAAATAGTGTTGAATGCCACTGAACATTTAGCTGATTCGTTTTAATTTAACCTGTATAAAGTCAGTAAATAACACTCATAATAGAGCTCTCACAGAGCTTACAGAATACAGCCTAAGATGAACGCGCGCCTTGACGTCATCGACCGGTGACTAAAGCTTCATACTGTAGCGATCCTGGGTAAATAAGGACGCTGGTTTGGCCGCGAATAAAGAGGATTAATCTCATATGGGCAACACAAGTAAAAATCATAATGTGAACTATTTCACATGGAAAATCGGACCCATCGCAAACGCTACGTCACAGGCGGGTATTTCGATCTGATCAGCCTGTCTGAGCACGACTTCGGTAAGTTTTCTATTTTATAGCACTAAATAGCATAAAACTGACTAGTTAAAGCACGATTTCCTTGCTGTGGCACTTAATTAACCTAATCAGATCGGTAAATGATACACCGTTAGGAGCACTGGAGGGGACCTTTAAATCTGAATCAATAAAAGGTCAGTGTAAATTTAAAAAAATATTTTTTAAAAAAAATAAGCTTTGTAGATTACTAGTGCTTTTATTCAATCTCATCCCACTTTTTTGTTACTTATACAGTGTGTCCCATAAGTCCAGCATTACAGGGTTGATTATTTATGGTTTTCACAAAGAATGAAGTATCTAAACAGAATAACTTTTAAGGGGACATAAGTAAAACTCATTTCCTCAGTGCTTGTTCAGACACATTTGGGTATGTTGAGTGGGTATGGTCTAACAATTTTCAGAAATTGTGGGATTCAAACTTGGCTCAGTTTCATATTTAACATCTTGTGATTAGACTTGACTTAACTCTGAGCAAAATCAGCAACACCATCCTTAAGAACTGTTTACTATCTGCTAGCATATTTCAAAGCTAAGACATAATCACTGAAAATACTCCAATGATGGCTGCAAAAAAAAAAATCGGTACATCAGCTCAAAGGACAGAAGTGCTGAGTGGATACCATACAATGCAGTGCGTACACGTTAGGTTAGCAGTGTCAGCTCTATAAGGAGAGGGGCTCTGATGCCGGTACTGTGGTCATGCTCATACTCATAGAATTAAGCAATACAACAGCAGCACATCATGCAGAGCAGAATTCAAAAGTGAAGCACAGAGTTGCCTGAACAGTCTGTGGGCTGCACATAGCGAAAGCGGTCTATTCAGGGGCTGCATTAACTCATAAACAATACAGATGAACGTTATTTTAAACTTACCACCCAACTCACAGAGCCAAGGAGGTATGCACCTATACCACTTTGTCATACCAAGTACGAATACGAGTACTTGCTGAGTACTGATACAAGTACAATAACATTACAGTTCCACCAATTCTTTTAAAATTGAGGTACAGCTCAAATAAAATTTACATTTTTTGCCACTCTTTTTAGAAAGTGAAACCAATAGATAGATTAGATTCATTAGACAAGGTTGGATGGTTTTTTTTTTTCTGTTTACTTAAAATGTCAGTTATCGTGCACTGTGAGCTACTGTAACCAAAAACAAATTCCTTGTATGTGTGAGCATACTTGGCCATTAAAGTCCGATTCTGATTCTGAGTCTGATTCTGAGACAGACAAACTTTTCAAGCCTTAATTTCTTGAAATTTTGATAACTGTGGCTTACAGATAATGAAAACCCAAAACTGTGTCTCAGAAAATCAGAATATTACATAAGATCAATAAAAAAAGTTTGGGTTTTTTTGGATTTTTTTTTTTTTTAAAAGGTCCCCGCCAGTGGTCATAGCTACTTAAGCTGAATGGATAGAGTCGAGTAAATAGTGTTGAATGCCGCTGAATGTTTTGTCGATTTGTTTTTGTTTAACCTGTTAAATGTCGATAAATCACGCTCAAAATAGAACTGTCACAGAAATTACAGAATACAGCCGACATCATCCGCAGGTGACAAAAGCTTCATACTGTAGTGATCCTGGGTAAATAAGGACGTTGTTTTGGTCACGGATAAAGAGGATTCATCTCGTATGGGGAACACAAATTGGTAAAAATCATAGTGTGACCTATTTCACATGGAAAATCTGACCCAACGCGAACACTACGTCACAAGCAGATGCGACTTCCGATCTGATCAGCCTCTCAGCAAGATTGGTGAGTTTTCTATTTTATAGCACTAAATACCATAAAACTGACTAGTTCAAGCGCGATTTCATTGCAGTGGCACTTAATTAACCCAATCAGATCGATAATGATACCCCGTTAGGACCGCTGGAGGGGACCTGTAAACAGAAATGTCAGGCTTCTGAAAAGTATGTTCATTTCTATGCACTCAATACTTGGTTATTCCTCCTTTTGCATGAATTAATTAATCAGTGCAGTGTGGTATGGAGGTGATCAGCCTGTGGCACTGCTCAGGTGTAATGGAAGCCCATTTTGCTTTGATATTAGTCTTCTGGTCACCTGAATCGTTGGCTCTTGTCTCATCTTCCTCTTTACAATACAACATAGGTTATCTATGGGGTTCAGATCAGGTGAGTTGGTGGCCAACCAAGCACAGTAACACCATGGTCATTGAACCAGCTTTTGGTACCTTTGACAGTGTGGGCAGGTGTAAAGTCCTGCTGGAAAATGAAATCAGCATCTCTATAAAAATATCAACAGGAGGAAGCATGAAGTACTCTAAATGTTCCTGCTAGATGGCTGTGGATTTCAGAAAACACAGTGGACCAACACCAGCAGATAACATGACTGCCCAAATCATCACTGACCGTGGAAACGTCATAACACAAGCAACGTGGATGTTGTGTCTCTCCTCTCTTCCTCCAGAATCTGGGATCAAATCATTTCCAAATGACATGCAAAATTTTCTTTAATCTGAAAAGAGGATTTTGGACCACTGAGCAACAGTCCAGTTCTTTTTCTCCACTGCCCAGGTAAGACTTCTGACGTTGTCTCTTACGGTTCAACGTTAACTTTTTCCCCAAGTGACCAGAAAGTTTACTATCCCGTACCAAATTTGTACTGTCCAAAAAATATTTGGATTTTAAAATGTTATTCACATATAAATAAGCACACAAACGCTAACGTGTTTAATTATGGTTATATTTTATTAATATTATTAATAATTAATAAATAATAATAATAATAATAATAATTATTATTATTATTATTATTATACTAGCTTACATTATTTTATTATATTAGCTTACATTATGCTATTATATTAGCTATTATTATATTCGCTTACATTATATTAGCTATTATTATATTCGCTTACATTATATTATTATATTAGCTATTATCATATTCGCTGATATTAGCTTACCTTCTGCAAATTATGTTGGTACTGTACTGGCTACCAAGTTCCGGTCCATTTTTAATTTGAAGCTCTATATCTCATGTGGATAGTTGGTGAAAGGTCTCTCTCTTTTAACAGTGTGATAAGCCGTTGTGATTAACTTGGTCAATACAGAATCGGCTTCAATGTTCTTCCATTGTATGCACCTGTCGGTTAGTCTAGGTTCATTAGCTAAATTTGTACTTCCCACAAAAAAGAGCCACTTTTATCAGCTTCCTTGGGATATTCTCTGCAAATCTGGCAGAACATTTCCGGGAAGGAGGCGTCAAATTTGACCCACGAAAACTGGTTTTTTTCCATGTGGAAAAGCAGCAGACTCCGTTTCGTATTCGCGCTTCGCCGACATATTTCTGTTCGCCTCACTCTGACGTCATTTATCAACAAATAAAATTATTGGTTTTGACTGAACGTGCGAGTGAACTAGAACATTTTTTCATCACGAGGGGTTAAATCAGGAGTGTCAAACTCAAATACACAGTGGGCCAAAATT
>JAVSBU010000112.1:2510625-2522937 GCA_033118015.1 Loricariichthys derbyi | reverse complement strand
AGACCTCTCTCATCTTTCTAAGTAGGAGAACTTTCAAAATCAGTGGCTGACTAAATACTTTTTTGCCCCACAGTATGCATTAACATTTTTTCCCATAATTTCCTGGCCAAGATTACAGACACATGTCATATGTGATATGACACATATAGACACATGGTAGTGATATGCCAATGCACTGCAGAATATATCTTAATACTTATACTAATAATTTTTAAAAATATATTTCATGTCTACTATTTTGGAGTAAAATATAGGGTGATATTCAAAATACAGTTCAGCAAGTCTTTCAAACCATCAGTACATAGATGCTAATTTAGAGGAAAAATCTGTTGTATGTAAATTGAGCCACAATGGCTGACAGCTGACAACTGATGAAATTCAGACAAGCCTCTACACAAGCGAGAACAGAAGGTGAAACACGGGGAAATACTGTGACAAACGCTTACTAGAGGAATAATAAAGTGGCAAAATAATTCCACATCGGACACACTTATCCAAGCAGAAAGGGGCTGAAAGGGAAAACAACATCTTGTGTCATTCATCTTCCTTAAACAGTGGATCTTCAGCAAAGTGGGAAGCAGAAATTATGATAAATGAAAAGATATATTTACTCAAAAGCAGGAATCCTCCTTTGTCAATTCCCTATGCTTTTAATGTAACAAGATCTAATCTGAAGAACATAATTGAAAGGTAACCCATCCATGAATGGATACAGATGAGGGAAAATAAAATCAGACCCACACCACACATTTGAGACGATGCTCTATTGTAAAATGATTATTATAAATAAATCTGACTTTGACATACACCATCAAAGTAGTACACTATCCTTATGCTCACAAAACTTTAATTACTTTAAGAAATTATAATAAGTTTTCTAACTAAGAACCATATTGCATGGCTAATGGAAATGGACAACTGATAGGTCAACCCCACTGTCTCTGTCATTGAGACAGAGCACCTGAGGGGCCTCTGAGTCTTGTATCTCATTACCATCCCCTTTCTTTTTTAACATCTTTCACAAAATGCAAAGGCAGTCTGCTCAGCAGCAACATACAGGCATCGTTTATTTTACTGCCTCATTTGAATATGATGAATGCCTCAGCCATTTGTGTTTTCACAACAAGTGAATAATTGTGAATCTGTTGATTTGTGACCAATGAATCATTCTTTCTGCTCGCTTTTTTCCTGTCAAAAGTGATTTTTTTAAATATATAATAACTGGCAAAAGTGATTATTTTCATATATTTAATAACTGGTGATTTCAGACATGCTGTTTAAAGTCTAATATGTAGTGTAATGTTAATAAATGTTAATAAAACATCAATGTCATGTAAACAGTTTAACATTTTACTAAATGTTTCATAATGAATATGGAGTGCTATGATATGATCCAAAAGGCTGAGTCTCTGGGGAGCATAGATGGGTAGAGAATCTCTATTTTGTCAACAAATGCGTGAGGAAATTATTGAATTTTTAAAAAGCAGTGTTCGCCAAAGAAAGATTTTGCATTGTTCAGTCCAAACCCTTTTTCTGATTGTTTTGCATTGTCTTGCTGAAACATTCATGTCATCCCTGGAAAAGATGCCATCTTGAAGACATCTTATTGTCACAGGCCCGGGGGATTTGAACATATAAAGGACCCACAAGCAGGACAGCATAATATAACAATAAAACTTTATTTACACAAAACCAGATACAGAATCAGAACAGGAACAGAAACAAACCATCTGAACCGCTTTACTCCCGGAGATCGGCGGAAGCTAGAGTGTACGGGAACCAACGAGTGCACGTCCAAACTTAGCAACACCAGTCAGGAGAACCGGAGCATTCAGGTGGGTAGGCACCTCTTCCTCGGTGCACCTGCTGCTGGAACATTTTACGGAAGCAGAGCGCACAACCAAAAAGCCAAGGAGACCGCTGTGAGGGCCTCCGTCCAACAGGGGAAAATCCTCCTTTCCCTACACTGTCTAGGGATGCCTCGAATACCTCTGGGCTCCAACACATACCACTCCTGTCCTGTCCTCTACGAAGGACAGGAGGTACCTTCATCCCTACCAAACATACAAGGGGATGAGGATGTGCCTCGGACCAGGAACAAACAGGATCTAGAAAGGAAACACAACACAGATTAGTCTATTTACAAGCCTAGCCTCACCATAGCATGCCACTGTGTACAGATCTGGAGCTCGAGTGGCGTGCTATCCCTTGTGACAGGGCGAGAAGCCACAATGCCAGCTCTAAGCACCAGATCCACCACAGTCTATTTAAAGACCTGAACACAGGTGAATCCAATCAGGCTGTGCTAAGACGCCGCACCGCCAGATGGCGCCAAGTACTTCCTCCATGCTGTGCGGCCACCGATCACGACTGTCTTAAAGCACCAAGGAGACAGCCTCCTCATTACACTTATGTTGCTTTAAGATATTAATGTACTTTTCTGCATTAATGCTGCCATCACAGAAGTGTAAATGACCTTTGCCAAGTGCACTGAAAAAACCCCATACCTCGATAGCGTCTGCCGTTTGGACTTGTTGCAGAAAACAGTCTGGATGACCCATTTCGTCTTCGATCTGGACTGAAGAGAGACCATTTCTTCTAAAATGATCTGGAATACTGATTCATCTGATGACAAAGCATGTTTCCACTATGTGATGGTCTACCACAGATATCTCTGAGCTCAGAGAGTTTGACTCCACTTCTGAAAATGGTCATAAGGCTTCTTTTTCAGACATTAAAGTTTTAACTGCATTTCTGAATACAATGGTCCATGATATAGGTTCGCCAAAGTAATCCCTTGCCTGTGTGATTATAACAGATTTTGATGAGTGACGGTTCTTGACGCAGTGCCATCTGAGGGATCAGCGATCGGTGAAGTTCATCTTAGACTTGCACCCCAATCATTTAATGATATTATGAAAAGTAGAAGAAGAACATGCAAATCCCTTCCAATTTTTCTTTGAAGAACATTTTTAATAAATCATGCATTTGTTGACATCCCTCTACCCAACTTTGTTTATCAAAGTCTCAGGCTTTTGTGGATATTCCTTGTGTACCATCATTCTATCATCTTTCTAATCACCTGTTGACCTCACCTGTTTGAAATCTCACTAACTTTTTTTAACCTTATTACTTACAGCAGCTTTTTTGGAATGTATTGCAGGCCTGAAGTAAATGTAAGTAACACAATGGCTAACACAGGCTAAATGGTAGGTGAAGACTGAGACTAGAAACTGTATGGAAGACATCTTGACTTTTGACTGGAGCCAATGGACTGCAACCACAATTTCATACTAATGAACTTCACCTCGACAGAGGCAGGATATAAAGGGATACAAAGTGACTTAGTAGACCACAGTCTCCCTCTGTACAGTTGTCTGTTCTCAATGTGTATTCACCTGAGGCAGGTTCCCAAGTCTCAGCACTCAATGCTCAGGGTCTAAGTCTGCAGTTGCCATGTGACCAGACCAGGGTGGCCCCACATTACAGTGTCTTGCCTATATCACAAGCAATACTATATGCACAACCAGGAAGTAAATATTAACTTTTATTTTAAAGCGAGTAAATTATTATTTTAGACCAATCCAAATTAAATAAATCAGGAACTGAAATGGATAAAACAGACCTTTTTCCCAGCATTTGAGACAATTTTGGTTCATTAACCATATCATTTCACTTGTTTATGTCATGATGTGTTGATCAGAGGACCTAAGCACAGGGGCGAGCAGGAGCCGGGCCATGGTGATGGCAACGATGAGTGCCCACTGACCCTACACTGTCTACAGGCCTTGACCATTACCTCAGCCCTCCTGGTGCCTACTCCACCTCCCTCCTTGCCAGTACCGGTGACCCTGTGGAAGGCACACACCAAAAACACCTCCTCCAGGCACTAAGGAAAAGGGAAATGGTGGACAGGACAATGGGACAATGGGAAGGGGAAATAGGAAGCTAAAGAATGGCAGAGAAAACAACCATGAGTAAAGAAAGGTAGTGGGAGGGCCCTGAGGGCAAAACAGTGAGTTACCAGAAGTACCCAAGTGCAGAAAACAAAGCAGAATTTAGAGGGGGAAATTGGAGAACCTAAACCCACAGGCAAAACCCAGGGAAAACCATCATAACCAAAAGGGAGGCTGAGTGAGAGAACTCAGCTCGAGCCCAAGGTGAACGCTACAACTGAAAGCCACCCAAATGGAAACAAGAGCGAGATGAGGGAGGAAGTAAACATGAGGGGATAATCATAAAAAACCAGAGAAGAATAGCACAAAAACCGGAACGCAATACCGAATGCTAGCGATGCAAACGCAAATACATAGCACGAGAAAAGGGCCAGAAAAACCATGCAAAAGCGAGGATGTGACAAGAACCAGGACTGCTGGATTTATAGCGATTAGCGCACCTGGTGCTTGTGAACATCCTGATTGGATCCACGCATGAGTGTTCTCACCCGTAACTGCTCAGTGGAGTGCAGGAGCCCTCTGGTGGATCGAGCGGCTGTGGTAACAATACGCCCCTTGGGGTAGCTCCTGACATCCCCAAGCCCACAGCACGGTTGGCCTGGAGCTCCCTCACCAGTTCCAGGTCCAAGATGTTGCAAGCCAACAGCCAGGACCATTACTCTGCTCCATACCCCTCCCAGTCTACCAGGTATTGCAATGCCCCTTGAACTTGCCAGGAATCCAGTATCCGGCAAACTGTGTATGCTGGGCTCCCTTGATGATATGTGGAGGGGACGGGTGAGCCGTAAGAGCAGGGGCATTGCAGAGGAAGGGTTTGAGCTGAGATATGGGGAATGTGGGGCTGATCTTCATGGAGAGCAGGAGGTCTAGCCTATAAGCAATGGGGTTGACCCACAGTACCACCTTAAATGGGCCCACATACCAGAGGTTCTCCAGATGGGAAAGTCCTTAGCGAACAACCCTCCCCATTCTCTGATCCTGTGGGAGGGTCCTGGCTGATGTTTGTGGTTGGCTTGCTGGTGCATGGTCTCACTGGCCCGTTCGAGAGCTGCCCGGGCCCTCCTCCAAGCCTCTCAGCAGCATTGTACATACTGACTGGTGGAAGGAATGTTGCTGTCATTGGGCGGGGCCAGAAATAGTGGTGCAGAGAACCCACACTGGCATTCATAGGGGGACATCCCTGAAGCTAAATGCTTCCAGTTGTTGTGGGCAATTTCAGCCGAGAAGGTGTTCAGGCCAGGATGCGGTGTTCCCTGCCATTAGACAGTTGAGGGCACGGGCCAACTCCTGGCTAACCCTTTCTGTCTGCCCATTGGATTCCAGATGGTAACCAGATAAGAAGCTGGCCATGGCCCCAACAAGCTGGCAGAAGGCTGCCCAGAACTGGCTCGAAAATTGGGGTCACAGTGCGACACGATGTCCTGAGGGAATCCATGTACCTGGGCAACGTGTTGTAGGAGGAGGTCCGCCATCTCCTTGGCCGTGGGTAATTTGGGCAGAGCAATGAATTTGGCTGCCTTTGAAAAGCAGTTGACCACTACCAAGATGATGGTATTACCCCTGGATGATGGCAGCCCGTGACAAAATACAGGGATATGTTGGACCATGGCTGGCAGGGAATAGGAAGAGGGTGGAGGAAGCGGGTTGGATGTCCCATGGACATCTTATTAGCGGCACAGCGACAAAGGCCCTAACATCTTTGCCCATGCCAGGCCACCAGAATTGCCATTTCAAGATATCAATAGTTCCAGATATACCTGGGTGGGCTGCAGTGGGTGATTTGTAGGCCCATTTATGGGCTTTACCCCGAACTGTGGAGGGCACAAAGTTGCACCCCTCTGGACCATTGCCTGGATCAGGTTCCTGTCTAAGAGCCCTGGTGATATCGAGATCCAGCTCTCAAGTTAGGGTCCCTAAGACTCATGAGGGTGCAATAATATGGTCTTGGGTAGTGTGGACCTCAGGGAGGTCCCAGCATGATGAGACGGAGTCTCGCTTGAGTTCCTTAGAATCCGGCCAGTAGGAGATGGTGAATTTGAAGCACCCGAAGAAGATGGCCCAGCGAGCCTGCCAGGCATTCAGGTGCTTCTCTCCCTGGATGTAGGCCAGGTTTTTGTAGTCTGTCCTGACCACAAATGAGTGGTTGGCTCCCTCAAGCCAGTGCCTCCACTCCTCCAGTGCCAGCTTTATGGCCAAGTGCTCCCTATCCCTGACGGTGTAGTTGCATTCCACCTTAGTTAGGCGGCACGTAAAGTATGCACATGGGTGCAATTTCAAGTCCTTCATGGGCCATTGGGAAAGCACCGCCCCCACCGCCACATCTAATGCATCTACCTCAATAATGAATGGCTGCCTCGGGTTGGGGAGCTGCAGTACCCCGTCAGACATCAGCTGCTCCTTGAGGGCCTCAAAGGCCTCCTGGGCTTGGCAGGTCCAATGAAAACCCACTGGAGTCTTCCAGGTAAGGGCCATAAGGTGGGCCACCAATCCGCTAAAATTGTGTATAAAGCACCAAAAGAAATTGGTGAACCCTAAAAAATGCTGGACCTGCCAGAGTGATGTGGGCTGCGGCCGACAGGAGACCGCCTCAACAATGGCTGGGTCCATATGAATGGATCCCTGATCTACAATAAACCCAAGGAATGAGATGGAAGTCGAGCAGAACTCGCTTTTCTCCAGCTTGCTATACAGGTGGTGTTCTAGCAGGAGGTGGAGTACCCACCTAATGTGCCTCACGTGCTCCTCCATGGAGCAGCTGAAGATTAAAATATCATCTAGATAGAAGACGATGTAATGGTCTAGGACCCCATGCAGCACATAATTAATAAACCTCTGGAAGACTGCAGGGGCATTCATAAGGCCAAAGGGCATTACAAGATATTTGTAATGCCCTGTGGGGCTAGAAAGGCAGTCTTCAGGAGCAGAGTGTCCCAACCTTCTTGCCAACAAAAAAGAACCCCATGCCTGTCGGCATCTTGGAGGGACGGATTATACCCCAGGCTAGGGCATCCTGAATATATTCTTTTTTCGCTCAGCGCACAGAGGGGTTTAGTGCAAAACGTCGTCCCCAGGGAGTGGACATGCCTGGAAAGAGGTCAACGACACAGTCATAGGGCTGGTGTGGTGGCAGACCCTGTGCGTGCTGCTGACTGAACACTTCAGCTAAGTCCCAATACTGAGCAGGTATGGCAGTGAGGTCTGTGGTGGTGACAGTCTGCCTGGGTGGTGCCTGGGAGGCACGACTCCTGGCATTTTGGAGCCCAAAATATGACCGAGCAGATCTGGCAGTCAATGTGAATGTTGTGGCCCCAAAGCCATGGGAGCCCCAGTATAATGCGCAGGTAAGGGAGCTGGGTCACCAGAAAGGAGAGGCGCTCCCCATGCAGCAATCCTGAGTGCAGCGGAAGTGAACTAGGTCCACGGCCAACCTCCTTCTCAGACCATGGACTGAGGCATTTCCTGATGGCTTTCAGGCAGAGCCACCCAGCTGCATCAGCTGTGGGCTCCGGTGAATGTTGTGGGCAGGGGAAGGGATAAGCGGGAACCCACGAGGAGCTTTGGGGGCAGCTAGGCGGCACGTGCTCCCGATCCCACTCACAGATGTGGTTGTCGAGTCTGGTACACAGCTCATACAGAGATGAAAGAGTGGCAGGAGTGTCACGAGCTGCCAGCTCATCCTTTAACCGGTCATTAAGGCCTTTAATGAAGACCACACGGAGAGCCCCGTCATTCCACCCAGACTCCATGGCCAAAATTGATTATATAGTCGACCCAGGGAGCCCTGGGTGAGGTCCAGCAGATGGGGCAAGGGATTGGTCCCACCAGTGGGATGGTTAAAAGTATTCCTTAATGCCTGAGTGAAGGCAGACTCCGATGGGCATTTGGGGACCTTAGCTTCACATAACACCATAGCCCACTCCAATGCCTTTCCTGTAAGTAGTGACACCATGTAGTCCACCCGGGCTTACTCAGTTGGAAACCTTCCCAGCTGCTGTTCGAACTGGAGAGAACACTGGAGAAGAAACCTTCGGCACTTCTCCAGATTCGTTGAGAACCTCTTAGGGGTGGCAATAGGAAAATCACAACTGGGGGAAGGGGAAGGTGTGGATGCTGATGCCTGTGCAGCATATATAGGGCCTGGACTGCTAGCCCTAGTTGGTTTAGGGACACCGTTATCTCTCTGAGCTGCTGGTCATGGTGACCAAGCAGCTGACCTTTGATCCCCATGGCGTGCTGAATGTTAGGCTCATGGGTACCAGCCCCCACTAGGTCCACAGGCTGGTCGAGTCCTTATGTCATGATGTGTTGAGCAGAGGACCTAAGCACAGGGGCGAGCAGGAGCCGGACCGCAGTGTAAGGCAAAGATGGGTGCCTACTGATCCTACGCTGTCTACAGGCCCTGACCGTTACCTCGGCCCTCTTGGTGCCTATTCCACCTCCCGCCTTAGTGGGTGAGGCGGTACCGGTGACCCCGTGGAAGGCACACACTGAAAATGCCACAACCGGGCACTAAGGAAAAGAGAAATAAACACAAAAGAAAATGTATTTTTAATGGGACAAAATATTTGTTAACGAAAATTTCATTCAGTTAATATAGAAGTTATATATTTCATTGCTAAATATTTTTGTAATAATGGAGTGTTAGAAGTACATCAGGAAGAAATACAAATAGTTCAAATAGTTCAAAGCTGCCTTAAAAACGACTAGTGACTAGTCTCTAGCCACTCACAGCGAAGCAAGGCATTCTGCTCTACTCCTGCTTATAATGATTAGGGTCAAGAGGGAGAGTCTGAAATCTAACCCTGAATCACTGCAGGCGGAGGTATATATATAAAGTATATAAATATAAATATAAAGTAGTATATAATTTTTTACCAAATATAATTTTTTACCATCATGATCCTTTGGATAGATCTCTTTTTAATTAAATGAGAGAGTGACTGCAAAACATAGCTGTATGTGAGAGTCAGAAACAAAGGAGCATCACTAAACCCACTTTGTGAAAAATGTCCATAGAATGAACTGTTTTTATAACAGGGTCACAAAAATTAGTGTACCTTCATTCTTCCAAGAGAAACTTTAAACCAAAACAAATTTGGAGGGTGATTAATTACTCCAGTCCTCAATGACCACCACTATATTTGTAGCAAACCCTAGGTAACAAGGCCAGCAATGTAAAAGTAATAGTTTATGTCAGGAAAAAAAAGAGTCACAAACGAAAAAAGAGACAGAGAGAAGTGGATCAGACAGCAGTAAAAAATGTCTACCGATATTGTCGAACAGCATTATCATTGAGGGCAACTATTTATCTCATGCACGGCAAGTTGGGACACACATCTGGCAGCGAGCACTTAGTGCAATTATTTATGATTTCCTCCAAGATTTAAAAGCTCTTCGCCAAGCCTTGTAATCCACTAACTGATTGCAGCACTAATGTAATTAAGGGGAGATTATGATGTCCACGTGGCTTACCAGATGGTGCCATTCGCAGCAAAGGGAAGGGGGAGGGTGGGCACAACTGGCACACCACTGCACAAGGGCAGCGAAGCGCAGCCAGTCAAAGCAAGCCAGACCTCCTGCCAGATGAAGGAAAGCGTGTGCATATGCGTGTATGTGTGTGTGACTAAGCATTAGAGACAGTCTATCACCAGTAAGAGTTAGGGATGTCACAAACATAACCGTGTCCTTGTGTAATAAACTTAAGGACAAATAAAAGTTAATGAAGTAATAATCTTATATGAGATGGAAATTAAAACTACTGGGCTCAAATAGTTTACCATTGCAGTTTGTTTCATATGCTGATCAAAACATGGGTTATTACCAAAATAGTTTCAATTGCTTAATGCTTTCTTAATGAAAACCTTGAACACGTGTTCTACACCAGAGATAAGTCTATTTTGGCAGGTTTTTTTTTTTTTTTTCTGTATCAAGATGGCTTACAAATGGTTATATTTCACAATAACAGGCAGCAGGAATAATGCACGTGACAGTTATTGGATATTACATTCAGCCTTTCTGCTTTATCCTCTAGGACATCCATAGTTAGGGTAACTTTCTTTTTATATATTATTATAAGCTATTTATGATTCGTATCTTACATCGTATTTAAAATTAGTTTGAATTTCCACTTTCTGCCTGTAATGGGTGGATGCAGACACTGAGGTCACTGGGGCACAGTCGATTTCAAAACCCAAGATAAGGTTGTTATTATTATGCCTTTCCAGTAACAAAAAAATCGCTACCTCTTCTGGTCCCCAGATAAATGTTGGTAAATTGTGAAAAACAGGCAGCGACTTTTCCTTCTGGCATGTGGATAGTCGAATCTGTAACGAGGAGGCTGTTTGCAGGGTTTGAACAGCCTCACTCGTGGGATCTTTATGCTGGCCGCGCTGCGTTTAGTGGGCTTTTATTGCCACCTAGCGGCGTGGCTCTGATGAACGCCTAAATGGGAATCACCTGGGTCTGAGTATTTAAGGCAGAAGCAGGCGTTGGGGCTTCGAGCTGGCATTGTGGCATTTTCGCCCTTCATGATGGGATTGCACGCCACTCGAGGTCCAAGCCTGGCTTGTGTGGCGTGCACAGTGGAGTTAGAGACACACGGTCTTAACCTGGTTGTTCTTTGTGTTTTCAGATCGTGTGAATCCGGACTGAGGCACGTCCCACGGCTCACCAGAGGGAGATAAAGACAAAGGTACCACCTGCCCTTGGTAGAGGGTAGGTGGTGTACGAGCAGGAGCTCGGAGGTACGTCAGGACCTGTAGACGCTGAAGCGTTTGTTCGAAACTTCCGTGTCAGTCATGACGTCATTCGGACTCAACGCTATTGAATATGGGTTGAAAAGGATTTGCACATCATCATATTCTGTTTTTTATTTATGTTTTACACAATGTCCCAACTTCATTCGATCTGGGGTTGTATGTTCGTGTGAGTGCATGTGCCCTATGGTGGAGTGGTGCACTATCTAGGGTTGTTGCTATCTTGCCCCCTGTGTCACCAGCTAGGCACTGGCTTTCCTGCGACCCTAATGGATTAAGCGGATAAGACAATGAATGAATGAATATATCTTGTAAAGAGATGGGGTCTCTAGAGGTATATAGATTGGGCAAAGTGTGATAGTTCTTTATAGAGTAACATGAATCGCTGTTGTCTGGGTATTTGTGTACATTATGGGCAATGGATGATATCTTATTTAAATAGCCATGCCTCCAGTTGCAAAATGTATTATGTTTTAGCAACAACATAAACAACAGAATTAAATTAAGTTAAAGGTTGAGAAGGGATAAGAGGAAGAGGCTGCATTTAAACCCAGAATCTCTGAGCTGGGGCATGAGAGTGGTAGGAATTACATCACCATGCCAACCATTATTAAAAACATACACGCACAAATTAGTGAACAACAATAATCCTATAGTCAATAAATCAAGCAACTATACATGTATACAAAAATTAAATATTTTCTTGCAAAGTCTATCTGATCTACAGGTAAGTCCAGTAAGCCAATGGGATGCTCTTCATATCTAAAAAAGTATAACAATTAAGGGTGAGTTGTCGGGGAAAGGGTGAAAATTGGTGGTGATTGGGCCCGGGTGGGGGCTGGGGGTCCTGTACCCCTGTAAAGCTTTAGGTCTACCAACACCCCTGACTAACATTAAGCTACAGGTACAATATGAGTTTAAACTAGTAAGTGTCCTATGACAGTGACAATGGCCAGGCAAGTTAAAGAAACACATAATTTGCTAGCACTGACATAACACAAAGACACTGGGTCATCATGGTGGTGTAGTGGTTAGCACTGTAGTCTCAGAGCTTGGAGATCCCCGTTTTGATCCTGAACCTGGGCTCCACTTATCTGGAGTTTGCATGTCCTCCATGTGTCTGCATGGGTTTTCTTTGAAGACATTTGTTTGGTTAATTCATATTTCCAAAGTGCCCTTGCCCCGTATGTAGATTGGTGCCTTGTCTAAGGTTGTTCCGGCCTTTCACTCAGTTTCACTAGCCCCGGACCCAGATTAAGATTAAGTGGAGAAGACACTAAATGAATAAACTAACTGAAACAGGTGTCCACTCAGTGTACATGCCCTGAACGGACAATACTCCTACAAACAAATGCCAGTACCCTCTCAAAATATGAAACCAACTTACAACAATGCCAACTCACCATGCACTCAAGGTAATAATATGCCTATAAGTATACATAGCCCACAAAAAATACCCTCACACTATGTAACCTTTAATACCCCATTCTCACATATCAGTATTCTGACCTGGGCTGTCACGGTAAGGCCTTTTCCCATGCTTACTTGAGTTTACTCTGAGTGTCCTGGGCATGTCATAGCTTTCCCTGGCCTTTTTTGTG
>JAVSBU010000112.1:2335033-2349678 GCA_033118015.1 Loricariichthys derbyi | reverse complement strand
GTCTAAATAACAGCCTGCCTTATAAACCACACCCACTTTATTAGTGTTTATTGCCTGTATAATAAACAGTTATTAGTAAATTCTGTTCCTCAACTGAAGCCCAGAGTCTGATGATGATAGAATGCATTTTTCATCATCTTTATCGTAAAATCCAACCGTAAACAGCGATAACAGAACTGTGGTATAATCACAACAATACGCTCAAGGAGAGTTAAGTTTAATAGTTTATTACTTTAAGTTTTAAAGTCAGATATTGGCACTGGTATTCTGATTTATGACTTCATCACACCAGTGCCAGTATCTAACGTTATAGAACAAAGCTCTCATATATTTTCCTTAATTAACAAAGAGTTATAATGGCATAACAGCACAGAGTTTTATTAAAAACAAAGCTGAGAAATGAGCCGACATGTCAGGATGATCAGCGTGTTGGGAGAATTAAAGAAAAATATTAATGAATATGCAGAAAGACGAGGCAGCAGCTGGCATATCGACGATTTTTAAATGACGTCCCATTTCATAGCCCGTGAAATGAGACCCCTCAGTGACAAGCAACGATTCTGATATTTATGAGTGTTTAAAACCTGTCCTGATGTCACTGAACACAGCTTCTGACTCACGTCCATCTCACTTACCCATCTCCGTTCCTCTGACTGTGTTGGACCAAACTGTATTTTTGTCGTTCTCTCCCCAAAGGTCGAACCCCAAACAAAACAGGTTTTCTATATCAACCCTATAGCAACTCCACGCTTCCAAAACACCGCGGCACAGGTGCGTTTATCCTCCTTCATCCAGCGCCAAATCCAGTCTGACTGGGATCATGCTCTTTAGTCTATCCATTCAAGGCTTGTAGACTTTATTAGACGCATTTCACCGGGTTAATTCTGTGTTACCTGTGCGTGCCGGTGCGGCCCGAGGCTCCACGTGATGTTTACACTTCACCCTTTCATTTGCGACATCAGTTTTGTGCTTGCACGTTAGATCTAGATTTGGCTGAGCTTCATGACGTAGTTGATGCCTCTGATGTTTTAAGATGATTAACATGTTCTTTCTTCCCACTTAAGGCACTTACCTTATTATCCAGAAAATCCAACACACAACCCAGTAACCGTTATATTTTTAGGTCCAATATCACAGGGAAGGACATGATCGGGAAAACAATGGCCCATTATTTCAGTTAACATTGTGATCATTACAACATTAAAACATTTGTAAAATCAAAAATAAATCATGGTTGTGCAATACAAAGCAATCCAATTTACAATATACTCTTCTTTATTTATTATTATTTTTTGATTATTTATTATACAGTTTTCGACTCCAGATTGCTCGGGCTGATTGTGTGATCTGAACATGCAATAAAGGTTTATTGATTGGATGCACGGTTTCCGAATATTGTCCCATAGGAATTAATGGAGTTTGAAAGTTTTTGCAGCTTCTTATGTCACGGTGATACCAATACCCCATCATCCACATGGGCTTCATAGCAACCATCTAACAACTCTATAGCAACCACATGGGATATCATAGCAACCATGTAGCAGCACCATAACAACCACATAAACCTCCATAGCAACCACCTAGGAGCAATATATCAACCACCTAGCAACACCATACAAACCACACGTGCTTCCATAGCAACCATCCAACAACTCTATACAACCACCACGTCAACCATATAGCACCACCATAGCAATCACATGGGACATCAAAGCAAACACCTAGACATAACATATCGACCATCTAGCAACAGCATAGCAAACACATAAACTTCCATAGCAACCACCTACCAACAACATATCAACCATATGGCAACATCATAGTAACTACATAAGCTTCAATAACAACCACCTAGAAACAACATATCAACCATCTGGAAGCAACATATCATCCACCTAGCAACAACATAGCAAGCACATAAGCTTCTATTGTAACCATCTAGCAACAGCATATCAACCACATAATCTTCCATAGCAACCACCAAGCAACAACATATCAACCATATAGCAACATCATAGCAACTACATAAGGTTCAATAGCAACCACCCAGAGACAACATATCATCCACCTAGCAACATCATAGCAACCAAATAAACCTCTATTGCAACCATCTAGCAACAGCATAGCAACCACATAAAGTTCCATAGCAACCACCTAGCAACAACATATCAACCATCTAGCAACTCCATAGGAACTACATAAGCTTCCATAGTAACCATCTATCAACATCATAGCAACCATGTAAGATTCTATAGTAACCACCTAGCATCACCATAGGAACTACATAAACTTCCCTAGCAACTACCTAGCAACAACATATCAACCATCTGGGAGCAACATATCAACAACCTAGCAACACCATAGAAACCACATGGGCTTCAATAGCAACCACTTCCCCACCCAGTAACCACCTAGCAACAATGCATCAACCATCTATTAACACCATAGCAACTACATACACTTCCATAGCAACCACCTAGCAACAACATATCATCCATCTGGCACCAACATAGCAACTACCTAGCAACATCATATAAACCACATGGGCTTCCATAGCAACCACCTAACTAGTCTATAGCATTCACCTTGGACACCATAGCAACCACCTAGCAACAATGCATCAACCATCTAGCAAAACCATAGCAAACACATGGGCTTCCATAGCATCCACCTGGGACACCGTATCAATTACCTAGCAACAACATATCAACTATCTAGCCACACTATAGCAACCACATAAGCTTCCTTAGCAACCACCTAGCAACCACTTAGCAACACATTAGCAACAGTCTGGGACACTGTAGCAACCACCTAAGAGCCTCATAGTAACCACATGGGATACCATAGCAACCGACACAGACGTCCTTTAGTAGACAACCTTATCCAGAGAGACTTACAGCCGATACCCAGTTGCACCTTGTTGACCATTTAGCAATGGTCTAGCAGCATAATTCACTTTAGCTGCACAACCATGATGTGATTCCTTCAGGAAATGCAGTGTTTTATTAAAAGACAGGACCATATGAGAGGGACAAGAGAATAATGTGGTGAATCTAGTGAAATAAATTTATGATATGAAGCACAATAATAAAAATAACGTTTTTACACACCATCAGTTAGGTCATCACATGTAGCTGGTGTCAGAGCGAGAGAAAGGAAGTTAGAAGACCATCCCTTCCTGTGCTGCTGAGATGACATGCTTCTGTCCTGTCATTTCCAGAGATAAAACTGTGAAAATTTGAAAAACATTAAAAAAAATTAAGGCTTCAGAGGCAAAATCTAGCTGTTGAAATTAACTGTTTCTGAGGATCTGGGTTCGAACCCCAGCCTGGGTTCGTGAAGGTTGGCCTGTGTGGTTATGGAGTGCAGTGGTTTCGTGTCCCACATCTGGAAGTTAAACAAAACTCTCGGCCATCTTAGTTGTAACGGTTAAACACTGGTCCCTAAGTTTTTGTCACCATAGGAAGTTTGCAGAAATTGAACAAACAAAATAACAGCACATTTTCATTGTCCAAAAAATTTGTGTTTGGGGTGGAAGATACCGTTATACCTGAGCACGTATTAAGTTGCCGTCTGAATACGTAACAAGAGAAATCACGTTCGGTGAATCACGGTCTTATGATACCTTTGCTTTGTTTTCTCCCGTATTGTCAGTGAGCTCTGCTCTTCAGTTTTAACCCCCATGGGCAATAGTTCTCACTCCTGGTCCTGAACTATTACTAATGTACATATTTGAGGCTTTCCCCTCCTTTAACACACATGATACATCTGATCACCTACTTAAGAGCTGAGTGAAAGTGGTAGATTTATTTTAGGAGAAATTCAGGACCAGGCCTGAGAAGCATTGCCCCAGAGGGTAAGATAAAGGTCATGACTGATGGTCTGACTGCATAATGTGTGCATACGCTTCATTCCTCTCAATCGCAGCTGTGGGTGAACCAGGAAGATCGAACCATAGAACCAGCAGAGGGCAGCAGTGAGGTCCAGAATGGGCACCTGGACGTGGGTACCGAGTGCTTGTGCCTGGGTCAGCCTCTTCAGAACCGAGATCAGATGAGAGCCAACGTCATCAACGAGATCATGAGCACCGAGCGGCACTACATCAAACACCTGAAGGACATCTGTGAGGTATCGTCGACCCAATCGCACAGCCGATGACTAAAGTTTGTGAACCCCTTTGGTCAGGGCAAGATTCGGTTTACCCTTGGTCTGCTTGCAATACCATAAACCCAGCAACTGGTGACTGGTGGCATGAACCAAGGTGGATCATGTATGAGAGTGCATTCCTTCCTGTCTGGGTTTCCTCCAGGGTCTTGTGCCAGGCTGTCTCTGTACGCCACCTTTTCATCGTCTGACTCTTGAGTCATGATGGCTGGGTTTGTGGCAGCCAAACCAGACCACCAGTGCCTCACATGACACTCTACGACCTTTATTGTGGGAACAATAAAGGCGTCCCTCAATATTTGGTACGTTCTCCCATGCCCAGCTTTATGGTCAATTGGATTCAATACCTTAAATTGTCCCTAGGTGGTGGTATTTTGTGATGTTTTTCAAGAGACTGGTGCCATGGGTACATTACTCCAAGTGTCCCAGTGAGATGTTCTGGACCCTGACCCTGAATTGATGAATAAACGTTTCTTCTTCTCTTGAGCCAGTGTTTTCCTTTAAGGAATGACATTTTGCAGTTGGCGTGTGAGAGAAAGGCTCTGGTGTGCATACTAAAAACACTCCTCCACATCCCAAAATAATTGCATTGCGAGCGTTTGACTCCGCTGCTCGTGCTGGGCATTTTATCTTCGCTGTGCATTTGAAGGCTGATCGTGTTCCCTAAGGATCACTGCAGCAGCTTTAATCTGCCTACCTCGGTAACATGAAAGTCTTACAGAGCCCAGCGCTGGTATGATCCGCAGAGAGAATAAAATAAGAAATAGCTTTAGCAGGCTGGTCTGCTGCACTTTCACAAGAGACGTCTTACAGCCTGAGATCAGACGGGCTCATACAGAGCGCTCTGCAGATTCAGAGCTTGATGGAAAAAAATAATCCTGCACTCGTGTAGCAAAAGTAGCTCCTTTTATGAATGGAGTTTTGCACATCCATGTCCACAAACGATGATCTGTTCACATCATGCACTGAATCAAACAATGACTTGCTAAACAAGAGAGGTTTGCTGCAAATCATTAGTAAGAATGACTAAACAAAAGAGAAACCAAATTATTAACTGATTTAGGCGCTAATCCTTTGAACTAGAGAGAAATGGATCGAGGTTTGGGCTTAAAGATTTACTGATTGAAATACTGACCTGAAGACAAAGGGAGCAGTAAATATAGGTTGTGGTGAAACAGTTCACTGAAATGTTAATTAAATTCTTTATGCCTCATTATGTGTGTAACATGAGGCTGTAATGAAAGCAAACGATTATAATATATAGGAATATTCATAAGAATGTATTATTAAAACTTACTGACCATTATTATATAATGGTGCTGCTTGCTTCGTTACACACTTATATGTTATTCAAAATTTGAGCTACAGTGATAAGGAAAAAGTCCCTAAATGTTATTAGGAAGAAACCTTGGGAGGACCAAGACAAGACAAGACAAGCTGTTTATGAAACGAGACTTTTATTATCATTTATTATCCTGGTCAGTGTCGCAGGAGAGTCGGCAGCACAGGGCACAAGACAGGAACAACCATAGACAGGGCACCAACCATCATATGGCTCACACTCACACACTTAGGGCACTTTGGAAACACCAATTAACCTAACCCAGGTCTTTGGAATGTGGAAGAAAACCGGAGTACTCCGAGAAAACCCATGCAGACAGAGGAGAACATGCAAACTCTACATAGGCAGAGCCCAGGGCCAGAACCAGTGATCTCATAGGCTTATTATTTATTCTTATTTAGCTACATTGTTTTAACTCCCTTTGACTGGAACTTTGTAGCTTCATGAACTTGTTAATAATAATAATAAAGGATAAAGTATTGTTTTTGGCTGCTGAAGCTGAAACAGTAACTTTAGTCTTCTTTAAAATTCCTGCCCAGGCCATTTATTCTGCTGTACCCCAGCCCAGAGACAGAGCCATGGCAGATTTCAGGCTTCCTTTAAAATGTAAGGTTGCTGTAATGTAATCATTCAGGATTATTACACAGATCAGCTTCTGTTATGTTCGTAAAAACGTTCTGATCCCTATCGTGTTTCCCGTTCCCAGGGTTTGCTCATGTCTCTTTATTTTAACGCTTCTCTGCAGGGATACCTGAGGCAGTGCAGGAAGAGGGTGGACATGTTCAACGACGACCAGGTGAAGGTGATTTTTGGCAACATCGAGGACATCTACAGATTCCAGATGGGCTTCGTTCGGGATTTGGAGAAGCAGTATAACACGGAGGAGCCTCACCTGAGCGAGATCGGACCTTGCTTCCTTGAACATGTGAGTGTGGAGCTCATCTGAATGGATCAATGAGGAACGAGAACAGGAACAGGAGCTTTTAGTAGGGTCGGGATGGGCTTCTCAAGATTCTTAAAGGCTCTGATATAATTCCTGATGTTTGAACAGCACTGTATATTGTTGTCCCTCATACTTCTTCTTATTATTATCATTCCAATCCTTTCACACTTCCACACAAAGACCAAAAGTATTGGGTCACAGACATCGAATGCAATGAAATGAGCGACTTTACAAATCAAGCAATGCTGGCTAACATAGCTACAGGGTTCATAACCTCACACACACTGAGGACGAGGGTTTGGGATAAAATGGTTGATCTGTGTTCTCACGCCTTCGTGTTGCAGCAAGACGGGTTCTGGATCTACTCAGAGTACTGCAATAATCACCTGGATGCGTGCATGGAACTGTCCAAGCTGATGAAGGACGGCCGTTACCAGCACTTTTTCGAGGCCTGCCGTCTCCTGCAGCAGATGATCGACATTGCTATAGACGGCTTCCTGCTCACCCCAGTGCAAAAGATCTGTAAATACCCCCTGCAGCTGGCCGAGCTGCTGAAGTACACAGCACAGGAGCACAGGTACCAAAAACACACACTATACACACTCCAGCTCAGAACAAAGGTGGGACGATATGGAAAAGGAAAAAAACGCTTCTGTGGGTGGTTCTAACATAAGGCTTCTTTTTACCACAGTAACGTTGTAAGTGGGGTTTGTGAATGTAACTCTGTATTGTAGCTCTTGATAAAGGTTTGATAAAGTAATCGGTGCCCATGTGCTTCTGGACCTTCAGTTTAGGTTCTTACCCTTACGTGCTGATGTCCAGTACCAACGCTCGCCTGCCCATTGTGGGTTCTGAATGGTGGGCTCAGATCGATCTTTGTTTTGATCCAATCTCACCATCCTTTAGCATCCTTTACTGCAGTGCAGAAGCTTTTGCAAACATGCACCATGATAAGCAGCCAAGAAAGGCTTTTTTATTAACATAATAAATTGCCTAAACTAATTCTCCAGACTGCTTTTTACTGGTTCTGATCACACTTATTGTTCTGCAGGCAACGTTGAAAAATCATTATGATGTTAATTAAACTAAAATACTAAAAAAGTAACAAAGCATTATTCTCAAATAAAGACAACCGTAAAGTCTTAAATGAAAATGAATATAAAGTTTTACTTTGCAGCTTCCACTAGGGGGCAGTGCAGCTCCCTCAGTGCCCTTTGTCCCATTTTTATAACCTTAGTTAAACATTTTAATCACCATGTTCTGGGCCGGACAGGTCACCCGAGGTTACGTCCTTTCCTGGTTGCAGTTCGGTGAGATCAGGCTGTATTATAAACACACCCAGTGCACCATAAACCCAGCTTCCTCTGGAGCGCCCCCCGATGCAGGACAATGGAACAATACACACTGTAAATTTATTACATCACTCTTTAACAGTGCCGTGATCCAAATACAGTTCATTTTTATCTATACAGGGTGAAAAAGGCTGTTAGTTAAAATGCCTGTGGTGGCATTTTAACCTTTTGAGTTTTTTTAGTTTGTACTTTTTTCCAAAAATACTGCAAAACTTTCAGTCTGGATTTTGCTGGTGTTCACAGACAATCTACAGATTTAGCCACAGCAATTATAAAAAAAATATCTCAATGAATTATATCTATATCTTCCTGGGTTCGAGTTCCAGCCTGTGTGGAAGAGGTTCTTGTATCAGTCTGAGTTTGCTCTGGAAATTTAGGATTCCTCCTAATTACTAAAAACAAGTGTTAAAGTGTCGGGTCAGTTATTATTACTAAAGTGTCCCTGTGTGTGTCTGTGACTGTATCTGAGTTCCTACTTGGATTATAACTCAGAACCCTATCTAACACAAACAGGACGGGCCAACGGCATAAGGGAAGGATTTATACTGAAAACAAATAAAACAAAATATGAAACCTGTGTGCATGATGAGAGGGAAGTTTGGGACTGGTGACCTTGAACCTGCAAACTTAGGAAACATGGATCTAAGGATCACAAAACTTGGAATAAGAGGACCCTGTGACTTGGAAACTAAACTTGAGTCCTTGGACCCTGGAGTCCTTGGATCTTGTGAAGCAGAGCTTACAGTGGTGCTTGAAAGTTTGTGAACTCTTCAGAATTTTCTATATTTCTGCATAAATGTGACCTAAAACATCATTAGATTTTCACACAAGTCCTAAACGTAGATGAAGAGAAGCTAGTTAAACAAATGAGATAAAAAATATTATACTCTGTCATTTATTTATTGAGGAAAATCATCCAATATTACATATTAGTGAGTGGATAAAGTATGTGAACCTTATCTTTCAGTACCTGGTGTGCCCCCCTGTGCAGTAATAACTGTAACTAAACGTTTGTGGTAACTGTTGATTGTGGTAACTGTTGTACACAATTGGTCTGACTGTGGATTGGTGGAGTCCAAACTCTTTAGAGATGGCTTTGTAACCTTTTCCAGCCTGATTTGCATCAATAACCCTTTTTCAGAGGTCCTCAGAAATCTCCATTATTTGTTCCATGATACACTTCCACAAACGTGTTATGAACAGCAGACTTTGATAGATCCCTGTTCTTTAATTTAAAAATGGTGCCCCCCCCACACCTTGATTGATTAAAACACCTGAATCTAATTTTGCTTGCAAATTAATTGATAATCCTAGAGGTTCACATACTTTTGCCACTCACTAATATGTAATATTGGATCAAGTATAATATTTTATCTCATTTGTGTAACTAGGTTCTCTTTATCTACTTTTAGGACTTGGGTGAAAATCTAATGATGTTTTAGATCACATTTATGCAGAAATATAGACAATTCTAAAGGGTTCACAAACTTTCAAGCACCGTTGTATTAATATGTTAAACATTGATGTGATACTGCTATAATAATTTAGTTGGTTGATAATCCAGTTTAATTGGAGATCAGATTATAGATCACTTTACCTATCCTGGTTCTTTCCCCAGTGATTATCGCTATGTAGCTGCAGCTTTGGCCGTCATGAGGAACGTCACACAGCAGATCAATGAACGAAAGAGAAGGCTGGAGAACATTGACCGCATCGCTCAGTGGCAGGCGTCTGTTCTCGACTGGGAGGTCAGTCACAGCATTCAACAATCAAAGCAACAAAGGTTGTTAGGGCTCGAAGGATGTTGTTATTACTGTTGCTGATCTAGTGGGATTTTCACACATCGCCATCTGTAGGTTTAAAATAGAAATATCCTGTGAGGGCAGCTGTATGGTTGATAAATGCCTTCCTAATGCCAGAGGTACGAGCTCATAGAAAGGTAACAGAATTATGCAGAAGAGCATCTCTGAACAAGCAACAAAATAAACCTTGAAGCAGATAGGCTACAGCAGTAGAAGATCACACCGGGTGCCCCTCCCTCCCATGACGCTTCTTCTGCACAGGGTGAAGACATTTTGGACAGGAGTTCAGAGCTGATCTACACCGGTGAGCTCTCCTGGATCTACCAGCCGTACGGCAGAAGCCAGCATCGAGTCTTCTTCCTCTTCGACCATCAGCTGGTTTTGTGTAAAAAGGTACAAACACTTCTTGGCTCATCCCTTTCTGACGATCAATAATGTATCGTAACAGAATAAAGCACAAAGAGGCAAAATCTGACTTTTTAAGTTTGTCATCTAGCGCAGTTGCACTATTTGAGCACCAGCAGTCGACATTCGCACGTCTTATGTTGTAGATTTCAATAACGGACATTTTATTTGGTCAGAGTCCAGTGTCTTAACCACTGGGCTACCACAGTCAAACAATCTTTAAGGAGCAACTGTCACTCCAGCAATTAAAAAATTGTCTCCTCAGCCACAGGTATTTTTTGTAGAGTGAGAATCCTTATTGGTTTAATTGTCTCACCAGGATCTGATTCGGCGTGACATTCTGTACTACAAA
Organism: Loricariichthys derbyi; assembly: GCA_033118015.1. Classification (NCBI taxonomy): domain Eukaryota; kingdom Metazoa; phylum Chordata; class Actinopteri; order Siluriformes; family Loricariidae; genus Loricariichthys; species Loricariichthys derbyi. Next base: position 2,339,318 of record JAVSBU010000112.1, on the reverse strand, counting down.
GGTCGGATCGACATGGACCGGTATGACGTAAAAGACGCCATCGACGGGCGGGATGATGACTTCAACGTCAGCGTGAAGAATGCCTTTAAGCTGCAAAACAAGGACACGGAGGAGATCCACATCTTCCTTGCCAAGAAACTGGAGGAGAAGATCCGCTGGCTCAGGGCGTTCCACGAGGAGCGCAGGATGGTGCAAGAGGACGAGAAAATAGGTGTGAAATGTAAACTGACTTCAAATCCTGCTGTCAATCAAATTCTTTATGTGATTTACACAATAATGGACCCAAAGGCTCTTTATACTTTAATCTCGTTGCCCAGTGTCACTTAGATTAGTAATCAGTTTCTCATTTACTCCTGGTTTCCCTCCAGGTTTCTCTTATTTGAACAAAAACAGTGAGGTAGCACATCAGCAGCATGTTTATATTGTTTTTCCTCACAGCTTTTGCATGTTCCTCGGTTTGCTGCTCGTTTCTGAAATGCTGGCTAGCATTACAAGTACAAGAGGAAATGTGGAATAGTTGAAGAGCCAATCAGATTGCAGAGTCTGCGCTAACTGTAATATAATATAATATAATGATGTGGCCTTATACCGTACACCAATGAGCCAAAACATAGACGTTTAGGTTGGTGTTAGGTTGGAGTTTTCCACTATACCCTCATCCTGGTGCCATCACTCCCCGAGGCCTTTGTTCTTGTAGATTTTGTGTAAGGATTCCTGCTGCTTCCCAATCTGAGGCATGGTTGAGCAGGGAATGGGATCAGCTTCATTTAACATTATACAGCCATCTAGTGGCGTGGCACAGCTGCACCCCTAAATTAGCATCAGGTGCATCCAGCCCTTTAAAAAGCAGAAGTTGGAGCGAATGTGCTCCCATGGCTGGTTGCTTGTGGCATGCAGAACCGGGGCTAGTGATGCAGGTTTGTATTTCTGTTCTTTTTCATACATGAGGCACATTCCAAGCTGGTGTGCTCCACCTGTTTTCTGGGTGATAGCGGGGTAGACACATGAGCTTTGCCCACAGTGCCTTAGAGGGGGTTATGGACAGGGGCAATACCCCCTCTTTGTAGAGAGGGGGCAGTGTAGAGTTTGGAGACCTGAGGTATGTCAGGGTTTAGATGCGGAGTTCAGGGAAAGCTCTCTTCCCTCAGCACTATCCACCAGACCCCCCCGTGCTCTTTCTGTGCTCTTGTGTGGTCATCCGGCCCATGACCCAAAAGTAGGGGCCACACCACAGCGGTGAGTAATCCCCCCCACGTAGGTGGCCACCAGGCTGACTGTACGGACATAAATGACCCACAAGCCCACTGACTTCAGGAAGCGAGGTAATTGCAGGACTGAGGTGCCACCCAGGACCCCACCCCCTGTGCCCCCCTGCCATACCTCTCCTCTGTCCCTATGTGGTCTATTGGCAGGTTTTGCCAACGGCTACACCCTCCGGACCCTCCGTGTGTCCTAGATCCCGCTGGTCCTGGGGGTTAGCTGGTAAGGCTTTTTGATTTCCTTTTCATTACTGTATTGTGTATTAGTTCTGGTTTATTTTAGTTATGTCTGTTAGGAGTTAGTAAATCTACCGTTATTCATGAAGCTGCCTGATGTCTGAGTTTGTGTTTTCTGTTCCCCCTCACCCCCACCTCATGACGTTTTTTAGATCTGATGTTAGAAAATAAGCCTTAGCTCACTTTTGGCATTCCAGTTTTTTCAGGAATTTTCTCAATTCAAGCTGTTAAACCAATTCTCCTTGGATTTTTTAACTATAAGGACAGCAGGGCTCTGGGGTATAAGTACAACCGTATTGTACTGCCACTATTTGTTTAAGGAGAATCTAGAAAAGTAGGATTTATATTGTAATCATGTTATGAGTGGGTGTTGCTGAAATGGCAGAGCTCTTATTAGGAGGGGTGTCCACAGACTTTTGTCTCTAGAGTGCAGTTAATCCAAGGCAAGCTGAAATTCTGTATTGATTTCTGTCTTCATTTTTTTTTTTTTTATTCGCAGGCTTTGAAATTTCTGAATATCAGAAACGACAAGCTGCCATGACAGTGCGTAAAGTGACCAAACAGAAAGGTGAGCCACCGAAGAGGCACCAGGTGAATTCAACGACTCTCTTCTTCTTTACTGCATGATTCTGTTTAATCGTTGCTGTTTAAACTGCTTTTATTTTAAAAATAAACACGTTTAACCTCAGAACTGTAACCCTGATAACAAAACTGCCCTTTAGTTAGTAACCAGACTAATAAAAAATGTGTTCCTAATTGTTGGATTGAAAAGTCTTAAATAAGCTGAACCTCCCTGTTTTATTGTTCTTAATAGCCTCTATTCTTCCTGGGGTCAAATATAAATAGATTTAATATATTTAGACAAATTCAGTTCCATCTGCTGTACTGAGGGTTCTGGTGATTTCTGCAAATTTTATTGCATCATTTCAAACTTATTTTATATATGTATGGACGTTTTTCAGATATTAATTGGTTGCTAATGATCCATTAGTAGTTTGTACAATTTGTTTAGTCTGTTACTACTACGTTACCCAGAACACCTTGCATTTTGTCATCGTGCCTTTGTCCCTAGCAGTTTGGGGGACATTTGATAGAACGGCAGTCTTACGCAAAAAATTTAGCAAATTATTCCGTATTATTCCAATTAAACAGCAATGATATTTGTAATAATGCACGCAGATTTTATAAGCTTTAAAGTTTATTATAGTTACCATATTATACTGTTCTGTTAAAGAGGAGCTGCTCCATCTTAAAATGAAAGCAATACATAATCATATATGCAGTACTCTAAGGAGTCATGTGGTGGCAGTGATGAGCACTGTAAAATGCAGTGAGGAAAAATCCTGCTGTGATTTATACGCTATATCTTAAACTCTTAGGTTCACGATCATTTCAGTTTACGATGGATTTGTCCGAACATACCTCCACCCTAAATCTAGGGGTACTTGTACTGGTTACTCAGTAGGGAATAATGGGGTCTCACTATATGAATGAATTCAGATAATGAGACTAAAATTCCCCAAACTACTGAAAATATAATAAAATATGATCTACTTTCGTTATTTTCCCCAACCTTTTGGACCTGAACTGTGCTGTACATGGCACCAGGGAACCTTTTGAACCCGTGGAACCAGTGTCCTGCCCACTGAGTCACGTGGGTTGGTACCCTGCCTCTGGTGAGAGTTTCAGTTCAATAATTACCTTTTTTGGGGGGGAGGGGGGTATGAGCTCTTTCTGCAGTTGTAAGGTGAACAGACTATGGGTGCCCCCACATTCCATTCTGCTAATGGGATTTTGGATATTGGGGTTCGACCACACACAATTTATAACGAGAAACCTTTTCAAAGCCGTGCCCATGAGTAATGATAGTTCTGCGTTTAAGCAGTAGTCAGATGTGACAGTTCCTCTTTAACTGAACTAAAGCATGGACTTTTTAAATATTTGATTAACAGATTTCCTACCATATTAACACCCTGTTTTTGAAACCCACTGTACTTCACTGGCACACGGTGAAGTATTTTCTTGAATTTGCAGATTCATTTATAGATATCATCTTGAGAAAGAGGGCCATTTTATATGGACATGGTATGAAAATGATAAAGGTATATTTATAAGCGTTCTCTGTAGAGTTCACTCTCACACAAGATGCCATGGCAGCTGCTTCACAAAACGGCTCTGGACCCAAAACATTAGCGTGTTTCTACACACACTCAGGGCAAATCAGGGTTTTTTTTTTTTGGTTTTTTTTTTTTTGGTTGTTTTAAGAAAAAGGACTGGATCGGCCGATCCAGAACAAAGCAGAACCACTGCTCATTTTTTGAGATGCCATGGCAACTTTTTAGCTTGTATGAGTTGTACCAATACGCTACTTGCACCAAGCTAAATGATGATGTGTTTTAATCAAGGGTATAATACTAAACAAAATAACTATATATGTATAATATAAGATCACTGGCCACTTTATTAGGTACACCCTGCTAGTACAGGGTTGAAGCCCCTCACATTTGTTCTTCAAAACTGAATACTTTCTTTGTGGCATAGATTTAACAAGAGTGCTTAAAACATTACTCAAAGATTTTTTGGCACCACTGACCATGTATAAAGTCACTTAAATTACCTTTGAACATGTCTAACATGTCTAACTCCAAGTAAATCAGACTTCACGTGGAGGCCCCACACAATACTGAGCCTCATTTGGACTTGTTTTAAGGTCATTACATCAAAGTTGGATCAGCCTGTAGTGTGTTTTTACACTTTAATTTTGTGTTAATAATTATGTTAATAATTGT
>JAVSBU010000112.1:2294913-2305274 GCA_033118015.1 Loricariichthys derbyi | reverse complement strand
AACCCAAATGAATAAACATTTTAGGTGGTTATTTACACTGTATAATACGTACTACACATGTGCAAAAATACTTTAAAAGGAGTACCGGAACACCCCGTGAAACAGCAAAAATACCACGATAAATATTTTACATTAATATTCTTTGAAAATCCGCAAAACAGCGAGTCCACGATAAACGAACCGCGAAGTAGCGAGGGAACACTGTATTATGGTAACAGTATGTGTTTAGTCATCCGTCAGCTTTAATTGCACATCTTGCCATAAAACAAGCTGAGTAGCAAGAAAAATAGTGTTTAGCTCTCTGATTTGCTACTTTTTGGTGACAGTTTTTTAAATTCCATCCATCAATCTCTTTGGATATGTTCCAACCAGCTTTATACAGCTCAATTTGGGGAATCTGGCCATTAGTTCTAGCAGATTTGTTAAGGTTTGAGGAGATTATGGTGTGCTCAAGTCCCTCCACAGATTTATTTAGGTCAGGTCTTACTTACACCTCCCTCAGTGCCTGTAGGCCTCTTTTATGGGTCATTGTGCTGGAAGGGTGAACCATTTGTCTCCATTAGTAAAGCGACACAAATTTCTTTGTAGCGTCCATTTTGCCTTCAATCCTGACCAACTGATAGTCGCACAACATAACGTTACCACGACCTGTACTTTTGTTGATGTGCTGCGTTTGGGTTTCCACAAACAACAGATTTCAAATTTTAATGTGACTAAAGACAGGGTTCTATAGACGCTAGATAAGATAAGATAAGCCTTTATTAGTCCCACAATGGGGAAATTCACGTTCCTCCAACTCAGAGAGAGTTGGAGAGGCCGCTGCCACTCAAGGCACCACCTTTGACATAAAACGGGGGAAAAGAGAGTATATTCATACTGCACTTTCTGAATAACAGCATGGACAGAGTCTCAAGGCGAGACAATAGAGAAAACAGCAATACATGGGTAAGGGGACGGGAAAAAAAACCACCCCCAGACTATGCTCATTAATGAGTACAGTTTGGTAACTAAAAAAAAACACCTCTAAACACTCAACATTAAGTATGTTTTGTAAATAAAAGCTTTTGTCCCTCCCACAACAACAAGCTGGACATATGGGACAAACTGTATCCTCCTGCGACCCGGCCCATTCATTAATGTCCTTTATAATGGACATTTGAACAGAAATTGCAAGACATTTTCCATTGGTTCTCAGGAGGTTATACAGGTCTTCGCCATTTAATGTCCACATTATGTTCTGTGAGACAAGATGCTGACAGAAATGGACGTTGACCGGACACTACCATAGTCACGTTGAGGTTTAGATACTTTTGTGCATTTTATTTTAAACCAAACTATTAATTAAAAGACAAGATGAAAATGTTTAGTGCAGAACTTCTTATCTTTGTATTGTTGAAAACAAAATGAAAGTAGAAGGATTTAGAGTTAATAAAACAAGTGATTTTCGTTGGTCAGCAGGTGTTGAAAGGGTTCGCTCGTTCTAGTTCTGTCATTCAGACGTGAATTAGATGTATATAAGAATATAAGATATATATTATATACTAATATAAGATTATTTTTTAACACGGGACAGAAGGTAAAAGGCAAACTTGTAGCGCCATTCATTCATTCATTCATTCATTCATTCATTCATTCCCAGTAATCCAATCCAAATTGGTTATCTGTGCTACCTCTTGTATAGTGTCATTTGAACAGAAACACCAACTTACTATTATCCATTACTAGTTCTACATCTCCATCATTATCATCAGAATCCTCTTCATCATCATCGTCGTCATCATCGTCATCATCATCGTCGTCGTCATCGTCATCCTCGCCTTCTTCTTCAAGCAGGCGAGCCACCTCTTCGTCATCAGATGGTGAAAAATCATGATCACCATCTTCCTCCTCACCATTATTATCATCGTTCTCCAACTCAGCCAACAGTGGATCTGTGTCGATATCGGAGTCATCATCGTCATCCTCTTCGTCCTGATCGTCATCCTCCTGAAAGAGAGGAGTTATCAAGTTATCAAGGAGTGTTTAGTATCTTTAATATAAATCAAACTCTAAAATTATTTGAATTCCAGCTATACAAATACAACGGTTTTAATTTGTTCTGTACTTATGTATGAGTTGGACATTGATATCGTGATTTAAAAAAAATAAAATAAAAAAATTGCAACCATTTTTCTAACACAATGTAGTGTTATCTCAAACTGTAAGTGATTATATATCAGTTCACCTGATCTTCCTCATCTTCTTCCTCCTCAGCAAGCCTCTGGCGACCAACTTCATAAAGTCGACACACTGTATCCATATTTATGGAATCCTGATTCTATTTGAAGGGAAAATCATATCAGTTGAGGCCCGTATAAAACAAACCAAATTCAAGGGCTTACCTTAAATATTTAATAAAACCTACTTCAATTACAGCAAGGTAACAGTCTTTTGTGTCTGTGCAGAGGTCAAAAATGTTCCTCTTCACATCAATAGTAGCTGAGAAGAATCAGAAAAGTATGTTTAAAACACTCAATGACACAAAGCAGTCAATTTAAGTTCAGAACGAAACTTGGATGCTTTAAAAGCTTTCATGCAATGAACAGTCTATATAAAGACAGTATGAGTCAAAGGTTTGGACACATGCTTTTAATCCATGTTTCTTCATTTTAACTATTTTTATTCACTTTACAGCTGCGATTATGACCTAGAGGCAATAAAGCAGTGATACATGGAAGTATTTAACTATATAAAACTTTCCAAAAACACGCGTTAACTGGTGTTTCCAACGTGGCCTTAGTGTGCGAGTATGTGCCCTGCCTTGTGCCCTGTGTTACCAGGTTGGCACCGGCTTTCCCATGACCCTGATCGAAAGTATAAAGTTTGTAATAAATTATGGTTTTGAGCAGGTTTTTCATTTATGTCATATATACCCACACACTCTCTGCACTTTATTAGGAACTCCTGCTCAACTGCTCGTTAAGGCAAATATCTAATGAGTTTTTTTACACAGCACAATGCATTTAGGCATGCAAACAACCTGCTGAAGTAGAAATCGAGTATTGCAATGGGGAAGAATGGTGATATAACTGACTTTAAACATGGTTTGTTTGTTGATGGTAGACTGGGTTAAGGGTAATGTTCAGGGACCCAACAATGGCAGCTTGGCAGATGTGGGATTTGAACCCTGGACCTTCTGCACCTTAACCGCCAGGCTACTACAGTCCCATTTTATTTTCTCTTAAAGGGAAAAAGTTTATTAAATTCCTCTAAACTATTATCTAAATTATATAAAGACTAATACAGAAATCAGATAAACAGGAAAAGCACAAGACCAAAGAAGGTGCGTGCATAAAGGTGATACCTATTGGTTTGTAATCAGTGGCATCAAAAGTCCTGAAGGAGGAACCAAAGGGACTCTTCATCTGCTGCTCCATCATGTCATCCTCATCATCAGCCTGCAGCATGGCTAAGAACAAATAATTCAACAACAAGTAGTTAGGGTTAGCCATTATTTTTAAAAAGCAAGAGGAAAAAAACCCAGACATGCGAGTGCTCTTTACCTCCATAAATGACTGTTCCGTTGTTGTTGAAAACAATTCTGCATTGATCCAGTGCTGGTACAGTGTGCAGCAAATGGAAAGTCCTCAAGTCCCACTGATATGGCAGTTAAAGAACTAAACCAGCACATTTCAAACCTCAACTAGCATCACTTTAGTTTCACACACCTCTAACTGAAAGTACCTAACTATCAATGCGACTGATCCTGAATATTCATCATGCCAATCAGTCACATTTGCAGTCCTATGAACATGAGCATTTTCCCCAGGAAGAGCAAAAAGGTAAAACCTGTTTGTTCAGCAGGTCGATGTAGGTATTACATTCTCTCAACCAAAGGACTCATTTCCTTAATTAAATCATCACAGAACCTCCTCTGGCTTGAACCACATCTCAGAAGCAGTCCTTATTGAAGGCTTCCTGAGCACTAGCATCATTCGCATGGATTTTTATTCACAAGCCATGAAACACGTGCCAGCGGTCCCGGTCCATCAGTTTCGTCCACAATTCTAACAAGTATTTCCTGTAGACCGGGATTTTACCAGAGCTGGTAGACCAGCTACTTCCTTCATATTATGTCTTGCTTTGCAACCCATTTTCCACACACCAAACGAGCCGTTCACTGCATTGTACCACCGCTTCTCAATCTATGAATCCCACCACATACTCTGCAGATCTGATATCCCCACAGCAGAAGTTTGAATTTGTGTCTAGTAAATTCTTGTGCTGATTTAAGTTCTGGGCAATTGATCCGGGGAGATCCAGATTTTGATTCAAAGCACCATTTTCTGACCAGCAAATATCAAGACACTTCTCTTATTTGAGTTGTGTGGTTTCTTGTCTTTTTCACCCAGAAGAACGAGTAAGAATTTGACTCCTGACACCTCATCAGGAAGTCACAGATTACTGCTAAAAAGTCCACTGCTTATAAGACACTTAGATCAAATTAAAGTAAATAGAAGTGGAAAAAATTCTTGTTACATTTTATTTCTAAGAATTTATAGAGGTCCCAAAACTGCATGTACAGTTTCGTTAAAAATAATTTTTGGAGAGATTTTCTTTTTAAATCAGACTAAATTTACTATTAAAGGTTGGACTTTCAGTTTAGGATTAAGCTAAGTTCGGCAAAACGCAAATTTCTTCTAATTATATTTTTAACTTGTTAGCAGGGATGCCAATAAGTGTGAAAGTAAAATGTATAACTTCAAAAGAATACAATCTCGGTGTTGATGATGACTTCCAGCCCGTTAGGATGGAAAACGCCACTGATGTTCATGTTGAATTTGTCGAACTTGTGGATGGCTTGAGCCGAACGTACGTCCCACATGACTCCATCGTTTAACACAAGGTCATCGGTGGGATTAAAGGTGGCACAGTTCCGCTTGTAATTGTTAGCCAGGTCAGGGTTGTTCAGAGTTAGGGTCTTCTGACCACTCTGAATGTCATAAATCTGAAATAGATAAGATGTTAAGAAAATTTCAGAGAGGAGATAAAAAAATGCACAATGGTTTTCATATTTGAATCATAATTTTACATACATGGTAGCTCTCACACACTTTATTCTATTCTAAACACAATTATACCAATCATTATTACTGATATCTATACTACTCAATATCACTGATACTGTTTATCTAAATTAGCTAAATTGTTAGCTAAACTAAATTGTTCATATCGTTATTTTTATTTCGTCTTAAATGCTAGTTTTTATTTTGGGGCATCAGCTTTATGTAACCATACCATTTCTACAACAATTTTAATACATGTATATCTTCAAATATTATTTTGATTTTTTTTTGTCATTTACTACCCGTGTGAAGTTTGTATGTTCTCTCTGGGCCCATTCCACAGACACGCATTAGATTAAATAGTCCCAGTCTCAGGATCCTTGACTAGTATTGTTATAACATTGCTCCGATTAAAAAGTGATTTAAATTTATGGCATTTAGCAGACCTTATATAGAGCAACTTACAATTGTTTCAATTTTACAATCTAAGCATTTGTAGGTTAAAGTCCTAGTACTTTATAGAAATATTTTGCATATGACTAAAACTAACCTTCTAATGACTAGTTATGAGATTCGTTTCTTTATTTTATGCGTTTAATCTGGTTATAAACATACCTTGCGCTCGTTTCCCGTTAGCGAGTGCTATCACGTGATCACATGACTTCAAAGACGACGGACATAGCAAGCAATTCTGACAGATACGTACGTATTATCGCTTATTTTGAAATACTTATTGAACATGTCTAAAACACACTTCTTGTATTTGATATAAAACAAGACCAATAATGTCTTTTGAATCATCAATTACACTTTAAATGTTCTGTTTGCCAGTCACAAATAAATCACAGGATGATGGAAATTATCATATTAACTAGTCAGTCTGACCACTTGGGAATCTCAGAGGGGTTTCCCCAATTTATTTCTTCCAAATGCCTTATACCAACCAAAATCGGACTGAATTATTCAGTATGGGTATATAACGGATCTAACTACGAGATGTTAGATTTTTACCCTATATAATTTGATTGTACGACATACTGGGACTTTAAGGGTGTTGCTCAAGGACCCAACAGTGGCAGCTTGGCAGAGGTCAAGCAATGATGTTAAATAAACAAATGTGACAGATGTCATTCAGAAAGCTATTTGAATCACAGATTATTATTGCAGAAGCTAACAGGTCATATAGTAGGTTAGAATAATTGGAAAAACCCTATACTATACAGCGGTAGTAAATGTGATTTGACTGCATTAGCATTTCATGCTATGTAGTACCTTCAATATAGAAAACAGTAAAAGTTCAATTACTTACATGGGCTATATGTTCCTTTGTTCCTATTACTCTGTCCTGGGAAAGTTTACTGAATTCCACATAATGATCATCTAAAAAGGAATGGCTGCAAAGGGAAGAAAACAAGAAAAGATAACTGCACTGATATAATAAAATAGTAACCAAATGAAACCTTGAGTGGTAAGACGTGATACGATCATTACAGTTTTTGTACGCTTGCGTCAGAATGAAAACTCACTTCATTTTGAAGACCGATTTCATGCTCCAGAGGGCTGATAGAGGATAACTCCATGAAGCAGATGTCAACAGTAAAGACCCATCCTGCAAATTATGTTACATGTATGCATGTATACTTACACACACACATAAAATGCACGTGTAAACATTTATAGATTTTTAATAAAGCAAGACACACTACCCTGGAAGGCTCCAGATGCGTTATGGCAGAATTGTGGCAGCTGTAGCTGGCTTCCTCCTGCCCGCTGAAAACGTTGTAGAGTTTGAGCTGCCCGGTGCAAGTACCCAGCATAAGGAACCGCTCCCGAGCCGAGAACGCACAGCACATGAAGCCACTCTCATCCTCTTCTGCCTCCCTGAACAGGGAGATTGGCCGGAACCTTTTTAACACACACACACACACACACACACACACACACACACACACACACACACAAAGTCGGGAGATTAACTGCAAACGGTCCTGCTTAACAATATTCTACACAATGTATGCGGTAGTACTGTACCTGCTGAAGATGAGATGTCTGTCAAAGCAGCCACCATCCACTCCCCCGTATTTAGGATACACCACACGCCGTGTGTGTCGTGCAGTGAAGTTTATGGGCGCCTGGCACCTTTGCTTTGGCTCTGGGCACTGGTGAGGGGTAAAGAGACTGAAGGGAGGGCAGGTGGTAACTGGGTTCTTGCAGCGAGCATGTTGCTCCCTCAGGTACTCTGTTATAATACTAGAGAGAGAACAAATGTTATTGTGCTGCACACGCCACAAACAAATCTAAAATATAGTTTGCTAAAGTGTTCTAAAGCTTGGACACACCTGACTGAATGTAATTTCTCTACAAAAAAATAGTACAGTCTAATATAGTGTGAATGCAATTCCAAATAAAGTTTGCTAACAATTTGATAGTTTATGACTACAGCAGACGCAGTTTGGGAATAATAAAACCGAACTAATTTACACAAAAATATAGGCTACTCACTGGACAAACATTAGCCACCTGTAACAAACATACCTAATACAAACATACGCTTCGATACACCTGCAAATTCAGCTACAAATTTGGTATACCCAAATGCAATCACTCCTTTTTGACATCATTAACATCTGCTTCGTGACCCATTTTCCACACTTCGAATGAGACATGCGCTGCCTCTTCTCAATCTCTGAATCCTGATGCACACCCGCAGGTATTTATAGTCCGATTATACTCATGCTCATCTACAGAAGCCTGATGTTATCACCACCTTAAACACACAAGCAAGGTGACAATTTTTTGTCAAACACACATCTTAAAGTAGTATTCAACTTGCAGGTTTGCACATTTGGAGTTAACTTAGCATTGTTAAATGTGGACTGTAGATGGGTCTGGATATGTGAAATGCACTGCAGCAAAATAACAATGTTACTTCTCCATTTTATTTTTTACTAATTTGCTAAGTTTACCAGATGGTCAATTAATATTCAACCCCTCACATCACCAGAATTTTGTTTGGTTCCCTCAAGTATTAAGAAGTAATTGAGGTATTAAGAATAAATGAGCTTCACATGCTTGGATTAATTATCTGTTTTTCCCATCTTTTCCAGCTATAAAAGCCCCTCCCCCAACAAGTGAACAGCACTCAAACATTGTCAACATGGGAAACACTAAGGAGCATTCCAAGGCCATCAGATACAAAGTCATGGAGGGTCACAAGGCTGGCAAGGGGTACAAAACCCTTTCTAAGGATTTGGGCCTACATGTGTCCACTGTTGGAAGCATCATTCAGAAGTGGAAGGCTTATGGAAGTACTGCTCCACGGCCTGGACAGCCTTTCAAAGTTTCTTCTCGTGCTGAGGTCAGGCGTCTGAACAATCACGACTGACCCAAGGACACTGAGGAGAGAGCTCCAGGAAGATCTTATGGTGGTGGGCACATTGGTTTCAATAAATACCATAAGTAACATACTCCACTGCAATGGTCTCCGTTCCGGGTGAGCCCATAAGGTAACTTCGCTTTCAGAGCGTCCTGTCAAGGCCTGTCTAAAGTTTGCTCATGATCACTTGGAGGACTCTGAGGCAGACTGGTTCAAGGTTCTCTGGTCTGATGAGACCAAGATTGCGCTCTTCAGTGCCAACCAGGATGGCACTGCATAAACTCTAAGAATACCATCTCTACAGTAAAGCATGGTGGTGGCAGCATCATGCTGTGGGACTGCTTCTCAGCCAAGGAGCCTGGCCATCTGGTCCGCATCCATGGGAAGATGAATAGTACAACCTACCTGGAGATTTTGGCCAAAAACCTCCACTCCTCCATTAAGGATCTTAAGATGGGCCGTCATTTCATCTTCCAAAAGGACAACGACCCCAAGCACACGGCCAAGATAACCAAGGCCTGATTTAAGAGGGAAAAGTTTAAGGTGCTGCAGTGGCCTAGTCAGTCTCCTGACCTTAACCCAATTAAAAACATGTGGAAGGAGCTCAAGATCAAAGTGCACAAGAGATGCCCAAAGAACATAGACAACTTGGAGAAGATCCTCCACAAGGATGGATGCTGATTCCTCTACTGTTTACTTTGATGACCCATGACTGTTGTGCTAAGTCCAACACAAATCACAAATTATGCTGATGACACAACAGTTGTGGGACTCATCCTGGACAACAACGAGACTGCATACAGAGAGGAAGTGAGACTCTTTGTGGAGTGGTGTGGCAATAACAACTTGGTCCTGAATGTTGATAAGACCAAAGCTCATTCACACCCCGACCTGCATCAATGGCACGCCGGTTGAAATTGTCTAGAACACGAAATTCTTAGGGGTTCACCTTACAGACAACCTGACCTGGTCTTTGCACACCTCCACTCTGGTCAAAAAGGCACATCAAAGACTGCATTTTTTATGTTGTTTGAAAAGAGCCCATCTCTCTCCATCCATCCTTACCACTTTTTACAGAGGCACAATAGAGAGTGTTTTAACCAGCAGCATCTCTCTCTGCTATGAGAGTTGCAACACCTCAGAAAAAAAGGCCCCCAGAAAAGTGGTTAGGACAGCAGAAAAGATCATAGGGGCTAGTCTTCCACATATTGAGGATCTGGCTCAAAAGCACCTCTTGACAAAAGCCAGGAGCATCATCAGTGACTCCAGTCACCCCTGTCACAGACTGTTCACCCTTCTACCCTCGGGTAAAAGGTACAGTAGTGTACGCTGCAACACAGTCCGTTACAGAAGTAGTTTCTATCCAGCTGCCATCAGACTTCTGAATAGAACAAATTAATTTCAAATTTGATAAATATTTTCATTCATAGATGTAACGTGCAATATCTTAACAAGCAGTAACAAGATAATTTTTGTATGTGCAATATTTTACCTGCAACGTGCAATTTCAGTATTACTATTATTTATTTAATTATAAATAGTATATTTTTTTATTTACTACTTTTGCTGGTGTTTTGGACGTGAACCAATGTTTGCAATTTCCTTTTATCTGTACACTTTCGGGATAAAGTAAAATGACAATAAAGTAAATCTTGAATCTTGAAAGATCTGCATGGAGGAGTGGGCCAAGATAACTCCAGAGACCTGTACCAGCCTGATCAGGTCTTATAGAAAACGATCAATAGCTGTTATTGCAAATAGGGGTTATTCCACAAAATATTAAACCTAGGGGTTGAATAATAACTGACCCTAATATTTATACTTTGAAAGTATTATAATTTAATTGAGCAACTTATATATTTATGTTTGTAATATTTAGGTATCTGTTAATAAATGTTACTCTTGTTCAAAGTTTGAAGGCTGTAACTTATTTGCAACTT